>JAOTOL010001176.1:172500-322500 GCA_034440575.1 Imbricaverruca yamaguchii
TGCAGCCCGGCCAGCTGACACATTGTCGGTCTGTTGCTCCAGCCCGGCCAGCTGACACATTGTCGGTCTGTTGCTCCAGCCCGGCCAGCTGACACATTGTCGGTCTGTTGCTCCAGCCCGGCCAGCTGACACATTGTCGGTCTGTTGCTCCAGCCCGGCCAGCTGACACATTGTCGGTCTGTTGCTCCAGCCCGGCCAGCTGACACATTGTCGGTCTGTTGCTCCAGCCCGGCCAGCTGACACATGTCGGTCTGTTGCTCAGCCCGGCCAGCTGACACATTGTCGGTCTGTTGCTCAGCCCGGCCAGCTGACACATTGTCGGTCTGTTGCTGCAGCCCGGCCAGCTGACACATTGTCGGTCTGTTGCTCAGCCCGGCCAGCTGACACATTGTCGGTCTGTTGCTGCAGCCCGGCCAGCTGACACATTGTCGGTCTGTTGCTCCAGCCCGGCCAGCTGACACATTGTCGGTCTGTTGCTGCAGCCCGGCCAGCTGACACATTTCCGCCCGGGACACATTGTCGGTCTGTTGCTCCAGCCCGGCCAGCTGACACATTGTCGGTCTGTTGCTCCAGCCCGGCCAGCTGACAATTGTCGGTCTGTTGCTCCAGCCCGGCCAGCTGACACATTGTCGGTCTGTTGCTCAGCCCGGCCAGCTGACACATTGTCGGTCTGTTGCTCAGCCCGGCCAGCTGACACATTGTCGGTCTGTTGCTCAGCCCGGCCAGCTGACACATTGTCGGTCTGTTGCTCCAGCCCGGCCAGCTGACACATTGTCGGTCTGTTGCTCAGCCCGGCCAGCTGACACATTGTCGGTCTGTTGCTCCAGCCCGGCCAGCTGACACATTGTCGGTCTGTTGCTCAGCCCGGCCAGTGACACATTGTCGGTCTGTTGCTCAGCCCGGCCAGCTGACACATTGTCGGTCTGTTGCTCCAGCCCGGCCAGCTGACACATTGTCGGTCTGTTGCTCCAGCCCGGCGAACTGACACATTGTCGGTCTGTTGCTCCAGCCCGGCCAGCTGACACATTGTCGGTCTGTTGCTGCAGCCCGGCCAGCTGACACATCGTCGGTCTGTTGCTCCAGCCCGGCCAGCTGACACATTGTCGGTCTGTTGCTCAGCCCGGCCAGCTGACACATTGTCGGTCTGTTGCTCAGCCCGGCCAATGATTTTTTTTTTGCTGCCCGGCCACACATTGTCGGTCTGTTGCTCCAGCCCGGCCAGCTGACACATTGTCGGTCTGTTGCTCCAGCCCGGCCAGCTGACACATTGTCGGTCTGTTGCTCCAGCCCGGCCAGCTGACACATTGTCGGTCTGTTGCTCCAGCCCGGCCAGCTGACACATTGTCGGTCTGTTGCTCCAGCCCGGCGAACTGACACATCTTCGGTCTGTTGCTCCAGCCCGGCCAGCTGACACGTCTTCGGTCCGTTGCTCCAGTTCGCTGGACTTACACATCTTCTGTCTGTTGCTCCAGTTCGCTGACCTTTCACGCCACCGGTTTTATCCTCCAGTGTTGGAGAATAGTGTCTTGCCACTTCCGCTGTTCGCTGTCCCCACAGCTCCACTCGTGCACCCTGTCTCTGAACCCACACCTGTCTCAACCTGGTAAATTTACACCCCGCTGGTCGTATTCTTCAGTATTTAGAGAATGGTATCCGGACAGTTATCTTGTTCGCTGTCCCCACAACTCTGTCCGTTCACCCTGTCTCTGAACTGACACACCGTAGGTTTTCTCCAGCGATTAGATAATTGCGTCCTGACACGACCGCTGTCCAGGGGCGGTCGGCGGTTCACGGAACGCCGGCACACGGCACATCCTTCCTCATTACTCGGAGGGAAGCTATGAAGATTATACACTAGGGATGGATAAGGCAAGTCCAAGAGGTGGTCATTTGGTGAGCAACTACCAGGGTGCGGGGGTGACCAACTACCAGGGTGTGGGGGTGACCAACTACCAGGGTGTGGGGGTGACCAACTACCAGGGTGTGGAGGTGACCAACTACCAGAGTGTGGAGGTGACCAACTACCAGGGTGTGAGGGTGACCAACTACCAGGGTGTGGGGTGACCAACTACCAGGGGGGTGACCAACTACCAGGGTGTGGGGGTGACCAACTACCAGGGTGTGGGGGTGACCAACTACCAGGGTGTGGGGTGACCAACTACCAGGGTGTGGGGGTGACCAACTACCAGGGTGTGGGGGTGACCAACTACCAGGGTGTGGGGTGACCAACTACCAACCAACTACCAGAGTGTGGGGTGACCAACTACCAGGGTGTGGGGTGACCAACTACCAGGGTGTGGGGGTGACCAACTACCAGGGTGTGGGGGTGACCAACTACCAGGGTGTGGGGGTGACCAACTACCAGGTGTGTGGGGTGACCAACTACCAGGGTGTGGGGGTGACCAACTACCAGGGTGTGGGGGTGACCAACTACCAGGGTGTGGGGGTGACCAACTACCAGGGGATTGACCAACTACCAGGGTGTGGGGGTGACCAACTACCAGGGTGTGGGGGTGACCAACTACCAGGGTGTGGGGGTGACCAACTACCAGGGTGTGGGGGTGACCAACTACCAGGGGAGTGGCCAACTACCAGGGTGTGGGGGTGACCAACTACCAGGGTGTGGGGGTGACCAACTACCAGGGTGTGGGGGGTGACCAACTACCAGGGTGTGGGGGTGACCAACTACCAGGGTGTGGGGGTGACCAACTACCAGGGTGTGGGGGTGACCAACTACCAGGGTGTGGGGGTGACCAACTACCAGGGTGTGGGGGTGACCAACTACCAGGGTGTGGGGGTGACCAACTACCAGGGTGTGGGGGTGACCAACTACCAGGGTGTGGGGGTGACCAACTACCAGGGTGTGGGGGTGACCAACTACCAGGGTGTGGGGGTGACCAACTACCAGGGTGTGGGGGTGACCAACTACCAGGGTGTGGGGGTGACCAACTACCAGGGTGTGGGGGTGACCAACTACCAGGGTGTGGGGGTGACCAACTACCAGGGTGTGGGGGTGACCAACTACCAGGGTGTGGGGTGACCAACTACCAGGGTGTGGGGGTGACCAACTACCAGGGGAGTGGCCAACTACCAGGGTGTGGGGGTGACCAACTACCAGGGTGTGGGGGTGACCAACTACCAGTGTGTGGGGGTGACCAACTACCAGGGTGTGGGGGTGACCAACTACCAGGGTGTGGGGGTGACCAACTACCAGGGTGTGGGGGTGACCAACTACCAGGGTGTGGGGGTGACCAACTACCAGGGTGTGGGGGTGACCAACTACCAGTGTGTGGGGGTGACCAACTACCAGGGTGTGGGGGTGACCAACTACCAGGGTGTGGGGGTGACCAACTGCGGTTCAGCTGATGTTAACAGTTGAGCTCTGATTACACATATGTCGGGCCGAGTTTATGCGTGTTTCCGGTGTAGGCAGACGTGCCAGCAGAAGCAGCCCCAATTGGTGTGCTCGCCACACTGCCCCCTGCCGGTGACCCCGCAACAGTCTGACCCGACCCGGAGAGGTTGTCGGGGTCACCGGCAGGGTGGATACATGCTCATAGAGTCTGAGCGGTAAATGTCGGCTTCAAAACGTTGCTTTGCATGCAACCAATCGTGGCTAACAATGGTATTCCTCTAGCGTTGGTCGCTCTCATCTCTCACCTGGTTTTTAATATCCAATTGCACAGGCTGCGTTGTTGAGTATCTGATACACGCACTCTGGTATCGTTGTCTGGCCACACGTGCTATCGTGGGATCGAGGAATGAGATGGAGAATGAGATCAACCAAGGCACTGACAAACGGTCCCGTGAAGAGGTCCAACTGACGCAAAACTATTCAAAACTATTGTTTAATTGTGTTCAGTGCAATGTCACTTCCAACATGTCGGGAAAGAAATTAGCCACGATAGGTTTCAATTGATGAGCAAAGAGGATGAGGTCGGATGTTGACAGTCGCCACTACTGTAGTCACTGTAGTCCGGACCTATCTGACGTTATTTTCGTGGAGTCTGTTGCACGTGTGTCGCACGCGTGCAGCGTGGCTCGTGATTTATGTTTGTAGTACTATGAACATCCGCGGACGCGACTCCCATTCCTGGCGGTTCCCAGGACAGGGTCAGTCGCGTTAGGGCAAGGCCCTAGTCAGCAGTATGTGCAGCAAGACATAGCATGGCTGATACAGAGGGATGCAGCGAGACAGAAACAAAAAGAGAGAGAGAGAGGGGGAGAGGGAGCGAGGAGAGAGAAGAAATAGTATATATATAGAGATATATATATATATATATATATATATATATATATATAGGGAGAGATAGAGAGAAAGAGAGAGAGACAGATAGAGAGAGAGAGAGAGAGAGAGAGCGAGAGTGCGAAAGAGAAAGAGAGAGAGAGACCGTCATGTCATAGTGCTTGGAGAGTGTACAGTTCGAACTGTGTGTGCACTACCATATCGTGATAATGACCCTACCTGGGGAATTTGGGAAACAACTACAATAAAACAGCTGCGTTATTCCTGTAGTTTCCGCGCTACTCTACCCTGCAACATCTGAGTGGACTGGCCCGACTGGTCCGCCGGACAGATCGCTGTCACGGCCAGCACCACCATGGCCATGCTGTCACGGCCAGCACCACCATGACCATGCTGTCACGGCCAGCACCACCATGGCCATGCTGTCACGCCAGGCCAGCACCACCGTGGCCATGCTGTCACGGCCAGCACCACCATGGCCAGCACCACCATGGCCATGCTGTCACGGCCAGCACCACCATGGCCATGCTGTCACGGCCAGCACCACCATGGCCAGCACCACCATGGCCATGCTGTCACGGCCAGCACCACCATGGCCATGCTGTCACGGCCAGCACCACCATGGCCATGCTGTCACGGCCAGCACCACCATGGCCAGCACCACCATGGCCATGCTGTCACGGCCAGCACCACCATGGCCAGCACCACCATGGCCAGCACCACCATGGCCATGCTGTCACGGCCAGCACCACCATGGCCATGCTGTCACGGCCAGCACCACCATGGCCAGCACCACCATGGCCATGCTGTCACGGCCACCATGGCCATGCTGTCACGGCCAGCACCACCATGGCCATGCTGTCACGGCCAGCACCACCATGGCCAGCACCACCATGGCCATGCTGTCACGGCCAGCACCACCATGGCCATGCTGTCACGGCCAGCACCACCATGGCCAGCACCACCATGGCCATGCTGTCACGGCCAGCATGCACCACCATGGCCATGCTGTCACGGCCAGCACCACCACGGCCAGCACCACCATGGCCATGCTGTCACGGCCAGCACCACCATGGCCATGCTGTCACGGCCAGCACCACCATGGCCATGCTGTCACGGCCAGCACCACCATGGCCATGCTGTCACGGCCAGCACCACCATGGCCAGCACCACCATGGCCATGCTGTCACGGCCAGCACCACCATGGCCAGCACCACCATGGCAGCACCACCATGGCAGCCAGCACCACCATGGCCATGCTGTCACGGCCAGCACCACCATGGCCATGCTGTCACGGCCAGCACCACCATGGCCATGCTGTCACGGCCAGCACCACCATGGCCATGCTGTCACGGCCAGCACCACCGTGGCCATGCTGTCACGGCCAGCACCACCATGGCCATGCTATCATGGCCAGCACCACCATGGCCATGCTGTCACGGCCAGCACCACCATGGCCATGCTGTCACGGCCAGCACCACCATGGCCATGCTGTCACGGCCAGCACCACCGTGACCCGCGGCCTGCCTGACCAGCCAGTCGTCAGACCGTCAAAATCTGGATACGAGGCCCCCCGACTCTCGCTAACATAATTCGTAACACTCGTAACATCATTCATTACATTCGTAGCACCATTCGTAACACTCGTAGCATCATTCGTAACACTCGTAGCATCATTCATCATCATTGCCTATTTTCCGCGGCCCACGAGCGAAACATTGTTTTTCTACCTTTTCTGGGACAAAACATTGTGCCCGCAGCGAAACATTGTGGGCGGCGCCATAGCAAGAGTTTATTGAGCACGCGGACCCAAGCAAAAGTTAGGGGTGCAAGAGGACACTGGGAACATGTGCCCTCCCCATGGGAAAAGAAGGCGCCCATCAGACTTGGAGACGAGAGCCTACAGGCAAGTTGAAGTGCGACTGCCACCCACAACGTGTTTTATGTCAACCAAACACAAAGGAAATCCCGTTGGGTAAAACAAAAACATGTGCTCCTTCAATATGCTCGAATACGCCCCTCGCCGTATTGCAATTTGTGTACACGGAAGGTCCCCTTCTGAGGAAATGTGACACTGTCCGCGAGGTGAGAATTCCTAGATCCGCCCCCGGTTAAAGCAAAAATGTAATGCCGACCAAGGGCAGAGTCTACTTTGCCGACCTGTTCATGCCATTCTCATGCAAACTAAATATGGTGTAAAGCTAACACATTCTGCCAATATATACTTTTGGGGTTTCAAGTGCCCTCTCAATGTTGCCTCCGTCCCTCACCAAATATTTTCAACTTTTAGCAAGGGAAGCTATGGAGTGTACCCCCTACCCCTTTGTGTTTATCTCCTCTTGTCTTCATGTATATTTTCTCTCCAATAATTGTCAGAAATCAACACCCGTGATGGTATTGTATTTTGAACTGCAAGTGATGCATGTTGGTGGAGCGTGCCATAGTTATATTCAGTATCTTCAAGCAATTGGTGCAGAATTCACATGATTCTTCCCCCCCGAACAAATTGAAAAATTGAATGGAGAAGGGCACCAAGAAGACATTACTGTCTGCCCATCCCACTTGACATTTTGTGTGCGCATTTCTGGTATACTACCACGACTGCGAGCTTGTGATAATGGGCTGGCAAGTTGCTAAGTCTGTCTAACAAACTGACGTTGCGCCAGTCCGGTGTCACGTGGGATTGCGTCAAGCCACGTGCAGGCGCGGCGTGGGATGGCACCCAGATCCAATCCTCTCCACGTTCTGTCACACTCCGCCCACTCATGGTACAGCCAAGCAGCTGTCCGGTGTGTCACACCTGGTCACGCGAACACTCCTGTGTGCCCTTCTTGCACACACGTTTTCTCTGGATTGGGCCGTCGACCTTATCCCAGTCGACGCTTTTCGAGTTTCTGGAATTTCATCCCATTCGACTCCATTCCGCTTTCGATACTATTTCAATCGACACTAGTTTCCCTCCTCTTTTCGGCAGGAGAGAGCCTCAGTCGCTCCACTGGACGGGCTCAGCCCAAATGTTGCCGCCGCTCGTCAGGCTCAGCCCAAATGTTGCCGCCGCTCGTCAGGCTCAGCCCAAGTGTTGCCGCCGCTCGTTAGGCTCAGCCCAAATGTTGCCGCCGCTCGTCAGGCTCAGCCCAAGTGTTGCCGCCGCTCGTCAGGCTCAGCCCAAGTGTTGCCGCCGCTCGTCAGGCTCAGCCCAAGTATTGCCGCCGCTCGTCAGGCTCAGCCCAAGTGTTGCCGCCGCTCGTCAGGCTCAGCCCAAGTGTTGCCGCCGCTCGTCAGGCTCAGCCCAAATGTTGCCGCCGCTCGTCAGGCTCAGCCCAAATGTTGCCGCCGCTCGTCAGGCTCAGCCCAAGTGTTGCCGCCGCTCGTCAGGCTCAGCCCAAGTGTTGCCGCCGCTCGTCAGGCTCAGCCCAAGTGTTGCCGCCGCTCGTTAGGCTCAGCCCAAATGTTGCCGCCGCTCGTAGGCTCAGCCAGTGTTGCCGCCGCTCGTTAGGCTCAGCCCAAGTGTTGCCGCCGCTCGTCAGGCTCAGCCCAAATGTTGCCGCCGCTCGTCAGGCTCAGCCCAAGTGTTGCCGCCGCTCGTCAGGCTCAGCCCAAATGTTGCCGCCGCTGAGCAGACACAGCCTATATGGTGCCAGATTGATGGAATCAGCCTAAACGTTGCCAGATCGCTAGATTAAGCCCAAATGTTGCTAGGTAGCCAGACTGAGCCCAAATGTTGTCAGTTCGTCATACTGAGCCCAAATGTTGGCAGATCGCCAGGCTCTGCCCAAATGTTGCAAGATGGTCAGGATTAGCCGAAATGTTGCCAAATTGAACCCGCCCAAACCCTGTAAAATTGGACGTCAAAGCCTCCAGGAGCATCTTCGCTTGAGACATGGTATGAACTCTTGGCTCCATCGCTCCATATTTATCTGTTATCCAGTGATGAGGTGGCACCATTCAGATAAGACGTTAATTTTTCGGAAGGATGATTTCAGATTTGAAAACGGTATAGACAGACAGACTTTATTGAGGTCATCCACAATTGACTTGTGGCTATTACGACATCGCGTCAAATAGATAAAACAACACAGCACAAAAGGTAAAAAAAGAGGGTCAAAATCACAGAATACAAGTTAAACTATACAAAAAAATGTATATCTATATAAAATAACAGCAAGTCGAGCAGTCTATCAGTCCGGCACGGGCGCACGTCAAGTAGATACTCCCGTAGGTGGCGACCAAAGATCGACACGGGAAGTCGCGTCAGCTCAGGTGGCAGTGAGTTGTACAATACAATGCTCAGGTATGTGTCGAAGGTGCAAGGAATAGGTGCGCGCCACGTCTTAGACACTTCGTTTGCCAGTTCGTCTAGTTCAGTTCAGTTCAGTTCAGTTCAGTTCAGTTCAGTTCAGTTCAGTTGATAGACAGTTGGTGATTTCCCTTGCGATTTATCTAAGGGAGTAGCGAATCCCGTGTCTCTTCATTCTTCTTCTACAGCGTTTCATTCCTTTTTCTGTCTTCCCGTTTCTCTTTATCTATGTCTCGCCGTGCAGATCGCTTCTTCCTGACATTCGTGCTGTGATTCGTGGACGTATGTGCTCCCATTACACAAATCGTAGCATGACGCTGCATTGGCTGGTGCCACAGATCATCTACCGCCATCCAACTTCACAGACAAGGGAGCTTCTGAACATGGTGACCGTCCTGCTGGAGACGGTGAGCGTGGTGAGGTTCCCACCGATCCTGGTGATGTCTCCCACCCGCAGGATGGCGCCCACCACGCTGACCGACACGCCCGGAGGTCTGAGAAGCCCATCTCCCTACTATCTCTAGTCCTGTCTGCCAGGGGCGGAGCGAGCCGTCTGATGGGGAGGGGCAGGGTAGGCTTGTGGCAGGCTCAACAAGTAAACGTCGGCAGGCATATACTGAAGAGGCAGGGTAGGCTTGTGGCAGGCTCAACAAGTAAACGTCGGCAGGCATATACTGAAGAGGCCGGGTAGGCTTGTGGCAGGCTCAACAAGTAAACGTCGGCAGGCATATACTGAAGAGGCAGGGTAGGCTTGTGGCAGGCTCAACAAGTAAACGTCGGCAGGCATATACTGAAGAGGCAGGGTAGGCTTGTGGCAGGCTCAACAAGTAAACGTCGGCAGGCTTATACTGAAGAGGCCCGGTAGGCTTGTGGCAGGCTCAACAACTAAACGTCGGCAGGCTTATGCTGAATGGTATATTGCTGCGAAGCGGCGAATAGCTAATCAGCTCTTAGCATCAAAGCATGTTGGTAGTGCGCTCCATGACAATGCAAATCCACCAAGAATGCTCTTCTAAGATCTTGGCTTGAAACCCTCCGAAAAGCGAAGAAAAAGCAAACAGATGATCCTTGCCCCACGCCGGAAAGTTCGACTGGATATATCGCTTTGCAATCAAATGCCTTGAGAATCACATTGAGCAACATCCGATCATGGAGCTGGCGATAGTCGGAGGCCAAAGATTTTCCACAGAAATAGATAAATTTATCCAAGTGGACTCCTTCTAGTTTTTCTCCTCCTTCTTCTGCCCCAGCAGTGCAAGTTGAGAGCAGAACCTCCCGCCGTGAATCATGGAGAGAACCCATTGTCCACGTTATTTTTTTGTGTGTATTTTTACTGGCCAGTTTTTTGCTTCATTAAATCCTTAGGAATTCCCTCTAGACCTACCCCAGATGAGCGTTCCTGTATGGTCCCTGCAACGATCTTGCCATCTCTCTCATTTCGGCTGAAAACGTACATATTTGGCAGCCGCACAATCGGCCCTCGGGCGGTTTCCCGAAGCATCGCAGGTCGCGACGCCAGCGGTCGGTGGCGCGTTGTTTGTGGCGGCCCGTTGGCGGGTGTTTATTTTGGCGAGCCGTCCGCCGAGCCTCGTCGATCGCCCCGGCATTGTAAACACATGACCCGGCGGCACCGGAGGCGATGCGGTCACCGTGGCCACCGCGCCCCGCCTCAGGTGTTGCACGTGCTCACTTCTCACTGAACACTGCTCACTGCTCACAAGAGCACCGCTCCCACAGCAGATGGTGCGTGTGCTCACTTCTCATTGCTCACTGTTCACTGTTCACTGTTCACTGTTCACTGCTCACTGCTCACTGTTCACTGTTCACTGCCAGCCATCAGCGAGCCAACCCGGGTCTCATCACTGAAGTATCATCACTGAGATCTCATCACTGAGATCGGTAAGGAGATGGTATCTTGATCGCCGTCGCCCAGCTCCCATGACTGAGACCTCCGCGAACTATAGGATATCGCAGAGGTGATGGTGGTAATTTTGGGGGGACCAACAGGCCGTCGGGTCCACACGAGCTCGAGGGGCGCCAACTTTGACTCAGGGAGGTGAGCTCAAAACCGGGGCTTAATGGAACAGGAGGCACAATTTTTAATTGACAATGTAGCCTACGCCAGTATACTTCAACCTAGCATTCGGAGAATTGTTGTAGGGGAGTGCGGGCTTGTTGTTGGGGATGTCGGGCGCCAAAGGCGGCCGACATGGCCAACATGGTCCGACATGGCCGACATGGTCCGACATGGCCAACATGGTCCGACATGGCCAACATGGTCCGACATGGCCAACATGGTCCGACATGGCCAACATGGTCCGACATGGCCAACATGGTCCGACATGGCCAACATGGTCCGACATGGTCAGGGTGCCCCTCAGGGTCAGGGTGACCCTCAGGGTCAGGGTGACCCTCAGGGTCAGGGTGACCCTCGAGTCCACCGTGGGAGGGTGGAAGCCCCGCCATCTCCGTCACCTCAGATGCATCCCTGCCTCGCAACAGCACCGATTGTGAGCAATTCAAACTGGGAACCACCACGCCCACTGATGACTGTGGCGCCACCCCGCGAGGAAATCATACACTTCCGCCGACAGTATGATAGCGATCAGGAGTGGTTACTGACTGGGGGACCAGAGTCGAGACTGGCGACGCTTCCTCCCACACTCCAGCTATCACGTCTGAGGTGACGTCATTTCCTCCCAACGTTCCAACCGATGCGCATGCTGATTGTTTACGCACGGTCGATGATGCTGAGGAGAAGTACAGTGGTGTCGGTTTACGCACGGTCGATGATACTGAAGAGGAGTACAGTGGTGTCGGTGTACCCACGGTCGATGATACCTGAGGAGGAGTACAGTGGTGTCGGTTTACACACGGTCGATGATACCTGAGGAGGAGTACAGTGGTGTCGGTTTACGCACGGTCGATGATACCTGAGGAGGAGTACAGTGGTGTCGGTTTACGCACGGTCGATGATACCTGAGGAGGAGTACAGTGGTGTCGGTTTACGCACGGTCGATGATACCTGAGGAGGAGTACAGTGGTGTCGGTTTACACACGGTCGATGATACCTGAGGAGGAGTACAGTGGTGTCGGTTTACGCACGGTCGATGATACCCGAGGAGTACAGTGGTGTCGGTTTACGCACGGTCGATGATACCTGAGGAGTACAGTGGTGTCGGTTTACGTACGGTCGATGATACCTGAGGAGGAGTACAGTGGTGTCGGTTTACACACGGTCGATGATACCTGAGGAGGAGTACAGTGGTGCCGGTTTACACACGGTCGATGATACCTGGGGATGAGTACAGTGGTGTCGGTTTACACACGGTCGATGATACCTGAGGAGGAGTACAGTGGTGTCGGTTTACGCACGGTCGATGATACCTGAGGAGTACAGTGGTGTCGGTTTACGCACGGTCGATGATACCTGAGGAGGAGTACAGTGGTGACGGTTTACACACGGTCGATGATACCTGGGGATGAGTACAGTGGTGTCGGTTTACACACGGTCGATGATACCTGAGGAGGAGTACAGTGGTGTCGGTTTACGCACGGTCGATGATACCTGAGGAGTACAGTGGTGTCGGTTTACGCACGGTCGATGATACCTGAGGAGTACAGTGGTGTCGGTTTACGCACGGTCGATGATACCTGAGGAGGAGTACAGTGGTGTCGGTTTACACACGGTCGATGATACCTGAGGAGGAGTACAGTGGTGTCGGTTTACGCACGGTCGATGATACCTGAGGAGGAGTACAGTGGTGTCGGTTTACGCACGGTCGATGATACCTGAGGAGAAGTACAGTGGTGTCGGTTTACGCACGGTCGATGATACCTGAGGAGAAGTACAGTGGTGTCGGTTTACGTACGGTCGATGATACCTGAGGATGAGTACAGTGGTGTCGGTTTACGCACTGTCGATGATACCTGAGGAGAAGTACGGTGGTGTCGGTGTACCCACGGTCGATGATACCTGAGGAGGAGTACAGTGGGGTCGGTTTACGCACGGTCGATGATACCTGAGGAGGAGTACAATGGTGTCGGTTTACGCACGGTCGATGATACCTGAGGAGGAGTACAATGGTGTCGGTTTACGCACGGTCGATGATACCTGAGGAGAAGTACAGTGGTGTCGGTTTACGCACGGTCGATGATACCTGAGGAGGAGTACAGTGGTGTCGGTTTACGCACGGTCGATGATACCTGAGGAGGAGTACAGTGGTGTCGGTTTACGCACGGTCGATGATACCTGAGGAGGTGTACAGTGGTGTCGGTGTACGCACGGTCGATGATACCTGAGGAGAAGTACAGTGGTGTCGGTTTACGCACGATCGATGATACCTGAGGAGGAGTACAGTGGTGTCGGTTTACGCACGGTCGATGATACCTGAGGAGGAGTACAGTGGTGTCGGTGTAGCCACGGTCGATGATACCTGAGGAGTACAAAGGTATCGGTCTCTGTGGCACGGCAGCCATGGTAGGCCATTCTTGTGTTCAGACGCGCCAACGTACCCGGCGAGGCACAACAATGTTGCGGAAACCACCCAGTAGCACCGTTAGGAATTGGTTGTATCATGGCCGAAATCCGTTAGTCAACGTTGGAAGTTAAAACCAACATGAACACAGAGTCGGGAGTGGGGAATTATCTACCATTCTGGGGACTCCTGCGATACATTTGCTTGCACTATTAGTGAGATCCAGAGAAATGCATTCATACACCGTCGTTAGATGAGAAATTCAAGAAGTGAATCGGAGATACCTTTCAGGCTGAGGGGTCTCCGCGTCCTTCCATCAACAACACCGCTGACGTCTGTGGATGCAAAACATCACTAACCCACCAATACCACTGACGTCTGTGGATACAAAACATCACTAACCCACCAATACCGCTGACGTCTGTGGATGCAAAACATCACTAACCTACTAATACCGCTGACGTCTGTGGATTCAAAAACATCACTAACCCACCCATACCGATGTCAGTACAACACTTCGAGTTGGGGGCTAGTTTGAAGCATTATCTCGGAAGCCGTCATAGGTAAACATTTTAAACATGGAAACTGACTTTGAAGCGTGACGATGGAATAATGAATTTACTCAAACAATGGAACAATGAGTTGACAAATTAACCAAACCTGAAATATAGACAACTCAATACAAAGCCGTGCACTACAGATGGCCGGCATGCTGCTGGAGGTTCACGATATACCGCTGAAGGTGCACCATATACCGCTGGAGGTGCACGATATACCGCTGAAGGTGCACCATATACCGCTGAAGGTGCACGATATACCGCTGAAGGTGCACGATATACCGCTGGAGGTGCACGATATACCGCTGAAGGTGCACGATATACCGCTGGAGGTGCACGATATACCGCTGAAGGTGCACGATATACCTCTGAAGGTGCACGATATACCGCTGGAGGTGCACGATATACCGTTGGAGGTGCACGATATACCGCTGAATGAGGTGCACGATATACCGCTGGAGGTGCACGATATACCGTTGGAGGTGCACGATATACCGCTGAAGGTGCACGATATACCGCTGGAGGTGCACGATATACCGCTGAAGGTGCACCATATACCGCTGGAGGTGCACGATATACCGCTGGAGGTGCACGATATACCGCTGAAGGTGCACGATATACCGCTGGAGGTGCACGATATACCGCTGAAGGTGCACGATATACCGCTGAAGGTGCACGATATACCGCTGGAGGTGCACGATATACCGTTGGAGGTGCACGATATACCGCTGAAGGTGCACGATATACCGCTGAAGGTGCACGATATACCACTGAAGGTGCACGATATACCGCTGAAGGTGCACGATATACCGCTGGAGGTGCACGATATACCGCTGGAGGTGCACGATATACCGCTGAAGGTGCACGATATACCGCTGAGGGGTACGAAGGGCACGATATACCGCTGGAGGTGCACGATATACCGCTGGAGGTGCACGATATACCGCTGGAGGTGCACGATATCTAGTATACCGCTGGAGGTGCACGATATACCGTTGGAGGTGCACGATATACCGCTGAAGGTGCACGATATACCGCTGAAGGTGCACGATATACCACTGAAGGTGCACGATATACCGCTGAAGGTGCACGATATACCGCTGGAGGTGCACGATATACCGCTGGAGGTGCACGATATACCGCTGGAGGTGCACGATATACCGCTGGAGGTGCACGATATACCGCTGGAGGTACACGATATACCGCTGAAGGTGCCAACGGTTATCACAGTTTACCCCTGAAGGTGGATACTTTATCCCTGAAGGTGGACACTTTACCGCTGAACGTGGACACTTTAGACATAAAGACATAAAGACATAAAAGATTAGTGCAACTATGAGCCACAAGGGCCCTTCTTGGCTGCACTCTGTACACTGAACCAGTTGCCCACCAAATCTGTCAATCAGCCCTCCCTGTATTACTGAAAAGCAAGCCCTCTATTCTTATAATGATTGTCTATACTGTTTTTAAAGATGTTCAATGTGCTGCTACTGACGATGTTTTCTGGCAGCTGGTTCCAGTGTTCTACTACCCTATTGGTGAAGAAAGTTTGCCTTAACCTTGTTCTGCTGTGGTTAACTTTAATTTTGAATTTATGACTTCTAATTGCATCATTGCTGTTAAATTCAAACATTTCCCCAAGGTATCCCCTCTCCAGACCACGGACAAATTTAAAGACCTCGATGATATCTCCTCTCAGCTTTCTATATCTAAGTGAAAACATATTCAATTTCTTCAATCTTTCCTCATATGCCAGGTTGCTTATGCCATTAACCATTTTTGTAGCCCTCTTTTGTACTCTCTAAAAGCCAACAATCTGTTTCATAGCTAGGAGACCAAGCTTGGATGCAGTATTCCAAATGTGGCCTAACGTATGCACAGTAAAGCTTCCTGATCACTTCCTCACTTCTGTATGATACATTCCTATTTATTGCCCCGAGCATTCTCAGTGCCTTCTTCCTGGCTTCCTTGGTCTGTTCTGATGCCCCCATTTTTGTGTTTAGAATAACACCTAAATCCTTCTCTTGTTGAGTCACTGATAGCACTTGGCCACCCATCAAGTATGGAGCCTTCATATGCTGCTTACCTACATGCATGATTTTGCACTTATCAAAATTTAATTTAATTTGCCATTCTTCGGACCACTTCACAAGTTCGTCTAAGTCTTTTTGCAGCGATATATGCTCATCCTGACCTGTCATTGCCCTAAAGACCTTCAAATCATCCGCAAATTTCAAAACTTTACTGCTTAGGCCACTTTCAATGTTATTTACAAATATAATGAACAGTAATGGCCCTAGTACTGACCCCTGGGGGACTCCACTAAGAACATTTTGGCATGATGACTTTGTACCATTTAGCATCACTCTTTGCTGTCTATTTGAAAGCCACAACTCTATCCATTTTAAGATGCTACCTGCAATACCCTGGGACTGAAGCTGTATCATTAACCGTTTAAGGGGTACCTTGTCAAAGGCCTTACTAAAGTCAAGCTATGCTACATCAACCTGATTTCCCTGATCAAATTGTTCTGTGGCGAAGTTCAAAAAGTCCAAGAGGTTTGTGAGACACGATCGTCCTTTTCTAAACCCATGTTGAGTATCTTGAATCAATCTGCTACCTTCCAGATAATTAAAGTATCATATCCTTGATAATTGGTTCGAGTACCTTGCAGACTAGGGATGTGAGACTTACTGGCCTATAGTTTTCAACTTACCCTCTTTCTCCTTTTTTGAAAATAGGAACTACATTTGCCCTTTTCCAATCGGTTGGAATTTCATTTTGTGAAACTGATCTACAAAATATTATACTAAGTGGAAATACCATTTCCTTTTCAGTTTCCCGCAACCCCTTAGCATGAATTCCATCAGGTCCTGCTGCCTTGTTTGGCTTTATTTTCCAGATATGATTGTAAACAACATCACTATCAATGAAATCAACATGATTTGTCAGATCCCATGTCACTGAACTATGGTGTACGGTCGGCAGATTGGTCATATCTTCCAATGTAAACACTGATTTGAACTGCTTGCTCAGCTCCTGAACCATCTCACTATCCTCACCCAATGTAGTCCCGTTTACTTCCAGTGGACCAATTGTGCTAGAAACTTTACTCAGCTTGTAGAAACTAAAGAACTTTTTACTGTCCCCATTACAGTTTCTAGCTAAATCCAGTTCTTTTGCTCGCTTTGCTGCTCTGGTTTTTTGCTTCACAGTGTCTCTAGCTTTTCCATACGCCTTTAGATTAACGATATTTGAGACTTCTTTAAAAACTCTAAATGCAGTTTTCTTAGCCTTAATTGCTTTTATCAAGTCTGGAGTAAGCCATGTTGGCTTTCCTACCCTTCTTTTGCGTCTTTGCTTTTGGGGGACATGTCTAATCTGAGTTTCCTTCAAGTAAGATTTGAACTTTTCCCACGTTTCACAGGCATTTAAATTGGAGAATTCTTCTTCCCATCTGATGGCACTTAAAGCCGCTCTCATGCCGTCAAAGTCTGCTCTGTTTAAATATGTAACCTTTACCAAATTATCCTCGATAATTTCCCCTACATGTGCCTTGAATCTAACTATGTTATGGTCACTTTTTCCCAGAGTTTTGCCTACAGTCAAGTCTTGAACCAAGTCACTTAAATCCGAGAATACAAGGTCCAAGAATGAACCATGCCTGGTAGGTTCCGATACAAACTGGTGTAAGAACAGGTCCTCTTCAAGGCATTTCCTAAACATTTTGCATGATGGGGAGCTTTACCGCTGAAATTTACCGCTGAACGTGGACACTTTGCCACTGAAGGTGGAGAGTTTACCACTAAAGGTGGCCACTACCGCTGAAGGTGGACATTTTACTACTGAAGGTGGACACTTTACCACTGAAGGTTGACACTTTACCACTGAAGGTGGACACTTTACCACTGAAGGTGGACAGTTTACCGCTGAATGTGGATAGTTTACCATGGAAGTTGAACAGTTTACCATTGAATGTGAATATAATAGTTTACCACGGAAGGTGCGTGGGCTACCATGACTCTCTCTTTCTCTCCCGTTTCCTTTCTCTCTCTCTCTCGCACTCTCTGTCTCTCGCACTCTCTCTCTCTCTCTCTCTCTCTCTCTCTCTCTCTCACTCTCTCTCTCTCTCTCTCACTCCCGCCCTCCTCTCTCTCTCCCTCTCTCTCCCTCCCCCTCACTCCCTGCCACTCCGTGTCTCTGCGGGGTGCATTCCCTGCCACTCCGTGTCTCTGCGGGGTGCACTCCCTGCCACCCCGTGTCTCTGTGAGGTGCACTCCCTGCCACTCCGTGTCTCTGTGGGGTGCACTCCCTGCCACTCCGTGTCTCTGTGGGGTGCACTCCCTGCCACTCCGTGTCTCTGCGGGGTGCACTCGCTGCCACTCCGTGTCTCTGTGGGGTCCACTCCCTGCCACTCCGTGTCTCTGTGTGGTCCACTCCCTGCCACTCCGTGTCTCTGTGGGGTCCACTCCCTGCCACTCCCGTGTCTCTGTGAGGTGCACTCCCTGCCTCTCCGTGTCTCTGTGGGGTGCACTCCCTGCCACTCCGTGTCTCTGTGGGGTGCACTCCCTGCCACTCCGTGTCTCTGTGGGGTGCACTCCCTGCCACTCCGTGTCTCTGCGGGGTGCACTCCCTGCCACTCCGTGTCCCTGTGGGGTGCACTCCCTGCCACTCCGTGTCTCTGTGGGGTGCACTCCCTGCCACTCCGTGTCTCTGTGGGGTGCACTCCCTGCCACTCCGTGTCTCTGTGGGGTGCACTCCCTGCCACTCCGTGTCTCTGTGGGGTGCACTCCCTGCCACTCCGTGTCCCTGTGGGGTGCACTCCCTGCCACTCCGTGTCTCTGTGGGGTGCACTCTCTGCCATCCGTGTCTCTGTGGGGCACTCCTGCCACCCGTGTCTCTGTGGGGTCCACTCCTGCCCCGTGTTTTTGGTCCTCCTGCCACTCCCCTTGGGTCCCCCTGCACCGCTGTGCACCCGTCTCCGTGTCTCTGTGGGGTGCACTCCTGCCACTCCGTGTCTCTGTGGGGTGCACTCCCTGCCACTCCGTGTCTCTGTGGGGTGCACTCCTGCCACTCCGTGTCTCTGTGGGGTGCACTCCTGCCCTCCGTGTCTCTGTGGGGTGCACTCCTGCCACTCCGTGTCTCTGTGGGGTGCACTCCCTGCCACTCCGTGTCTCTGTGGGGTGCACTCCCTGCCACTCCGTGTCTCTGTGGGGTGCACTCCCTGCCACTCCGTGTCTCTGTGGGGGGCACTCCCTGCCACTCCGTGTCTCTGTGGGGTGCACTCCCTGCCACTCCGTGTCTCTGCCGGTAAACTGTGGCGCGGTAAACACCACGCGGCACGTACACCAGACGCTCGTCATCGCCGGCGGCCAGGCTCACGCCAGCCGCAATTAGCCGGCAATCAGCCTGTCTGGAGCTGGCCGGGGGCCGGGGCTGGGGTGTCGGCACAGGTGTGGCTCACCCCCCCCACCCCCACCTGCAGCAGGGCGGGAGTGACAGCCGCGAGCTGGGCCGTGCCAGGGCATTGTTATTGACGCGGAGGTCGGCACGGTACGATCCTTCGTCTCGGCTCCTCTGTGTCGCCTGTAATACGGAGCGAAACTCTCCCTCCCTCTTTCACCATCTCTCTCTCACCATCTCTCTCTCTCTCTCTCTCTCTCTCTCTCTCTCTCTCTCTCTCTCTCTCTCTCTCTCATGTCTCTCTCTCTCTCTCATTCCATCTCTCATATATATCTATCATCTCTCTATGTCTTCTCTCATGTCTATCTTCTATCTCACATTGTCCATAGCATGTCTCACATGTCCTATCTCTCACGTCTCATGTCTCCTTCTACTACCTTTTCCATACATCTCTCTGTCCTATCTCTCTCTCTTTCTCTCTCTCTCTCTCTCTCTCTCTTTCCCTCTCCTTCTCTCCCATACCTTATCTTACATTCACCCATATCGTGTCTCACAGGCACCCACAGTATGTTTCACATCCTCCCATATAATGCACCGCATGTCCACATAACATTTTCAATATGTAACCATCGCATGTCTCACTGTGTTCACATTGCATGTCTCGCATGTACACATGGCATGTCTCACATGTCCTGATAGCGTACCTCACATGTGCCCATAGCATGTCTCACATGTCCTGATAGCGTACCTCACACGTGCCCATAGCATGTCTCACATGTCCTGATAGCGTACCTCACATGTGCCCATAGCATGTCTCACATGTCCTGATAGCGTACCTCACATGTGTCCATAGCATGTCTCACATGTCCTGATAGCGTACCTCACACGTGCCCATAGCATGTCTCACATGTCCTGATAGCGTACCTCACATGTGCCCATAGCATGTCTCACATGTCCTGATAGCGTACCTCACACGTGTCCATAGCATGTCTCACATATCCTGATAGCGTACCTCACACGTGCCCATAGCATGTCTCACATGTCCTGATAGCGTACCTCACACGTGCCCATAGCATGTCTCACATGTCCTGATAGCGTACCTCACACGTGCCCATAGCATGTCTCACATGTCCTGATAGCGTACCTCACACGTGCCCATAGCATGTCTCACATGTCCTGATAGCGTACCTCACACATACCAAAAGCATGTCTCACATGTCCTGATAGCCTACCTCACATGTGCCCATAGCATGTCTCCATGTCCTGATAGCGTACCTCACACGTGCCCATAGCATGTCTCACATGTCCTGATAGCGTACCTCATACGTGCCCATAGCATGTCTCCCATGTCCTGATAGCGTACCTCACACGTGCCCATAGCATGTCTCACATGTCCTGATAGCGTACCTCACATGTGCCCATGGCATTTCTCACATGTCCTGATAGCGTACCTCACATGTGCCCATGGCATGTCTCACATGTCCTGATAGCGTACCTCATACGTGCCCATAGCATGTCTCACATGTCCTGATGGCGTACCTCACATGTGCCCATAGCATGTCTCACATGTCCTGATAGCGTACCTCACACGTGCCCATAGCATGTCTCACATGTGCCCACTGATGTCGCCATAACTCACATGACATGCCAAACAGTGGCGATGGCACAGCTCCAACATGCCAGACCAGTTGGTCGGGAACTGACGTCACATCAGCTAAGCCAGGACGGGGCCAGCTGACGTGTCACGTTATTGTGGTCGCGGAAGAGCGGAACAGAATCGCACCGTTCTACGCGACGCGACGGTTAGCAGCTGATTATGTTGGCGAGCACCAAACTGTGCACGTGAGGAATACGTGGCCGGTAGTTGCCAAACACGGCGCTGCGTATCGCTCCTAGTGAGTCGCTCCACGTGAGTCCCTCTCTGAATGTCGCTCTCCGTATGTCACTCCCGGTATGTCACTCTTCGTGTGTCGCTCTCCATGTGTCACTCCCGGTGAGTCACTTCGTGTGTCGCTCTTCATGTGTCACTCCCGGTGAGTCACTCTTCGTGTGTCGCTCTCAATGTGTCACTCCCGGTGAGTCACTCTTCGTGTGTCGCTCTCCACGTGTCACTCCCGGTGAGTCACTCCCCGGTGAGTCACTCTTCGTGTGTCGCTCTCCATGTGTCACTCCCGTAGGTCACTCCTCGTGTGTCGCTCTCCATGTGTCACTCCCGGTGAGTCACTCTTCGTGTGTCGCTCTCCATGTGTCACTCCCGGTGAGTCACTCCCGGTGAGTCACTCCCGGTGAGTCACTCTTCGTGTGTCGCTCTCCATGTGTCACTCCCGGTGAGTCACTCTTCGTGTGTCGCTCTCAATGTGTCACTCCCGGTGAGTCACTCCCGGTGAGTCACTCCCGGTGAGTCACTCTTCGTGTGTCGCTCTCCATGTGTCACTCCCGGTGAGTCACTCTTCGTGTGTCGCTCTCCATGTGTCACTCCCGGTGAGTCACTCTTCGTGTGTCGCTCTCAATGTGTCACTCCCGGTGAGTCACTCCCGGTGAGTCACTCCCGGTGAGTCACTTTTCGTGTGTCGCTCTCCATGTGTCACTCCCGGTGAGTCACTCTTCGTGTGTCGCTCTCAATGTGTCACTCCCGTAGGTCAGTCTTCGTGTGTCGCTCTCCATGTGTCACTCCCGGTGAGTCACTCTTCGTGTGTCGCTCTCAATGTGTCACTCCCGGTGAGTCACTCTTCGTGTGTCGCTCTCAATGTGTCACTCCCGGTGAGTCACTCCCGGTGAGTCACTCCCGGTGAGTCACTTTTCGTGTGTCGCTCTCCATGTGTCACTCCCGGTGAGTCACTCTTCGTGTGTCGCTCTCAATGTGTCACTCCCGGTGAGTCACTCTTCGTGTGTCGCTCTCAATGTGTCACTCCCGGTGAGTCACTCCCGGTGAGTCACTTTTCGTGTGTCGCTCTCCATGTGTCACTCCCGGTGAGTCACTCTTCGTGTGTCGCTCTCAATGTGTCACTCCCGTAGGTCAGTCTTCGTGTGTCGCTCTCCATGTGTCACTCCCGGTGAGTCACTCTTCGTGTGTCGCTCTCCATGTGTCACTCCCGGTGAGTCACTCTTCGTGTGTCGCTCTCCATGTGTCACTCCCGGTGAGTCACTCCCGGTGAGTCACTCCCGGTGAGTCACTTTTCGTGTGTCGCTCTCCATGTGTCACTCCCGGTGAGTCACTCTTCGTGTGTCGCTCTCAATGTGTCACTCCCGTAGGTCAGTCTTCGTGTGTCGCTCTCAATGTGTCACTCCCGGTGAGTCACTTTTCGTGTGTCGCTCTCCACGTGTCACTCCCGGTGAGTCACTTTTCGTGTGTCGCTCTCCACGTGTCACTCCCTGTGAGTCACTCTTCGTGTGTCGCTCTCAATGTGTCACTCTCGGTGTGTCACTCTTCGTGTGTCGCTCTCCATGTGTCACTCCCGGTGTGTCACTCCCGGTGAGTCACTCCGCACGTGGCCGAGCCGTTGCCAGTCGGCTGTCCTTCGGCCAGAAGAAGTCACCAGTCAAACACGCCGGCTGTGAAACACTCCAGCTCGGCAACTGTCTGCCACGGCAGGCTGCGAATTGAGATCAGCACGGGGCTAAAAGGCCGCTCACTCAGTGACGGATTTCCAATTGGTGTCATTTACTTCCCTCAACGCTGAGAGAATCGTGCCAGAGAAGCGAGACTGGGAAAAACGTGGCGGAGGAATTCGCCGGAGAAGTGAGAGATGTGCTGTCCAGACCAGCTGAAAGCACGTCATGAAGATTTGTCAGGTGGAAACAGATGGAAACAGATCAGCGAAGTTTAGGCTTCGAGGTTGGCGGAAAATTGGCTTGTGCATCGGATGGCTTTAGTGGTGAGAAATGCAATGATGGCACCACTTCAATTAGTGTTCAATGCCGCGAAAACACAAGCCGCTTCACGCTGAACACTGATCCAACTGTGGTCCCAATACAGTTTGGCGGACTTGTTCGCCACAGATGGCAACCGAACACATCACGTGAATGCCTCTTCGCCTTGGTGGTTTCAGACCCCCCTTCCGTGCATTGCATTTCATAACTTTCCCATAGCAAGGGGTCGGAGAGTATCGGGAGTGTGTGTGTGTGTGCTCTTGTTTCCCGCCGGCGTTTCAAGACATGTGAGGTGCTGCACGTGATGAAGTTTCGCAATGGCTATCGGGAACTTGCATGTCGAACCATTAACTGGCCGTCCACATCGGCTCCAGTGGGAATAGATGTTCGGCAAAGAGCAACGATTTCACGATTAAATCACGCAGTTGAAAAGAGTGCACCTAGTAGCACTCGTGGCGGGGCCGGTGGGCGGTGCCGATGTATGGGGCTGTTGTATGGGGCCGGTGTATGGGGCCGGTGTATGGGGCTGTTGTATGGGGCCGGTGTATGGGGCCGGTGTATGGGGCCGGTGTATGGGGCTGTTGTATGAGGCCGGTGTATGGGGCCGGTGTATGGGGCCGGTGTATGGGGCTGTTGTATGGGGCCGGTGTATGGGGCCGGTGTATGGGGCTGTTGTATGGGGCCGGTGTATGGGGCCGGTGTATGGGGCTGTTGTATGGGGCCGGTGTATGGGGCCGGTGTATGGGGCTGTTGTATGGGGCCGGTGTATGGGGCCGGTGTATGGGGCCGGTGTATGGGGCCGGTGTATGGGGCCGGTGTATGGGGCCGGTGTAGGTGGGGCCGGTGTATGGGGCCGGTGTATGGGGCCGTGGTGGGGGCCGGTGTATGGGGCCGGTGTATGGGCGTGGGTGGTGTGGGTGGGCCGGTGTATGGGGCCGGTGGGTGGTGCCGGTGTATGGGGCCGATGGGTGGTGCCGGTGTATGGGGCCGGTGGGTGGTGCCGGTGTATGGGGCTGATGGGTGGTGCCGGTGGTGTATGGGGCCGGTGTATGGGGCCGATGGGTGGTGCCGGTGTATGGGGCCGGTGTATGGGGCCGATGGGTGGTGCCGGTGTATGGTGCCGGTGTATGGGGCCGGTGGGCGGTGCCGTTGGGGTCAATTTTTCATCACGATCTATTGTGCTTCCATGGTAGATAGAGAAGCGATAGAGGGTGTGATGTAACGCTATTGTTAGAAGTTCAGGTCTACGGACAAGCCATGTCTCCACTTCTTTTAGTTGATCTTTCTGCTGACGCAAACATTCCAGTGATGAAGGATTGGGGCCGGCGGTGTCCGACAGATGGCAGCACGTGCCCGACAGATGGCAGCACGTGTCCGACAGATGGCAGCACGTGTCCGAGACACCTGGCTCGATCGGCTCTGGGTCCCTGGCCCAGCTCGGCCCCTAGTCCAGCTCGGTCCCTAGTCCAGCTCGCCCCCTAGTCCAGCTCGCCCCCTAGTCCAGCTCGCCCCCTAGTCCAGCTCACCCCCCTAGTCCAGCTCGCCCCCCTAGTCCAGCTCGGCCCCTAGTCCAGCTCGGTCCCTAGTCCAACTCGGTCCCTAGTCCAGCTCGGCCCCTAGTCCAGCTCGGCCCCTAGTCCAGCTTGGCCCCTAGTCCAGCTCGGTCCCTGCCCCAGCTCGGTCCCTGCCCCAGCTCGGCCCCTAGTCCAGCTCGGGCCCTAGTCCAGCTCGCCCCGTAGTCCAGCTCGGCCCCTAGTCCAGCTCGGTCCCTGCCCCAGCTCAGTCCCTAGTCCAGCTCGGTCCCTGCCCCAGCTCGGCCCTTAGTCCAGCTCGGTCCCTGCCCCAGCTCGGTCCCTAGTCCAGCTCGGCCCCTAGTCCAGCTCGGGCCCTAGTCCAGCTCGGCCCCTAGTCCAACTCGGCCCCTAGTCCAGCTCGGCCCCTAGTCCAACTCGGCCCCTAATCCAGCTCGGCCCCTAGTCCAACTCGGCCCCTAGTCCAGCTCGGCCCCTAGTCCAGCTCGGTCCCTGCCCCAGCTCGGTCCCTAGTCCAGCTCGGTCCCTAGTCCAGCTCGGCCCCTAGTCCAGCTCGGCCCCTAGTCCAGCTTGGCCCCTAGTCCAGCTCGGTCCCTAGTCCAGCTCGGTCCCTGCCCCAGCTCGGTCCCTAGTCCAGCTCGGTCCCTGCCCCAGCTCGGTCCCTAGTCCAGCTCGGTCTCTACTCCAGCTCGGTCCCTAGTCCAGCTCGCCCCTAGTCCAGCTCGCCCCTAGTCCAGCTCGGTCCCTAGTCCAGCTCGCCCCTAGTCCAGCTCGGTCCCTAGTCCAGCTCGGCGGGCAGCTGGCGACACCATCATCATCGTCGGCCATATGGCGTCCAGGAGCGGCGTCGCCGAGGCAGCCGTCCGCGGCGGCCACGGACCTTCCAACCCACCGGCCACGGACCTTCCAACCCACCGGCTGCGGACCTTCCAACCCACTCGTCGGCTTCACTTAGTCATGCCCACACACCTGAGAGGTCCCTCTGTCCGCTTCACTGATCAGCCCACGGACACTTGAGAGGTCCCCTGTCGGCTTCACTTAGTCATGCCCGCACGCTTCTGAGAGGTCTCTCTGCCGGCTTCACTTAGTCATGCCCGCACGCTTCTGAGAGGTCCCTCTGTCGGCTTCACTTAGTCATGCCCACACACTTCTGAGAGGTCCCTCTGTCGGCTTCACTTAGTCATTCCCACACACTTCTGAGAGGTCCCTCTGTCGGCTTCCCTCAGTCATGCCCACACCGGCCACGGCGCCACCAGTCTCACTCATTGCTCCCAAATGGCCAACGCTGGACGTGATTGGGAGATCATCAATCGACGCGGGACGTATGGAAGCGTTGCACTACGATGATTTACGAATGAGCGGTTGGAAAGAGCTGCGCACATATTCGATCATCATCATGACATTTACATTAGCGGATGATCTGACCCCCACCCCACCCCCAACTGTCCTAATTAATTAATTAATTATTTAACTTTCTAACATTATCTTCAACATTATTTAACCACGGTGTGCCTGTTTCTTCGTCGGTTGTAGATGAGTTTGGTGTTGGCGAAGCAGAAGGTCGGGATCACGTTAGTCTGGACACCGCACTCTGTCGGCTTCACTTAGTCATGCCCGCACGCTTCTGAGAGGTCTCTCTGCCGGCTTCACTTAGTCATGCCCGCACGCTTCTGAGAGGTCCCTCTGTCGGCTTCACTTAGTCATGCCCACACACTTCTGAGAGGTCCCTCTGTCGGCTTCACTTAGTCATTCCCACACACTTCTGAGAGGTTCCTCTGTCGGCTTCCCTCAGTCATGCCCACACACTTCTGAGAGGTCCTTCTGTCCGCTTCACTTAGTCATGCCCACACACTTCTGAGAGGTCCCTCTGTCGGCTTCACTTAGTCATGCCCACACACTTCTGAGAGGTCCTTCTGTCCGCTTCACTTAGTCATGCCCACACACTTCTGAGAGGTCCCTCTGTTGGCTTAACTTAGTCATGCCCACACATTTCTGAGAGGTCCCTCTGTCGGCTTAACTTAGTCATGCCCACACACTTCTGAGAGGTCCCTCTGTCGGCTTCCCTCAGTCATGCCCACACACTTCTGAGAGGTCCCTCTGTCGGCTTCCCTCAGTCATGCCCACACACTTCTGAGGGGTCCCTCTGTCGGCTTTTCATGCCCACACACTTCTGAGAGGTCCCTCTGTCGGCTTCCCTCAGTCATGCCCACATTCTTCTGAGAGGTCCTTCTGTCGGCTTCACTTAGTGATGCCCACACACTTCTGAGGGGTCCCTCTGTCGGCTTCACTTGATCATGCCCACACACTTCTGAGAGGTCCCTCTGTCGGCTTCCCTCAGTCATGCCCACACACTTCTGAGAGGTCCCTCTGTCGGCTTCGCTTAGTGATGCCCACACACTTCTGAGAGGTCCCTCTGTCGGCTTCACTTAGTCATGCCCACACACTTCTGAGAGGTCCCTCTGTCCGCTTCACTTAGTGATGCCCACACACTTCTGAAAGGTCTATCTGTCCGCTTCACTTAGTGATGCCCACACACTTCTGAAAGGTCTATCTGTCGGCTTCACTTAGTGATGCCCACACACTTCTGAAAGGTCCCTCTGTCCGCTTCACTTAGTGATGCCCACACACTTCTGAAAGGTCTATCTGTCGGCTTCACTTAGTGATGCCCACACACTTCTGAAAGGTCCCTCTGTCGGCTTCCCTCAGTTATGCCCACACACTTCTGAGAGGTCCCTCTGTCGGCTTAACTTAGTCATGCCCACACACTTCTGAGAGGTCTCTCTGCCGGCTTCACTTAGTCATGCCCACACACTTCTGAGAGGTCCCTCTGTCGGCTTCACTTAGTCATGCCCACACGCTTCTGAGAGGTCCCTCTGTCGGCTTCACTTAGTCATGCCCACACACTTCTGAGTGGTCCCTCTGTCGGCTTCACTTAGTCATGCCCACACACTTCTGAGAGGTCCCTCTGTCGGCTTCACTTAGTCATGCCCACACACTTCTGAGAGGTCCCTCTGTCGGCTTCACTTAGTCATGCCCACACACTTCTGAGAGGTCCCTCTGTCGGCTTCACTTAGTCATGCCCACACACTTCTGAGAGGTCCCTCTGTCGGCTTCACTTAGTCATGCCCACACACTTCTGAGAGGTCCCTCTGTCGGCTTCACTTAGTCATGCCCACACACTTCTGAGAGGTCCCTCTGTCGGCTTCACTTAGTCATGCCCACACACTTCTGAGAGGTCCCTCTGTCGGCTTCACTTGATCATGCCCACACACTTCTGAGAGGTCCCTCTGTCGGCTTCCCTCAGTCATGCCCACACACTTCTGAGAGGTCGTGTTTGTTCCAGGTCACCGATGGCAGCCTGGGGTACCACAGAGCTGGAGAGCAGGCAGAAGGAGCTCCAGTACGAGAGCAGGAACAAGGTGGGTCTGCAGGCTGGGTGGGAAACATGGTGGGTCTGCAGGCTGGGTGGGAAACAAGGTGGGTCTGCAGGCTGGGTGGGAAACAAGGTGGATCTGCAGGCTGGGTGGGAAACAAGGTGGGTCAGCAGGCTGGGTGGGAAACAAGGTGGGTCTGCAGGCTGGGTGGGAAACAAGGTGGGTCTGCAGGCTGGGTGGGAAACAAGGTGGGTCTGCAGGCTGGGTGGGAAACAAGGTGGGTCAGCAGGCTGGGTGGGAAACAAGGTGGGTCTGCAGGCTGGGGGGAAACAAGGTGGGTCTGCAGGCTGGGGGGAAACAAGGTGGGTCTGCAGGCTGGGGGAAACAAGGTGGGTCTAAAGGCTGGGTGGGAAACAAGGTGGGTTGCAGGCTGGGGGACACAAGGTGGGTCTCACAGGTTTGGGTGAGAATCAAGGTGGAGCTACAGGTTTGGTGAGAATCAAGGTGGATCTACAGGTTGGGTTAGAAACAAGGTGGGTCCACAGGTCGTGTGAGAAACAATGTGGATCTCGAGGTTGGGTGAGAAACAAGGTGGATCTACAAGTTGGGTTGGAAATAAAGTGGATCTACAGGTGTGGTTAGAAACAAGGTGGATCTCCAGGTTGGGTGAGAAACATGGTGGATCTACAGGTTGGGTTGGAAATAAAGTGGGTCTACAGGTCTTGTGATAAACAATGTGGATCTTCAGGTTGGGTTAGACACAAGGTGGGTCTATATGTCTGGTGAGAAACAAGGTGGATCTACAGGCTGGGTTAGAAACAAGGTGGATCTTCAGGTTGGGTGAGAGACAAGGTGGATCTTCAGGTTGGGTTAGACACAAGGTGGGTCTATATGTCTGGTGAGAAACAAGGTGGATCTACAGGTTGGGTTGGAAATAAAGTGGATCTACAGGTCTGCTGAGCGCTTTAAATTGTCTGAGGGACGTCACGGCCAATTAAATTACTGCAGGCTGTTCAAAGTGTCCGCTCGGTATGCTTTCAAGTTATGTACATAACTAATACACATTATGTACTTCGGTTCGTTGTTGTAGTTTAGGGGCCCATGGACTACATCGGTCAAGCAGCGCCCATACAGTATGTACTTCGAAAATGGCGTAAATTGTGCGTTATATTGGAATGTGCCGTACGTTATATTGGAATGTGCTGTATGTTATATTGGAATGTGCCGTACGTTATATTGGAATGTGCTGTATGTTATATTGGAATGTGCCGTACGTTATATTGGAATGTGCTGTATGTTATATTGGAATGTGCCGTACGTTATATTGGAATGTGCCGTACGTTATATTGGAATGTGCCGTATGTTATATTGGAATGTGCTGTATGTTATATTGGAATGTGCCGTACGTTATATTGGAATGTGCTGTATGTTATATTGGAATGTGCCGTACGTTATATTGGAATGTGCTGTATGTTATATTGGAATGTGCCGTACGTTATATTGGAATGTGCTGTATGTTATATTGGAATGTGCCGTACGTTATATTGGAATGTGTGTATGTTATATTGGAAGTGCGTACGTTATATTGGAATGTGCCGTACGTTATATTGGAATGTGCCGTACGTTATATTGGAATGTGCTGTATGTTATATTGGAATGTGCCGTACGTTATATTGGAATGTGCTGTATGTTATATTGGAATGTGCTGTATGTTATATTGGAATGTGCCGTACGTTATATTGGAATGTGCTGTATGTTATATTGGAATGTGCTGTGATGCTTCGATGACGTATGCTCAAACGTTTCGACGTTTTGAGTGTTGTATCTTGATGGTATGCACCAGGTGATGCTATATATTTATGTGGCTGAGATTCGAGCAGATCTGGAATTATATAGGAGGAGGTTGCAACATGGAACTTTGCGTGGGCAAATGCTTGAAAGACAAAAGGGCATATCTACTATGATCTCAATATCATTAAGTGCAAAGGCACTTCAGGAATGTACGCATTTCCACTATTTTGGGAGCACATGAGTGAAATCTGCAGAATACGCACGTGAAGAAGAGCCCGATATCGTATTGGAAATAAGCTGAACACACACAGCTTCATGCAAAATTGACTGGCTAGAACCACATTCTGGATTCATTAGAAGCGAGCTGTCCATAAGTATCCCTCTCCCACCATGGAGGGACGCGATTATAAGGCGACGTGCACAGCCACCACCATAAGCAGCCTAGCTCTAACAATTCCAGTTTGTGCCAATAAAAAAGCGAGTTGGCGCGGCCGCTACTTTAGACCTTCGAATTGGAGGGGCTTCACTTTTCTCACCACACGCAGGACGTGGGGTGGGGTGGGGTGGGGGTGGGGGGACCTATTGGTTTGCCGCCTAGCAACTCGGCAACTGAGACGGGTACGTGACTTTCACTTTACCAGGTGGGGAGTCTGATGGTCTCCGATCTGTGTCCGGCCCAGGCAGGACCGTGACCGACCTAGGTCAGACTAAGGTCAGCCGAGGTCAACCGGTGTCAGCCGGCCTGGACCGGTTACGTTGATGCGGCCTACCAGAACGGCGACACATGTGAAATGATATTATTTGTCTTGTATTATTGACACCAAGCAGTAAATAAATAGTTTATAACACATTTCACAGACCACAGAGAATTCCTCAAGTGAGAGATCCCGCATGTAGTGTTGCTTAGAAATACAAACCAGTATCCGGCCTGCGAAGGTGATCTAAAGTAAACAACAATGATTGACATATTTATGATACAATTCAAGCGAAGCATGCCGTTGGCTCGATGTACGTGCCACTAATCCAAGGTGTACATTGTGTCTGCGATCTGTTGCAGCACGTCCAGCCGCAAATAAACTACCAACAGGCAGAACGACGATACGTGTAGCCACAAATAAACTACCAACAGGCAGAACGACGATACGTGTAGCCACAAATACACTACAAGCAGGCAGAACGACGCTGCGTGTCGCCTTAGTTACCGAACGATGCTGCGTGTCGCCTTAGTTACCGAACGATGCTGCGTGTCGCCTTAGTTACCGAACGATGCTGCGTGTCGCCTTAGTTGCCGAACGATGCTGCGTGTCGCCTTAGTTGCCGAACGATGCTGCGTGTCGCCTTAGTTACCGAACGACGCTGCGTGTCGCCTTAGTTACAGAACGATGCTGCGTGTCGCCTTAGTTACAGAACGATGCTGCGTGTCGCCTTAGTTACCGAACGACGCTGCGTGTCGCCTTAGTTACAGAACGATGCTGCGTGTCGCCTTAGTTACCGAACGACGCTGTGTGTCGTCTTAGTTACTGAACGACCTTGCATGTCAACCGTGCATTACTCGAACTACGCTAAAGTGTTCCTGAGTCATAATCCACGTGCTGTTGGATTACACGGCTGAATGCCAGCGGCCGTTCTGATTCCTTGCCATTGTGTAAGACAACTATTTCGGGTCAGCCTCCACCCCCTCCCCACCCTCCAATATAGCACTCGGACTTCGGCCACTATGCTCGGTGGCGTCAGATATATTTCGCTTCCTGTTTGCCACAGTGAAAAGACACTGAGCATGATCGGGGACCATCAGGTTCACACTTGGGGTGCGCCGGCCGACGGTATTCTGCCGTACATGATGCGTGGCGGCCATGACACTTGGTGTGCGCCGGCCGACGGTATTCTGCCGTACATGATGCGTGGTGGCCATGACACTTGGTGTGCGCTGGCTGACGGTATTCTGCCGTACATGATGCGTGGTGGCCATGACACTTGGTGTGCGCCGGCCGACGGTATTCTGCCGTACATGATGCGTGGTGGCCATGACACTTGGTGTGCGCCGGCCGACGGTATTCTGCCGTACATGATGCGTGGCGGCCATGACACTTGGTGTGCGCCGGCCGACGGTATTCTGCCGTACATGATGCGTGGTGGCCATGACACTTGGTGTGCGCTGGCTGACGGTATTCTGCCGTACATGATGCGTGGTGGCCATGACACTTGGGGTGCGCCGGCCGACGGTATTCTGCCGTACATGATGCGTGGTGGCCATGACACTTGGTGTGCGCTGGCTGACGGTATTCTGCCGTACATGATGCGTGGTGGCCATGACACTTGGTGTGCGCTGGCTGACGGTATTCTGCCGTACATGATGCGTGGTGGCCATGACACTTGGTGTGCGCCGGCCGACGGTATTCTGCCGTACATGATGCGTGGCGGCCATGACACTTGGGGTGCGCCGGCCGACGGTATTCTGCCGTACATGATGCGTGGCGGCCATGACACTTGGTGTGCGCCGGCCGACGGTATTCTGCCGTACATGATGCGTGGCGGCCATGTACCGATGGAGGTCCTCTTGTGCCCGGTAATATTTGACGGGTGCCGTTTCCAAATTTGACGATGACCGTAGGACGTGCGGAATACTCGAAAACTTAGTATTATAACCAGGTAGTCCTGCTTTTGGTCCGTAGACAAGAATGACATCAGCCAAAAATAAAAACTCATCATTTGTGAACGTTTCGTTTTCTCACCAGCAAACGTTCACGTTCACACGAGAGGGCAGCAACATGTTCTCACCGCTATCAACGTTTTTTGGCGTCTTGTGCGATGGCTAAGTATGAATCAGCTTAAAATATTGCCGATGAAGATAAATTCCAGACTTCCGGCTTCTTTGTAGAATCGTTCGTCGTATTAGTGCAGAGTTTTGACCGTAAAATAGTTCGCCAGTGAATATATTTGTTACTTAGCGCTGATATGCATAATAATCTTGGGCATAAATATTTGTATGCAACATTTTGGGATATGCCTAAATCATCATGTAGTTTGAATATTTAGCATTCGAGATTATATAATCAAGCATGCGAAGTAAGCTAGTTTCATTGACTAACAAACGGAACCTAAAAAGGCGTTTGATTAAGGTTAATGACACATCGAATCCGAATTGATATTACTTCGGCTTGACTCGTTTTCACCAGTGTCTCATGAAGCTATACGATACAAGTTGCGCCCAAAGTGAAGTTCCGGAATGATGCAAATTGGGCAAGCGATATTTTCTCCGGTTGTCCTCGAAAACGACCCCCGCGGGAAGCACGGCCGGGGTGTGGAGAGGCTTGAGGGGTGCCCCCCCGCTGATCTCCTGTTCATCTCAAGAACCATTGATGCCGTGTAGAATGAAACGCCGCTGAAAAACTCCCAAGGGTCCGAACAAGAACATTAGCAGCACGCTTCCTTCAGACCCACATTCTAGACCCTAGATCCAGATATTATCCCGCGCCGTCTCGGAGAGGGAGGTCTTCAACCGCCCCCGAAGGCTTTCCGCGGATATTGAAAGAAAATCGTTCGGCAGCGCGCCAAAATTTCGCGTACCTTTTCCCACATCAACGTGGCATATTGTGCCAAAATTTTGACGTCGGGTCATTTAGGGTCAACGAGTTATTATAGGTTAAGTGAGGTCACCTCGAAGAAAGTTCAACCAGTTGTCACGCTTTAACGGATAGAGACACTTTAATGAAACTTTCAGCGTTTGCTTATCTTTTGGGATATGAAAAAAAATCACCAGATAAGTTTTTCATTTTTCAGTTTTCCAAAATCGGAAAAATCGTTTTGCTTATTTGCCATAGTTTTGCTTCTTCGCTTGTCACGTTTTTCAGTCTGCTCTACCAATTAGATAGGAAAATCCAGCAAAACGTGAAAACCCAGAATTATGACATTTCAAAAATAGACATGACTTGGATTTTTGGATGGCGAATAATGTTATGATCTTGGTCGATTTCACTGTCCCTTTCTGATCCCACATGACTTTTGTTTTTTAATCTCCCCAAGGTGAACCCCCAGAGCCAAAAACTTTTTCCGGTGCGGTGTCAGGTCCTACTCGTCGCGCGGTTTCCGATGATACCTCTTTCGTTTTCGTGCGACGCACAGTTTGGAGACTAGATGGGATTCTCTGTCACCCCCCCCCCCGAGACGGGGGGGGTGAGGATCTGACTGGAGAGACATCTGCGGGGTTGACATCTGAATCTAGGATACAAGGTTAGCTTTGGGAGTACAATTTCTGAGTGATTGGAAATCTGAACACCGTTTTGATGTTGCAGAGAACGGTTGAATGACTTCTCAGACTTAAATTATAATGAATGCTTGTTCATTTCGATGCTCGATGTTCTCAACATGTTTGTATTTTGGAATTCAAGAAAACATTTAATTAGGAATGGATGCAGCCACGACGTGGGGCTACGTCATGAGTAAAAGGTGCACCAATGCACTTGGCCACAGTAAGGTGCACGATTTGGCCATAATTTGCTCCTAGAGTTATGATTGCTAATTTCGCTAGAACATGGCATCATAGAAATATCCAACATGAAATTGTAGTTTTATTGTATGGATTGATTTGAGCGCATGCTGTAATTTTCGTAGTCATGCGCATTTCCCTAATTTGATTTCCACGAAAATAAACTTTCAGTTTATTTTGAAGCCCACATGAATAAAACAGAGACAAGGAGTTGCAAGCAAATTGCACATCATATGTTGCATACTTTTAAGCTGATAACAAGTGCGTGAGCTTATAGCCTAAGCATATTAATATTTCAATTAGTTCTTTATGCATTGGACCTTCTCGAATTAGCTCGCCATTTGATGCTGATATCAATAAATACTGTAATGTTCACCACTATTTCATATTCGTTGAACATGGGAATACATTTTTTTTTTTTTTTTTTTTTTTTTTTCGTTTCATAAAAATATTTAAAGACGCATATTAGCCATATGACTGTAGTGTTTATTGGTTTTCTGGCTTGGAGTATAGCCTCCCAGCATTCACTCACTTTCTTTGAAGAGATCGAATATACGCTTTAAGCCATGTTCCAGTCAAAGACGCATTTGTATAACCAAGAGCAACAAGATAACATGCAATGTAAACTAACGGCTGTACAGCATACACCCTGCCTAGGAATCACGTCATTCTGTCACAACAAATCATCGCTTGTTTTACTTATTCAAGCTTACTTGCGTCAGAAGACGCAGCTCCGGGTCGTGCCTGCGATTGGCCGACCCAGAGTGATTCCCTGGCACCGCCTCTGGCAGCCGGCCGCTCTCCAGCTACCTGACCGCCGACCCAGAGTGATACCCTGGCACCGCCTCTGGCAACTGGCCGCTCTCCAGCTGGCTGACGACCGCGCCGGGGCAGCATCGCGTCTGATAACTCAGTCTGTTAGTCGCCCAGTCAATCAGCACCTCAATCAGTCAGCCAGACAGTGAGGTAGTCGGCCAGTGAGGTAGTCAGTCAGTTAGGTAGTCAGTCAGTGAGGTAGTCAGTGATGTAGTCAGTCAGTGAGGTAGTCAGCGAGGTAGTCAGTCAGTGAGGTAGTCAGTCAGTGAGGTAGTCAGTCAGTTAGGTGGTCAGTGAGGTAGTCAGTGAGGTAGTCAGTCAATGAGGTAGTCAGTCAGTGAGGTAGCCAGTGAGGTAGTCAGTCAGTGGGGTAGTCAGTCAGTGAGGTAGTCAGTCAGTGAGGTAGTCAGTCAGTGAGGTAGTCAGTCAGTGAGGTAGTCAGTGAGGTAGTCAGTGAGGTAGTCAGTCAGTGAGGTAGTCAGTGAGGTAGTCAGTGAGGTAGTCAGTGAGGTAGTCAGTCAGTGAGGTAGTCAGTGAGGTAGTCAGTCAGTGAGGTAGTCAGTGAGGTAGTCAGTGAGGTAGTCAGTCAGTGAGGTAGTCAGTCAGTGAGGTAGTCAGTCAGTGAGGTAGTCAGTGAGGTAGTCAGTGAGGTAGTCAGTGAGGTAGTCAGTCAGTGAGGTAGTCAGTCAGTGAGGTAGTCAGTGAGGTAGTCAGTCAGTGAGGTAGTCAGTGAGGTAGTCAGTGAGGTAGTCAGTCAGTGAGGTAGTCAGTCAGTGAGGTAGTCAGTCAGTGAGATAGTCAGTCAGTGAGGTAGTCAGTCAGTGGGGTAGTCAGTCAGTGAGGTAGTCAGTCAGTGAGGTAGTCAGTCAGTGAGGTAGTCAGTCAGTGAGGTAGTCAGTCAGTGAGATAGTCAGTCAGTGAGGTAGTCAGTCAGTGGGGTAGTCAGTCAGTGAGGTAGTCAGTCAGTGAGGTAGTCAGTCAGTGAGGTAGTCAGTCAGTGAGGTAGTCAGTGAGGTAGTCAGTCAGTTAGGTAGTAAGTCGGTGAGGTAATCAGTCAGTGAGGTAGTCAGCCAGTGAGGTAGTTAGTCAGTGAGGTAGTCAGTCAGTGAGATAGTCATTCAGTGAGATAGTCAGTCAGTGAGGTAGTCAGTCAGTGAGGTAGTCAGTCAGTGAGGTAGTCAGTCAGTGAGGTAGTCAGTCAGTTAGGTAGTAAGTCAGTGAGGTAATCAGTCAGTGAGGTAGTCAGCCAGTGAGGTAGTTAGTGAGGTAGTCAGTGAGGTAGTCAGTCAGTGAGTAGTCAGTCAGTGAGGTAGTCAGTCAGTGAGGTAGTCAGTCAGTGAGGTAGTCAGTCAGTGAGGTAGTCAGTCAGTGAGGTAGTCAGTGAGGTAGTCAGTCAGTGAGGTAGTCAGTCAGTGAGGTAGTCAGTCAGTGAGGTAGTCAGTCAGTGAGGTAGTCAGTCAGTGAGGTAGTCAGTCAGTGAGGTAGTCAGTCAGTGAGGTAGTCAGTCAGTGAGGTAGTCAGTAGTCAGTCAGTGAGGTAGTCAGTCAGTGAGGTAGTCAGTGAGGTAGTCAGTGAGGTAGTCAGTCAGTGAGGTAGTCAGTCAGTGAGGTAGTCAGTCAGTGAGGTAGTCAGTGAGGTAGTCAGTGAGGTAGTCAGTCAGTGAGGTAGTCAGTCAGTGAGGTAGTCAGTCAGTGAGGTAGTCAGTCAGTGAGGTAGTCAGTCAGTGAGGTAGTCAGTCAGTGAGGTAGTCAGTCAGTGAGGTAGTCAGTCAGTGAGGTAGTCAGTCAGTGAGGTAAGTCAGTGAGGTAGTCAGTCAGTGAGGTAATCAGTGAGGTAGTCAGTCAGTGAGGTAGTCAGTCAGTGAGGTAGTCAGTCAGTGAGGTAATCAGTGAGGTAGTCAGTCAGTGAGGTAGTCAGTCAGTGAGGTAGTCAGTGAGGTAGTCAGTCAGTGAGGTAGTCAGTCAGTGAGGTAGTCAGTCAGTGAGGTAGTCAGTGAGGTAGTCAGTGAGGTAGTCAGTCAGTGAGGTAGTCAGTGAGGTAGTCAGTCAGTGAGGTAGTCAGTCAGTGAGGTAGTCAGTCAGTGAGGTAGTCAGTGAGGTAGTCAGTCAGTGAGGTAGTCAGTCAGTGAGGTAGTCAGTCAGTGAGGTAGTCAGTCAGTGAGGTAGTCAGTCAGTGAGGTAGTCAGTCAGTGAGGTAGTCAGTCAGTGAGGTAGTCAGTCAGTGAGGTAGTCAGTCAGTGAGGTAGTCAGTGAGGTAGTCAGTCAGTGAGGTAGTCAGTGAGGTAGTCAGTCAGTGAGGTAGTCAGTCAGTGAGGTAGTCAGTGAGGTAGTCAGTGAGGTAGTCAGTGAGGTAGTCAGTGAGGTAGTCAGTGAGGTAGTCAGTGAGGTAATCAGTGAGGTAATCAGTGAGGTAGTCAGTGAGGTAATCAGTGAGGTAGTCAGTGAGGTAATCAGTGAGGTAGTCAGTCAGTGAGGTAATCGGTGAGGTAGTCAGTGAGGTAATCAGTGAGGTAGTCAGTGAGGTAATCAGTGAGGTAGTCAGTCAGTGAGGTAATCAGTGAGGTAGTCAGTCAGTGAGGTAATCAGTGAGGTAGTCAGTCAGTGAGGTAGTCAGTCAGTCGATCAGTTCGTTGGCCAGCTAGTCATTCGGTCAGTCGGTCAGGAACCCAGATATCGAAGTTCCTAAAAAAAAACGACGTTTGAAAACCCCCGACGTTTGAAAACCCCAACATATTTACACGAGCGTCGGTGGGCCTCTCACATAATGCGCGGCCGACAGGGGGGGGGGACGGATTCCCTCACTAAGACCTCGGTAACTACTGAAACTCACCAAATTTTTAGGGCAGATTCTGGCGCTGGCGAACTTACGACGCTACTGTGTCAATGAACATAAATGCGACGCTACTATGTCAATGCCTTAAAGGTTTCTAGGATACATAATTATTTTGATGATATTCTTGTATTTTGAAATCCGAAAAAAATTCGCAATACCCCAGCGGCGTTCGTAGGGATACCTAGACGTTCACAAGAGCCCGCATACTGTATATTATATATATTATGGTATATCAGTGTATTTAGTGTGGTCGAGATCGGCCACCTAACCGCGCCGCAGCGTCACCATACCGGCGGAACCTTCGTGACCTTGACCTCTGGGAGGCCGTGCGGCCGTGCAGAGATGGTGCATGCAATGCCACGTGCTCATTCGCAAGGAAGGCCTTTGGGTCCCAGCAAGCCTTTGGGCCTCTGCCACAAAGGTGAATGTGGAGGTGGGTCACTCACTCACACAGTGCGGGCTTCGAGGCGGCGTCGCTGACCGCCCGAACTTGCATCCGAACTTGCTCCGCCAGGGGGCCTACAGTGTCGGAGCGGCGACGGGGCCGAGGCCACACATACTCACGAGAGGGCTGTATCGCTGCTCAGGCGCCGTTAGTTTCAGAGATCTCGTGAGCGGCAAGCCAGTTGGCTCCCTCCTTCGTCATGAGCGCGTGGTGATCAGCCATCCGGCCGATCTGTGGTGATCAGTGGTGATCAGTGGTGATCAGTGGTGATCAGCCATCCAGCCGATCTGTGGTGATCAGCCCTCCAGCCGATCAGTGGTGATCAGTGGTGAACAGTGGTGAACAGTGGTGATCAGTGGTGAACAGTGGTGATCAGCCGTCCAGCCGATCAGTGGTGATCAGTGGTGATCAGTGGTGATCAGCCCTCCAGCCGATCTGTGGTGATCAGCCGATCAGTGGTGATCAGCCGTCCAGCCGATCAGGCGTTGCAGTTGTGATATGTGCCTGAGAGTGAGCGGATGGTAGGAGGCGGCTGGTGATAATTATGGTCGCGGTAACACTAGACATTGGAGGGGGGAGTATGCATAACCACCTTCCACTACGCCGTTTTCGTGAAAAGCTTCCTAATCGATCAACGCAACCCGGTGAAATATGTGAAATACCCTCTGGGGCGTCCTTTGGGAGCTTTTGGTAACAGCGTTCTTTGTTCGGCTATGTTAGGTCACGAAGATATGACGTCACAAGTTGAAACACCTCTGACCATGTTTGAACGACATCGCAGATTATTGCAACTTGACATAGCATTGTGACCTTAATCAACATGTTTTGTGAGTATTGAGCTAATAGTTGACTGAATTTATATCCGGACCCGTACCATGCCCGAGTTATCCAGGGACAAATTTATCTACGTTGACCTCGGATGCCATTTTTAACTTCACATGATATCTATGGTTGTAATATGTGCTGAATACAACTTTGTTTTATTTTTATAGGTGGGAGGAAGCAGTAGTGTTAACCAATATTCTATTATCAGGTTTTCAACTACGGGATCGGACCCTGGCATTACCTGATCTGCGATATTTCCTTCTGGGAGCTTTATCATCACATATGCAAAGCATCGATGAGCACCCTGATAATAACTGAGCCTGTAGAGCTGTTGCAGTTTGGGAAGCGTTTGCCACTGAGCTGTGAAAAGTCGCGATTATTTGGAAAATTATGCCTTCATCTTGACCTGATCGAAGGTTAGGTATCATTCCCAGGTAACACAATCGGAGGTCAATCGTGAGATCTCGTCTCGTCGCACAAGCCCATTCTTGTTGGTTTTATTCTTTATTGCGTGGTTCACGACGCACTTTATGCACATTCACGGCCAATGGCGCCTACCACACTGTTTCGCCGGTGGACAGCGGGATTTGGAAATGTCCCGATCGGTGTGGGAGTCGAACCCGGTACTTTTGTGGTGTCCAGAGCCCAACACTTTAACCACTCGGCCATCCTGGCCCCAAGTCTGTTCTTGTTTTGTCTCTGGAGCACGCTTCGATTGAAAACGCCATATAGTTGGCACTCCCCTCCCCCGTCTCCTCTGGCGAAGGTGACAAAATGTCGCACAGGTTAAAGGTTAAAGGCAAAAGGCGAGGTTAAAGGTTGCAGAGCAGGCCAGCAGGCGAGGGTTAAAAATTAGAGAGGAGGTAAGAAGGCGAGGGATAAAAGCTACAGTGCTGGTGAGAAAAAGCAAATTATATACGCATAGGTCATGAAGTCCATTTGCTTCGGACAACGAGACTGTGTAATAACAGCGCTTCAAGACTTAGGCATCCATGTGGCTGGGCAGATCATCAGAATAGGGTCACTTGGAACTGTATGGAGATACTGCGCAATGGAAGGAACCGACATACACTGAAGGGTTCCATCGCGGAGACGATGTCGCCGATGCGTGGTCCTCAGGTCCACCGGGACTATGCAGCAGCCCAGCGTGTGTTGCTAAACCGACCCGAGTGTGCGCGCTGGACTGTCCCGTCACAGAGACTGCCAATAGGAGACTGGACTGTCCCGTCACAGAGACTGCCAATAGGAGACTGGACTGTCCCGTCACAGAGACTGCCAATAGGAGACTGGACTGTCCCGTCACAGAGACTGCCAATAGGAGACTGGACTGTCCCGTCACAGAGACTGCCAATAGGAGACTGGACTGTCCCGTCACAGAGACTGCCAATAGGAGACTGGACTGTCCCGTCACAGAGACTGCCAATAGGAGACTGGACTGTCCCGTCACAGAGACTGCCAATAGGAGACTGGACTGTCCCGTCACAGAGACTGCCAATAGGAGACTGGACTGTCCCGTCACAGAGACTGCCAATAGGAGACTGGACTGTCCCGTCACAGGAGACTGCCAATAGGAGACTGGACTGTCCCGTCACAGAGACTGTAACTGCCAATAGGAGACTGGACTGTCCCGTCACAGGGACTGCCAATAGGAGACTGGACTGTCCCGTCACAGGGACTGCCAATAGGGAGACTGTGACTCACTGCCAATAGGAGACTGGACTGTCCCGTCACAGAGACTGCCAATAGGAGACTGGACTGTCCCGTCACAGAGACTGCCAATAGGAGACTGGACTGTCCCGTCACAGAGACTGCCAATAGGAGACTGGACTGTCCCGTCACAGGGACTGCCAATAGGAGACTGGACTGTCCCGTCACAGAGACTGCCAATAGGAGACTGGACTGTCCCGTCACAGAGACTGCCAATAGGAGACTGGACTGTCCCGTCACAGAGACTGCCAATAGGAGACTGGACTGTCCCGTCACAGAGACTGCCAATAGGAGACTGGACTGTCCCGTCACAGAGACTGCCAATAGGAGACTGGACTGTCCCGTCACAGAGACTGCCAATAGGAGACTGGACTGTCCCGTCACAGAGACTGCCAATAGGAGACTGGACTGTCCCGTCACAGAGACTGCCAATAGGAGACTGGACTGTCCCGTCACAGAGACTGCCAATAGGGAGACTGGACTGTCCCGTCACAGGGACTGCCAATAGGAGACTGGACTGTCCCGTCACAGAGACTGCCAATAGGAGACTGGACTGTCCCGTCACAGAGACTGCCAATAGGAGACTGGACTGTCCCGTCACAGAGACTGCCAATAGGCCCGTCACAGAGACTGCCAATAGGAGACTGGACTGTCCCGTCACAGAGACTGCCAATAGGAGACTGGACTGTCCCGTCACAGAGACTGCCAATAGGAGACTGGACTGTCCCGTCACAGAGACTGCCAATAGGAGACTGGACTGTCCCGTCACAGAGACTGCCAATAGGAGACTGGACTGTCCCGTCACAGAGACTGCCAATAGGAGACTGGACTGTCCCGTCACAGAGACTGCCAATAGGAGACTGGACTGTCCCGTCACAGAGACTGCCAATAGGAGACTGGACTGTCCCGTCACAGAGACTGCCAATAGGAGACTGGACTGTCCCGTCACAGAGACTGCCAATAGGAGACTGGACTGTCCCGTCACAGAGACTGCCAATAGGAGACTGGACTGTCCCGTCACAGGGACTGCCAATAGGAGACTGGACTGTCCCGTCACAGAGACTGCCAATAGGAGACTGGACTGTCCCGTCACAGAGACTGCCAATAGGAGACTGGACTGTCCCGTCACAGGGACTGCCAATAGGAGACTGGACTGTCCCGTCACAGAGACTGCCAATAGGAGACTGGACTGTCCCGTCACAGAGACTGCCAATAGGAGACTGGACTGTCCCGTCACAGAGACCCGAAAGAGGAGACTGGACTGTCCCGTCACAGAGACTGCCAATAGGAGACTGGACTGTCCCGTCACAGAGACTGCCAATAGGAGACTGGACTGTCCCGTCACAGAGACTGCCGATAGGAGACTGGACTGTCCCGTCACAGAGACTGCCGATAGGAGACTGGACTGTCCCGTCACAGGGACTGCCAATAGGAGACTGGACTGTCCCGTCACAGAGACTGCCAATAGGAGACTGGACTGTCCCGTCACAGAGACTGCCAATAGGAGACTGGACTGTCCCGTCACAGAGACTGCCAATAGGAGACTGGACTGTCCCGTCACAGGAGACTGCCAATAGGAGACTGGACTGTCCCGTCACAGAGACTGCCAATAGGAGACTGGACTGTCCCGTCACAGGGACTGCCAATAGGAGACTGGACTGTCCCGTCACAGGGACTGCCAATAGGAGACTGGACTGTCCCGTCACAGGGACTGCCAATAGGAGACTGGACTGTCCCGTCACAGAGACTGCCAATAGGAGACTGGACTGTCCCGTCACAGACTGCCAATAGGAGACTGGACTGTCCCGTCACAGAGACTGCCAATAGGAGACTGGACTGTCCCGTCACAGAGACTGCCAATAGGAGACTGGACTGTCCCGTCACAGAGACTGCCAATAGGAGACTGGACTGTCCCGTCACAGGGACTGCCAATAGGAGACTGGACTGTCCCGTCACAGAGACTGCCAATAGGAGACTGGACTGTCCCGTCACAGAGACTGCCAATAGGAGACTGGACTGTCCCGTCACAGAGACTGCCAATAGGAGACTGGACTGTCCCGTCACAGGGACTGCCAATAGGAGACTGGACTGTCCCGTCACAGAGACTGCCAATAGGAGACTGGACTGTCCCGTCACAGGGACTGCCAATAGGAGACTGGACTGTCCCGTCACAGGGACTGCCAATAGCAGACTGGACTGTCCCGTCACAGAGACTGCCAAAAGGAGACTGGCCGCCCCGGTAGATCAGTTGGTTAGTGCTGGCCTGCACTGGTCTCCCCTGTCCTGCCAACACAGGGTTCGAGTCGCTTCGCGCGCTCGCATTTAGCCCCCGGCCGGGAGTATCAGTTGGCAGCTGGCCCGATAAGGCCGGGGACGAGCTACCGGGCGGCCGTGTCGATGCATTGGCGGCACATTAAACTTTCGGTCTAAATTCTGCCGTTGAACTGGAGTTCATGGATCGGGTGGTGGGGCCAGGGTTCACGCAACGCGCTCTGCTTAGCAATATAACCCTGGCTCCTCAAGCCACCCCAGCAACAACTCGGATTTTTTTATTTATTTAATAACAACAGATTAGTTATTGACGCTTGATGATCACCGAATCGCTGATCCGGCGATCAGTGGTGATCAGTGGTGATCAGTGGTGATCAGTGGTGATAGTGGTGATCAGTGGTGATCAGTGGTGATCAGTGGTGATCAGTGGTGATCAGTGGTGATCAGTGGTGATCAGTGGTGATCAGTGGTGATCAGTGGTGATCAGTGGTGATCAGTGGTGATCAGTGGTGATCAGTGGTGATCAGTGGTGATCAGTGGTGATCAGTGGTGATCAGTGGTGATCAGTGGTGATCAGTGGTGATCAGTGGTGATCAGTGGTGATCAGTGGTGATCAGTGGTGATCAGTGGTGATCAGTGGTGATCAGTGGTGATCAGTGGTGATCAGTGGTGATCAGTGGTGATCAGTGGTGATCAGTGGTGATCAGTGGTGATCAGTGGTGATCAGTGGTGATCAGTGGTGATCAGTGGTGATCAGTGGTGATCAGTGGTGACTTTTCCCAGCATTGGCCGAGATCAGTTCCGCACGGCCGATGTTAAAAGCAAAAGTCAATGCTGTGTGGTAAATCAGCCACCGAGGTCAGATCACCGACAACGATGTAGGGCAACACCCGTGCAATAAAACGATGTCACTGCGGTTAAGCCTGGACCGGCAGGGCGACCGGCGGTGATTTTCTGTCAGCAATAGATGGAGCACATCGTGTGTCACCTCCGCCGATGCCGCAGACGACCGCAGAATCGCCGGCCAATATCCGGATCGTCAAAGCCACGCTTCTGTCGGCGGACGGCAGGCCGGAGGCGGTCGTGTTTCCATCTGGCGACGGATCCGGCAATAGTAGTCACTCCGCTTGCCGCCAGGTGAGTGTTCGACTCGCGTAGCGTCTGGCGGTCACGTCGGGAATCGGCGGCCTGGCTGGGGATGCCGGCCGGGTCGGGGGTTCTGCACCCCCGGCTCGGTACCCTGCTGGTGTTCAGGCCGGGCCGGGGGTTCTACACCTCCGGCTTGGTACCCTGCTGGTGTTGAGGCCGGGCCGGGGGTTCTGCACCCTGGCTTGGTACCCTGCCGGTCGGGGTTCTGCACCCCTGGTACCCTGCTGGTGTTGAGGCCGGGCCGGGGTTCTGCACCCCTGGCTTGGTACCCTGCTGGTGTTGAGGCCGGGTCGGGGGTTCTGCACCCCCGACTTGGTACCCTGCTGGTCAGGGTTCTGCACCCCCGGCTTGGTACCCTGCTGGTGTTCAGGCAGGGTCGGGGTTCTGCACCCCCGGCTTGGTACCCTGCCGGTCGGGGTTCTACACCCCCGGCTTGGTACCCTGCCGGTCGGGGTTCTGCACCCCTGGCTTGGTACCCTGCTGGTGTTCAGGCAGGGTCGGGGTTCTACACCCCCGGATTGGTACCCTGCCGGTCGGGGTTCTGCACCCCTGGCTTGGTACTCTGCTGGTGTCGGGTTGTCATTTTCCCCTATTCAATCGTAAAGTAGGTCTTCAAAACGAGGACTTAACCCCCGTCTTCGTGGGAGATCACCATCCCTGACAACGCCAAAGAAAACACGACGGGGCACGCGCGGCGCCAGGGGTGGCAGACGACGGGGATCACGGGGCAGAACAAGCAAAGCGACGGTTCAGGAGCGCAACGGGCAGCTGCACCTGGGACTCATAAATGCCCAATCTATGAAACCTAAGCTACTTGAGCTACAACACGACTTTCTTTCTTACTCTCTAGACCTAGCTGTGGTGACTGAGACCTGGCTGCGACCTAGCACCCCCCACGCGTCTCATTAACTTCCCTGGTTACCAGTTAAAACGTGCGGACCGGCCTGACTCTAGTGGCTACGGTGGGGTGGCGATTATCGCCAAGTCAGCGCTTACTATTACCGTTTTGAAAATTTCTACGCTTCCAAACTCGAGCTCCAAATTAGAATCACTCTGGACCAAAGTCAAAGGTAAAAGCGGAAGGTATTTCATTCTGGCGGCAATCTATCGACCTCCTCGTAACAGTCTACCTGCCTTAAATGTTGACTTCGCTGAGCTCGAAAGACAGGTTCAATTGGCGACACTGAACTTTACCGGCACTTTCTACCTCGCAGGTGATCTAAATTGCAATCTTCTCGACACGGCAAATTGCCCCAGCAAAACACACCTGCTTGAGTTCGTCAGAAACTATTCACTTACCGTGATAGTGAAGCGCCCTACATTCTCCACAGGCTCTTTATTGGATGTCATCATAACAAATTCACCCACCTCTGTCGACAGACCCAAAGTGAGTTTCTGCCACTACAGTCCCCACAAATTTATCACATGTTCAATTAAAGTAAACAGGCCTGCCTCAATTAACACCGTGATAAAATCACGTTCTTTCGGACGAGTGGACACCTCCGAACTGACCCTTGACCTTGGTGAGATCGACTGGGTCCAGGTCACTGGTCGCATCTCAGTAACCGATAAATGGGACACACTGCTGAGATTGCTGACACCTATCCTCGACGAGCACCTGCCACTCAGAAACATCAAAATTCGGAACCCAACAGCACCACATGTTAGCGAAGCTACCAAGCAACTCATGCATCGGCGAAATGTAGCCTTGCGCTTACAAGATAGAAACACTTACAAAATACTTAACCGACAAGTTCGATCAGCTATTAGAGCTGACTGTAGGGAAGAGATTAGCGGAAAGATAGCTCAAAAAGGCCCATCAGCTGCGTGGCGTGCTATCAAGCCTATTATCGATACAAAAAAAAGGATCTCACAGAGTACAACCTCAGGTTCTACCTGAGCAGCTAAATCATTATTTTGTTAGTGTCGGACCAAAAATATCAGCAGAAGTCAAACTGCAGGCAAACATGCCTGAACACACATCTCCAAGTTGTCGGCTATCGCGCGTCTCTACCAGCTCCTATAAAGTATCACCCATATCTCTTGAACAGCTAGCCAATATCGTCATAAACATGAGAAGCACAAGTGCGTGCGGACCCGACGGGATCTGTATTAAGGTCATCAAATTTCTGTTCTTTTTTATCGGCGAAGTGCTGCTTGACATTATAAACACATGCCTGACTACAGCTGATATACCCTCCACTTGGAAACAGTCAATAGTAACTCCCATTCACAAATCAGGAGATCCTTCGGATCCCTCTAATTTTAGACCCATCTCACTGGTTCCGGTTATCGCCAAGATCACTGAGAGAGTGGTGCAGAAACAACTCTATCACTACCTAAACTCAAACCACCTACTGGCCCAAACTCAGCACGGCTTCAGACCACGCCACTCTACGGAAACCGCCCTTATCTCAGTCACGGACGAAATACTAGCAGCAATGGACCGTTCGGAAGTAGCTCTCCTTTGCATTCTGGATCTCAGTAAATGTTTCGATGTAATAGACCACACCAAACTGCTCACTAAACTTCAACTCCATGGAATCGATACCGACTGGTTTAAAGCATATCTGGGAGGTCATACGCAGGCTGTTAGGATCTCAGATCAACACGGAAACAGGCATCTCTCCTCCTTTCTCCCAAACAACATAGGTGTCTTTCAAGGCTCATCATTAGGTCCACTTCTCTATTGCATCTTTTCGAACGACCTCAGTCTGCACGTCCCGGTAGCACATGTCACCCAGTTCGCAGACGACACACAGGTCCTCATCTCCGGTCGGAAATCTGATCTCCCAAATTTGATAAGTCAGATGGAAACATGCCTGAGCCAACTCTATGACTACTTCCTGGATAACGGCTTGAAGGTGAACCCGACCAAAACCCAGCTTCTTACTCTCGGATCGCGTCAAAATCTGCGCAATATTACCCCGATACGAGTGTGCTTTAGGGACGCCGTGATAGATGAGAAACATTCGTGTAAGAACCTTCGGGTAACATTTGATCGCCACATGTCTTGGGATTCCCATGTAGCTGTTGTTGTCCAGAAGTGTACTGGGTTCCTTCTGGCCCTGAACCATCTGCGTCACCATCTGCCGACCAGCACCCTCTTCACTATAGTCAATAGCCTAGTTATATCCAATATCCGATACTGCATATCTGTTTACGGGAACGGGTCGTCAGCAAATATCCACAGACTAGACAAGATCATTAACTTCGCCACTAGAGTCGTGTCAGGTCTCCGAAAATTTGATCATATTACTGATGTCCGAAACGAGTTGGGTCTCCTCACTGCAGCTGATCTGTACCTATTTCACAGTCTCACTTTGCTCCACAAGATCATTCTGACGGGTGAGCCTACGCACATTGCCGGTGAAATCACTTCAAACTCTACCCTGCGAAGCCGTCACACACGTGCAGACGACCATCTGCGCCTGCCAGCCATACACAGAGAGGCTGGCCGCAGGAGATTTCTCTACTCGTCTGTCTTCCACTACAACAAACTTCCTACTGAAACTAAAACATCGAGGCTGTCTAACTTCAAGAAACATGCACTAGCGTATCTCCACGAACAACACTAGTCCCACAAAAAAACTTACAACATGGATATGTGTACACTACGAAGTCACCTTTAGGCCATCGCTTTTCTATCACTTATACAAGCCACTCGTGTATAGCTCGTGTCGCAAGTACGGTGTATGCAGTGCGGAAAGTGATATGGATATTGTATTATGTTGTACGAATGTTTGTTGCGCATCTGCTCCCACTATTGACCACACATCTATCCTTTCTTTGTAAATATCTGTGAGTTCAGCCCAGACTGTCCGTAACAGCCACTGCACGTGGAGGACATGTATTGTTAAATAAATAAATAAATAAATAAACTGATTGGAGGAGGGGAGAGGGAATACCTGGATGACATTGCACGGTTGATATCGATTGAGGGCACATGCCATGCCGAATATTACTGGAGGAGGAACCAATATTGGAGAAGGGCAGTGAAGACGACAATGCCTTGGAAATGCACTTAGGCGGCACCAGCGGTGGGAGCACTTGTGCGTTATCTAGGGAAAGTGAATAGCAATCTTCAATTACTATTCAATTACAGGTTTAATGGCTTCAGTTTCCCGCGTCCAGGATATAAATCAAACAAGGGTTTGATGCACAGTTTAAATCAGGCCAAAGTTATTTTACCCTTCAGAAGACTCATCGCTTCCATCTCGGGTTAGCAATGGCACCACATAGCTGCTTGTCTCATCAGCTGCCATTGCCACCAGGAAGACCCACTCAGTCCCAGCCAATCGTCGGATCTGGTACCATCCCATCACCTGGTCACGTATCAACAATTATCACCTGCGTTGTCACAAAACACGGGGGACGATTCATTTATCACCAATTATCACCAGCAATTATCACCTCTCTTGTCAGGAGACACGGGGACCTATTCACATATCACCAATTATCACCAGCAATTATCACCTGTGTTGTCACCAAACACAGGGGACTATTCATGTATCACCAATTATCACCAGAAATTATCACCTGTTTTGTTACGGGACATAGGGGCCTATACACGTATCACCAATTATCACCAGCAATTATCACCTGTGTTGTCACCAAACACAGGGGACTATTCATGTATCACCAATTATCACCAGAAATTATCGCCTGTGTTGTCACGAGACACGGAGGACGCCCGTCCCATCGCAAGGTCTTGAGCGCTAACTCATAACCACGTGTTATGGCAGCTGGTCGGCAGTAATGCTGTGTTATGGCGGCAGTGATGCTGTGTTATGGCGCAGTGATGCTGTGTTATGGCACCTGGTCGGCAGTGATGCTGTGTTATGGCCGGCAGTGATGCTGTGTTATGGCAGCTGGTCGGCAGTGATGCTGTGTTATGGCAGCTGGTCGGCAGTGATGCTGTGGTATGGCAGCTGGTCGGCACTGATGCTGTGTTATGGCAGTGATGCCGTGGTATGGCAGCTGGTCGGCAGTGATGCTGTGGTATGGCAGCTGGTCGGCAGTGATGCTGTGGTATGGCAGCTGGTCGGCACTGATGCTGTGGTATGGCAGCTGGTCGGCAGTGATGCTGTGGTATGGCAGCTGGTCGGCAGTGATGCTGTGGTATTGGTGGCAGTGATGCTGTGGTATGGCAGCTGGTCGGCAGTGATGCTGTGGTATGGCAGCTGGTCGGCAGTGATGCTGTGGTATGGCAGCTGGTCGGCAGTGATGCTGTGGTATGGCAGCTGGTCGGCAGTGATGCTGTGGTATGGCAGCTGGTCGGCAGTGATGCTGTGGTATGGCAGCTGGTCGGCAGTGATGCTGTGGTATGGCAGCTGGTCGGCAGTGATGCTGTGGTATGGCAGCTGGTCGGCAGTGATGCTGTGGTATGGCAGCTGGTCGGCAGTGATGCTGTGGTATGGCAGCTGGTCGGCAGTGATGCTGTGGTATGGCAGCTGGTCGGCAGTGATGCTGTGGTATGGCAGCTGGTCGGCAGTGATGCTGTGGTATGGCAGCTGGTCGGCAGTGATGCTGTGGTATGGCAGCTGGTCGGCAGTGATGCTGTGTTATGGCAGCTGGTCGGCAGTGATGCTGTGTTATGGCAGCTGGTCGGCAGTGATGCTGTGTTATGGCAGCTGGTCGGCAGTGATGCTGTGTTATGGCAGCTGGTCGGCAGTGATGCTGTGGTATGGCAGCTGGTCGGCAGTGATGCTGTGTTATGGCAGCTGGTCGGCAGTGATGCTGTGGTATGGCAGCTGGTCGGCACTGATTGCAGCTGGTCGGCAGTGATGCTGTGGTATGGCAGCTGGTCGGCAGTGATGCTGTGGTATGGCAGCTGGTCGGCAGTGATGCTGTGGTATGGCAGCTGGTCGGCAGTGATGCTGTGGTATGGCAGCTGGTCGGCAGTGATGCTGTGGTATGGCAGCTGGTCGGCAGTGATGCTGTGGTATGGCAGCTGGTCGGCAGTGATGCTGTGGTATGGCAGCTGGTCGGCAGTGATGCTGTGGTATGGCAGTTGGTCGGCAGTAATGCTGTGTTATGGCAGCTGGTCGGCAGTAATGCTGTGGTATGGCAGCTGGTCGGCAGTGATGCTGTGGTATGGCAGCTGGTCGGCAGTGATGCTGTGGTATGGCAGCTGGTCGGCAGTGATGCTGTGGTATGGCAGCTGGTCGGCAGTGATGCTGTGGTATGGCAGCTGGTCGGCAGTGATGCTGTGGTATGGCAGCTGGTCGGCAGTGATGCTGTGGTATGGCAGCTGGTCGGCAGTGATGCTGTGGTATGGCAGCTGGTCGGCAGTGATGCTGTGGTATGGCAGCTGGTCGGCAGTGATGCTGTGCTATGGCAGCTGGTCGGCAGTGATGCTGTGGGATCGGACAGCGAGGGTGATCGGACCAGACTTGTGCTCGACTCGAGTTGAGTCGAGAATCGACTCATGAATCAATTGTCTTTGGATGAGTCGCGAGTTGAATCGATTTTTCCCCAAAATATATCTTCAGTCCTGCGTTGAATCACGTCATGTCCTACGCAACAAATTCGAACGCGATATTCGAGCGGTCGAATCTTCCGGTCGAAATTTTCGCCATCGAATTCATATCAAGTTCAGGTTGTCATTATGGCGGATGTCTTAGGTGTTGTCCGCATGCAATATTTGCCAATGGCATCGGCTTGCGTGTATCGAATAGGCAACCGGCCAGTTCGTCGGCGACATACGCCAGTGCTTGTCTGTGGACGAAAACAACATTAGCCGAGAGCAACTCGTGGACGCTCTACAATCGGTTTTGCTGGAACGAAGTGCAGTTGGCACTGCCGGAACCCAGATGAATGCGCACGAGAGACGATTGCCATACTTCCAGATGTGCCAAGATTCCACAATGCTATCGTTCGTTGGCACTCTTCTGTGGAAACTTAGGCTTAATTATGGATAAAAAATATGGCGTATCAACGCCACACTGATAACGCAGTGGTCAATGTGCAGGTGAATTCGTGATTCGGAACTATGCACCACCTACTACCACATAGTGCACGACTGAAATGCACGCTTAGACCAGGGTGACAATCAACGGCAATGCTGCGGTGTTGCATCACCATCTGCGACACTCTTGAGACAGCACCGAACCGCATCGCGCTCAGGAAACGTCAGCCTTTTGTGGATTATGCCCGGCCGCGGTGCATTCGGCCATCAGAAGTTACATGTTGTGCGATGTGAAATGATTGAGCGCGTTATGCGTAGTCGCGCCGGTCATCGTTTTTGCGCAAGTGACCGCCATTAGTGGTCGGGGCAGATCGTGGCAAGTTCGAAAAGTTAATGCCGAGCCGAACACGACGATGAAGCTGGCCGTGGAGTCTGCCCCCCGCCGCGACTGAGTCTGCCCCCACCCCCACCCCCCCCCCCACCCCCGCCGCGGGGTCTGCCTAACCTGTCCAGAGTCCGTACAGTACAGTACAGAAGTGGCAAGATGGCATCTCGTTTATGGCGGCGAGCAAACCTCAACAATATTGGCGGCGACACGGGCTGCTGCCAACAATGCAAGCTTCCAGGAAGCTGAACAAATGTGCGCATGGAAGATGTACGTTCGCAAATGTACATAAGCCAATGCACGTCAGCACAAAAGTGCGTATGCGCAATGTATGTACTCGCAAATGTACGTAAGCGCAAATGTTCCTGTGCCAAAAGTACGTAAGCGCAGACGTACGCAAGCGCAAAAGTACGCCCGAGTCCGGGGCGCCCGTAGACCCCGGCCGTGGCCAGTTGTCAACCCGAGACTGGTGGGACACAGGCGGACCCCGACCGTGGCCAGGTGTCAACCCGAGACTGGTGGGACACCGTCGGACCCCGGCCGTGGCCAGGTGTCAACCCGAGACTGGTGGGACACAGGTGGACCCCGACCGTGGCCAGGTGCCAACCCGAGACTGGTGGGACACAGGCGGACCCCGACCGTGGCCAGGTGGCAACCCGATACTGGTGGGACACCGTCGGACCCCGGCCGTGGCCAGGTGTCCACCCGAGACTGGTGGGACACCGTCGGACCCCGGCCGCGGCCAGGTGTCCACCCGAGACTGGTGGGACACAGGTGGACCCCGACCGTGGCCAGGTGTCCACCCGAGACTGGTGGGACACCGGCGGACCCCGACCGTGGCCAGGTGTCAACCCGAGACTGGTGGGACACTGGTGGACCCCGGCCGTGGCAAGTTGTCGACCCGAGACTGGTGGGACATCCTCGGACCCCGACCGTGGCCAGGTGGCAACCCGAGACTGGTGGGACACCGTCGGACCCCGGCCGTGGCCAGGTGTCCACCCGAGACTGGTGGGACACCGGTGGACCCCAGCCCCGTGACCGGTTATCAGCTGAGCTTCACGGGACGGCAGCGGAAGCGCTCGGCCCTCGCAGTACGGCCTCCGACAGCGTAGCACGCACTCTCTGACAGTGACATCGTGCGAACGTGCAGAAAAACGCGGAACGCGGGAGGGTCCATCCAGGGAGAAAACCTGGAAATTCCCGGTGACAGATCGCATGCAGAGCGGGTCGGGCAGAGATGTATGTGCATTCATCGCTCCACACACGTGTACACGTATAGCCATCCGTTCACACACACGTGAACATATCACCGCTCCACCCACACTTGCACAGACATTCATCCCTCCACACACATCTACATACTATTTTCAAATGCTTCTGCTTTCATGATCACATTCACAGCACATTCATGATCCATACCTATCCGATTGCGTAATCTTCGCGCCCGGTTCCTGTTCAAGGGATTCAACCCCCTCACCCCTTCAAGAAAAATTATGAACCTGCCAGTCAATGTTTTCACATAGTATCACCAAAGAATCGTAGAAATTATACCTATCGACGCTCATAACATTGAGAATCAGGGGCTATTAGGAGGCATAAACAGAAAGGATTGCCCCCGGGCATCACATTTTCCTTCAGAATGCAGTTCAGTTGCGCTCGGATTTTCGTGCATGGTGCGTATAATATTATTTTGATATGCATCCATAGAATACATTTATTCATCCATATAATCCATTCATTCATTCATATAATCCATTTATTCATCCATATAATCCATTCATTCATCCATATAATCAATTCATTCATCCATATAATCCATTCGTTCATCCATAGAATGTTCATCATACCACTCAGACATGCAAAAATATGGGGTGCCGGGGTACCGGGGTACTGGGGTGCCGAGGTACTGGGGTGCCGGGGTGCCAGGGTACTGGGGTGCCGAGGTACTGGGGTGCCGAGTTACTGGGGTTCCGGGGTACTGGGGTGCCGGGGTAATGGGGTGCCGGGGTACCGAGGTACCGGGGTACTGGGGTGCCGGGGTACTAGGGGTGCCGGAATGCCGGGGTGCCGGGATGCTGGGGTGCCGGGGTACTGGGGTACTGGGGTACCGGGGTATTGGGGTACTGGGGTGCCGGGGTACTGGGGGTGCCGGGATGCTGGGGTACTGGGGTGTCGGGGTACTGGGTTGCCGGGGTACTGGGGTGCCGGGGTACCGAGGTGCCGAGGTACTGGGGGTGCCGGGATCCCAGGGTACTGGGGTGCCGGGGTACTGGGGTGCCGGGGTACTGGGGTGCCTGGGTACTGGGGTGCCGGGGTACTGGGGTGCCGAGGCGCCGGGGTGCCGGGGATGCCGGGTTATCGGGGTACCGGGGTGCCGAGGAACTTTTATTTTTATTAGAATGCCACTTATATGCCATAAATGAGCATGCTATTAAAACTGGAAAACTGTTTTATCCATACGCAAAAATTCCTCACGCATCGCTGGATTCAGATAGACAAGATAGTTCAATTGTCACGAGCAAGGAATAAGACTTGCGCGGAGGTGTTTAGACTGATAGCTAAGACTCGTGTCGAGGCATGCAAGATGGTTAACACGCGCACTGTAGAGTGATGGTGGCGAAATCCGCCCACCCATCCGATGTTTCGTAAATAACTCACGATTATACAGGTCGATATAGGCCATTTGTGTGTGCCCGCTTCGAAATATCTGGCATTTCGCTTAAAATACGACAAACGAAAACCGGTGGAAAATATGTCAAGGCAGAGGCCGTGAAATACGAGACATTTCGACATGTCAGATTACAAAGTTTGGAGATTATGCGCCTCCAGAATATCGGCAAAAGGAAAATGTTCTTGGCAATACCTGCGACTTGTTTGATGCATATTATTATGCTATATTGTTTCAAGATCATGCTAGGTTGCCGGGTTCAAGTTAGGTCAAGTTCATTACAGGTCAAACTTGGTCAACTGGAAGGTTGTCATAAACTCAAATGACTGATATGCGTTTCATGTCATTTTGCATGCTACTCCCTACTGAAAACGTCTATTTTTGCCATTGTGAAGCTAGGCGTTTCGATATTTAATTCATGCACCTCAGCTCTTTCTTGGCGAAGCCGAGTGCGCCGGCCGCCAGTTGGTCCCGCGGGCGGCCAGTTGGTCCTGCTGGCGGCCAGTTGGTCCTGCTGGCGGCCAGCTGGTCCCGCTGGCGGCCAGTTGGTCCTGCGGGCGGCCAGTTGGTTCTGCGGGCGGCCTGGCCAGTTGGTCCTGTGGGCGGCCTGGCCAGTTGGTCCTGCTGGCGGCCTGGCCAGTTGGTCCTGTGGGCGGCCTGGCCAGTTGGTCCTGTGGGCGGCCTGGCCAGTTGGTCCTGCGGGCGGCCTGGCCAGTTGGTCCTGCGGGCGGCCTGGCCAGTTGGTCCTGCGGGCGGCCAGTTGGTCCTGCGGGCGGCCTGGCCAGTTGGTCCTGCGGGCGGCCTGGCCAGTTGGTCCTGCGGGCGGCCAGTTGGTCCTGCGGGCGGCCAGTTGGTCCTGTGGGCGGCCTGGCCAGTTGGTCCTGTGGGCGGCCTGGCCAGTTGGTCCTCCTGGCGGCCTGGCCAGTTGGTCCTGTGGGCGGCCTGGCCAGTTGGTCCTGTGGGCGGCCTGGCCAGTTGGTCCTGTGGGCGGCCTGGCCAGTTGGTCCTGTGGGCGGCCGGCCAGTTGGTCCTGGGGCGGCCTGGCCAGTTGGTCCTCTGGCGGCCTGGCCAGTTGGTCCTGTGGGCGGCCAGTTGGTCCTGGGGCGGCCTGGCCAGTTGGTCCTGTGGGCGGCCTGGCCAGTTGGTCCTGTGGGCGGCCTGGCCAGTTGGTCCTGTGGGCGGCCTGGCCAGTTGGTCCTGCTGGCGGCCCAGCTCCGGCAACTGGAGCCGATAACTGACCCGGCAAAGTGCTGCTATATAAGTGACCTGAGACCAAATACCGGATCAGTCATCTGTATTTGGCCATTAGTTATGTCCAAAACATCATCGATGCCCATTTTGGAGCAATTATACACAATCACAGCGATCCATAACATGTCTTCCATGTGAAGCCACGCAAAACAATTCAAATATGACATATGTGGCCTCATTTGACTTCCAAGACATTGACCAAATGTCACGAAATTTACACACAATTGAGATCATTGTCATACTCATTCAACGTGAACAAATCGTCATTCCAGTTATAATAGGAGCTGAGATTTTAGTGGGCGGTATCCGGCCCCTTCGCCCCCCCCCCCCCACCCCCCAGTGCGCGTAATTTTCAAACGGCCTCCGGGTGCTAACCCACCCCTTGTCTGTCAAATCCTCTGTCAGACTGTCAGATCCTCACACCACTTGTCTCTTCTGTCAGATCCTCACACCCCGTCTCTTCTGTCAGATCCTCACACTCCGTCTCTTCTGTCAGATCCTCACACTCCGTCTCTTCTGTCAGATCCTCACATTCCGTCTCTACTGTCAGATTCTCACACCACTTGTCTCTTCTGTCAGATCCTCACATCACTTGTCTCCTCTGTCAGATCCTCTGTCAGACTGTCAGATCCTCACACCCCTTGTCTCTTCTGTCAGATCCTCACACTCCGTCTCTTCTGTCAGATCCTCACATCCCGTCTCTTCTGTCAGATCCTCACACCCCGTCTCTTCTGCCAGATCCTCACACCCCGTCTCTTCTGCCAGATCCTCACACCCCGTCTCTTCTGTCAGATCCTCACATACCGTCTCTTCTGTCAGATCCTCACATACCGTCTTTTTTGTCAGATCCTCACACCCCGTCTCTACTGTCAGATCCTCACACCACTTGTCTCTTCCGTCAGATCCTCACATACCGTCTCTTCTGTCAGATCCTCACACCACTTGTCTCTTCCGTCAGATCCTCACATACCGTCTCTTCTGTCAGATCCTCACATCCCGTCTCTTCTGTCAGATCCTCACACCCCGTCTCTTCTGCCAGATCCTCACACCCCGTCTCTTCTGCCAGATCCTCACACCCTGTCTCTTCTGTCAGATCCTCACATACCGTCTCTTTTGTCAGATCCTCACACCCCGTCTCTACTGTCAGATCCTCACACCACTTGTCTCTTCCGTCAGATCCTCACATACCGTCTCTTCTGTCAGATCCTCACACCCTGTCTCTTCTGTCAGATCCTCACACCACTTGTCTCTTCTGTCAGATCCTCACACCCGTCTCTTGTGCCAGATCCTCACACTCCGTATCTTCTGTCAGATCCTCACATCCCGTCTCTTCTGTCAGATCCTCACACCACTTGTCTCTTCCGTCAGATCCTCACATACCGTCTCTTTTGTCAGATCCTCACACCCCGTCTCTTCTGCCAGATCCTCACACTCCGTCTCTTCTGTCAGATCCTCACACCCTGTCTCTTCTGTCAGATCCTCACATCCCATCTCGAAGGGGCGGGGGTCGAGAGACCCCCTTCTAATCTCCAAACTAAGCGTCGCACGAAAACAATATGGGTGTCAATGGAATGCGCTCCACGAGTAGGGTCAGACTCCACTCCAAAACATTTTTCTCCAAAAAAAGGTGAGGTCACTAGGGGCCCTTGTGTTGCACGACGTATATTATGTTTGTGGCTCTAGACGGTTCATTTTGAGGGAAGTTTTAAAAAAAATTACTTGGAATCAGAAAAGAAAAGCGAAATCGACCATGGCCATCAAATGTTTGCCCACCCAAAAATATTTTGCTTAAATTAAGAAATTTTGAGTTTTCATGTTTTCTTTAATTGTTCTTTTCTAATGGATCGAGCGGGCTGAAAAACGTTCGAAGCCAACTTGCTATAATAAAAATCCTTACTTCAGCCAGAATCTTCTATTTGGACTTTAATAGGCAAATATGCAAAATTAACCCTCGGTGGGTCTCGGTGGGTTCTTCAACCCCCCCAGGTTTTTCGCGGATAGCGGACGAACGGCGCACGGTAGCGCGCCAAAATTTGGCATCCCTTTTCCCACATAAACTTGACATGCTGATTCAAATTTTTTAGGTCAGGTTATCTAGGGTCAACAAGTTAATGAAGGTCCAGTGAAGTCACATTCCAAAAAAATTCAACCAGTCGTCACGCTTTAATCGATGCAGATATTTCAATGACCCTTTCAGCGTTTGCTTATCTTCATGGATGCAACAAAACGTACGTGTGGAATTTTTCATTTTCTTTCGTTTTTGACTACATATAACTAGCGTATTTGCCAACTTGCAGTTCAAATACATGATTCTGGCTAAAGTAAGCATTTTTTATTAGTGCAAGTTGACTTCCAACAACGTTTCTTGGTCTGCTTTACCCTTTGGAAGAGGAAAATTAAAAACTCAATTTCGAAATGTTAAAAAAATATGAAAATTCATTTTTTGGAGGCCCAAAAATAATATACCCTGGTCGCTTTCGCTGTCCTTTTCGCATTCCACATAAAGTTTGTTTTTTCATATATCCCAAAAAGAACTCCCTTAGAGTCAAAAACCTAATGTAAGCCTTGAAAAGTCGTAAAAATCTAGCCCTCCTGGTGACGTCACTTTTGGGGAAAACATTTTTTAGAGGGTGGATCCGGACCCTACTCGCCGAGCGCTTTCCGATGACACCTCTTTCGTTTTCGTGCGACGCTTAGTTTGGGTCTTAGAGGGGGTCTTCAACCGCTCCCCCCCCCCCCTCTCCGAGACGGGGTGGGAGGACCTGACCGAAAAGACGGCGCGGGTTAGTAAGTAATTAAAAACGGGGAAAAATGAAAAATACCTCTCGTACGTTTTGGTGCATCCATAAATATAAACAAGCGCTAGAAGTTTCACTAAAATGCCTTTATCCGTTAAAGAGTGACGACTGGATGAACTTTTTTGACAGTGACCTTACTTGACCTTAACTAACTCGTTGATCCTAGATGACCGGACTTCAAAATATTTGGCACAACATGCCAAATTGATGTGGAGAAAGGTTTGCCTAATTTCGGCGCGCTGCTGTATGCTGTTCTTTCACTATCCGCGGAAAACCTTATGGGTGGTCGACAACGACCTCCCCCCTCGAGACAGCACAGATGAAGACTCATACGGTGGTGCTAAGACTCGCACGGGTGAGGGTTAGGTCTCATGCGGAGGTGCCAAAACTCGCACGGGTTACGACTCGGATGGTTAATACTCGTGGAGCGGTAGAAAGACACGAACGGGCGCGGGCCAAGACTGGTGACGGGGTGTTAGCTCTCCCACGGTAGGGGGTTCTAACCCGTGCGGTCGTGTGCACGCTGCGTGACTGACGCCGGGCGGCATCTTCAGCGGGAGCTGAAGCTTGTCTTGGCTGGCACCGCTGACGCATCCGAGTAGTCTGGCAATCTCACGCCACAACACGAGGATCAAGCTGGACTAGTGAAGCTTTCCGTACGCCGTTCTACGACGAAGCTGACCCAGAGCGGCACACGTTCCCAGGTCAAGCACCCTTCACGCTCCCAGGTCAAGCATCCTGCACGTTCCCAGGTCAAGTACCCTTCACGTCCCCAGATCAAGTGCCCTTCACGTTCCCAGCCAAGCACCCTTCACGTCCCCAGATCAAGTACCAAGGTCTCTGAGGTCACCTGAGATCACTACACATTTATGCGGATTACATCGGACTGCATTGAGCTAGAAGGCTGAAATTACCGTCATTGTGCTCGTATCGTCAAAACGTGTCGATTGATACATAACACGACCTCCATAGGCTATTCATGACCTTGATCTGAGGGCATGACTTCATGACCTTGACCTGAGTTTAGGGTGACCTGACCTTACATTACACCGCCTATTGTCGGTAGCGCATTTCAAGGACTGTCGAATAGCGTTCGCCGTCTGTTTCTATCTGTTACAGGTCCTGATATATGTGTGAATATCTGAGTCCCACCTGATCTGTTCGAATTTGACCTATGATGACCCAATGACCTGAATGTTGACCTGAGCGAGAAAAAAATGACCGAACCACCTTCGATAGAGCCCGTCACCAGCTATCCAACGCCGTTTTCCGTTTGTCGCTAGCTATCATAGTTCTAGAGATCTTAGGGGAGCAGACATCTCTCCCCCCGGACATGCGAAGTTGGCGCGGACCTCCGTACGTGCGAGTGTGAAGCACCCTTCACGTTCCCAGGCCAAGCACCCTTCACGTTCCCAGGCCAAACACCCTTCATGTCGCATCCAACATATTTTCACAATGGGCCCGGAATGGGCCCGGAATGGGCCCGGAATGGGCCCGGAATGGGCACGTGCGTGAAATCAGTCCACCAAGCATTAAGTTCCTTCTGAGGGAGCTGATCGTGGATATTGAACTCGAGTTAGATCGTGACTTGAAAAACACCGTTAACTGATAGAAAAACATGTAGCTACAGGTGAGAGTGAATACATAAAATACGTAACGAGTGAGAGGGAGAGAGAATGAAGAGGAGCTTGAACTGCATGCCAGGCGAGTAGCTAGTGTGCAATATCTAGTACCTCGTGCATAGCCAGGGGCGTCGCCACCGGCGTGGGGGGGGGGCAGAGGGGGCAGTCGCCTCCCCTGTCGTCAGAGACTGGGGGAGCGCCGCCCCCAGGAACTTTGAGGAGGCCCCTATCCGAAACAGGAGCACAGGAAAAGGCGAGCAAGGAGGCCGACCATACAGTCCTCGCTTCTGTAGCGGGCGACATCTCAATATAGCCAATTGGTTGTCGGACCCCCCACACACACCACACACTGGCCCGTCGGGTGGGTCTCTGTCGCCGTCCTTCCGCCACGACACCCGATGGGCCCAACGATTGAGCTCGACGTCTGATCTTGCATTAATCCGCGCCGTGTTTTCGGTCAGATCCTCACACCCCGTCTCGGGGGGGGGGCGGATAGTAACCCACGCCAAAATCCAAACTAAGCATCGCACGAAAATGAAAAAGGTGTTGTCGGAAAGCGCTCGACGAGTAGGGTCCGGATCCACCCTCAAAACACAATTTTCCCCAAAAGTGGCGTCACTAGGGGGTTAGATTTGTATGACTTTTCACGGCTTACATTATGTTTTTGGCTCTGGGATTTCATTTTGGGGATATACAAAAAAGGAAATTTATTTGAAATGAGAAAACCACAGTGAAATCGACCAGGGCTTTAGTTTTTTGTCCCAACAAAATAATTTTTATCTCAAAATTTCAAAATTTTCTGTTTTCAAGTTTTCTTCAATTTTCCTTTTCTAATCGATAGAGCAGACCGGGTTGGAACGTTGTTGTTGTTGGAAGTCAACTTGCCCTCATGAAAAATGCTTACTTTAGCCAGAATCTTCAATTTGAACTTGAATATGCAAATATGCAAAAAAATGTATGTAGTCAAAAACGGGGAAAAATGAAAAATTCCTCTCGTACGTTTTGTTGCATCCCTAAAGATAAGCAAACGCTGAGAGTTGCATTAAAATATCTGTATCTGTTGAAGCGTGACGACTGGTTGAACTTTTTTTAGGTGACCTCACTTGACATTGACTAACTCGTTAACCCTAGATAACCGGACTTAAAATTTTTGATACAACATGCCAAATTGATATGGGAAAAGGTATGCTAAACTTTGGCGCGCTGCCACGCGCTGTTCGTTCACCATCCGCGAAAAACCTGACGGGGCGGGGCCGTTTAAGACCCCCCCCCCCCCGAGACCGAACGGGTTAAAGATCTGCCACTTTTGATGTCGTCCTATTGTACAGTTATTATATTGCACGGTGTGTTTCAAAACATTCCTTCCCCTCCGCGGTGCTGATGCTGGTGCGATCATGTGCATTGCGGCTTTGGCCTCCAGCTGCTGAATAATGCGCCCTCTCCATACCGATCGGCAGTAATGCAGCAGCAATAACACTACAGGCGCGGACCTGTAAATATAAAGTGGCATGGCAGCCGCGGTAATAACCTGGCACTTTATGACTGCGGAAAATCGTCGCTTTCCTCTATAGACCGGTGATGACCGTGACCGTGGCGTGACCGTGACCGTGACCGTGACCCTGACCCTGACCGTGACCGTGACCCTGACCGTGACCGTGACCGTGACCGTGACCGTGACCGTGACCCTGACCGTGACCGTGACCCTGACCGTGACCCTGACCGTGACCCTGACTGTGACCCTGACCGTGACCCTGACCCTGACCGTGACCCTGACCGTGACCCTGACCGTGACCCTGACCGTGACCCTGACCGTGACCCTGACCGTGACCCTGACCGTGACCCTGACCGTGACCCTGACCGTGACCGTGACCCTGACCGTGACCGTGGCGTGACCGTGACCCTGACCGTGACCGTGACCGTGACCCTGACCCTGACCGTGACCGTGACCGTGACCGTGACCCTGACCCTGACCGTGACCGTGACCGTGACCGTGACCGTGACCCTGACCGTGGCGTGACCCTGACCGTGACCGTGACCGTGACCCTGACCGTGACCGTGACCGTGACCGTGACCGTGACCGTGACCCTGACCGTGACCGTGACCCTGACCGTGACCGTGACCGTGACCGTGACCGTGGCGACGGGGCACGTGGCGTAGGCACCAGCTCCTTGTGATTGGGTGCCAGAACAACGTGACAGAACAATGTGACGGAACAACGTGACAGAACAATGTGACAGAACAACGTGACAGAACAATGTGACAGAACAATGTGACAGAACAACATGACAGAACAACGTGACAGAACAACGTGACAGAACAACGTTACAGAACAACGTGACATAACAACGTGACAGAACAACGTGACAGAACAACGTGACAGAACAACGTGACAGAACAACGTGACAGAACAACGTGACAGAACAACGTGACAGAACAACGTGACAGAACAACGTGACAGAACAACGTGACAGAACAACGTGACAGAACAACGTGACAGAACAACGTGACAGAACAACGTGACAGAACAACGTGACAGAACAACGTGACAGAACAACGTGACAGAACAACGTGACAGAACAACGTGACAGAACAACGTGACAGAACAACGTGACAGAACAACGTGACAGAACAACGTGACAGAACAACGTGACAGAACAACGTGACAGAACAACGTGACAGAACAACGTGACAGAACAACGTGACAGAACAACGTGACAGAACAACGTGACAGAACAACGTGACAGAACAACGTGACAGAACAACGTGACAGAACAACGTGACAGAACAACGTGACAGAACAACGTGACAGAACAACGTGACAGAACAACGTGACAGAACAACGTGACAGAACAACGTGACAGAACAACGTGACAGAACAACGTGACAGAACAACGTGACAGAACAACGTGACAGAACAACGTGACAGAACAACGTGACAGAACAACGTGACAGAACAACGTGACAGAACAACGTGACAGAACAACGTGACAGAACAACGTGACAGAACAACGTGACAGAACAACGTGACAGAACAACGTGACAGAACAACGTGACAGAACAACGTGACAGAACAACGTGACAGAACAACGTGACAGAACAACGTGACAGAACAACGTGACAGAACAACGTGACAGAACAACGTGACAGAACAACGTGACAGAACAACGTGACAGAACAACGTGACAGAACAACGTGACAGAACAACGTGACAGAACAACGTGACAGAACAACGTGACAGAACAACGTGACAGAACAACGTGACAGAACAACGTGACAGAACAACGTGACAGAACAACGTGACAGAACAACGTGACAGAACAACGTGACAGAACAACGTGACAGAACAACGTGACAGAACAACGTGACAGAACAACGTGACAGAACAACGTGACAGAACAACGTGACAGAACAACGTGACAGAACAACGTGACAGAACAACGTGACAGAACAACGTGACAGAACAACGTGACAGAACAACGTGACAGAACAACGTGACAGAACAACGTGACAGAACAACGTGACAGAACAACGTGACAGAACAACGTGACAGAACAACGTGACAGAACAACGTGACAGAACAACGTGACAGAACAACGTGACAGAACAACGTGACAGAACAACGTGACAGAACAACGTGACAGAACAACGTGACAGAACAACGTGACAGAACAACGTGACAGAACAACGTGACAGAACAACGTGACAGAACAACGTGACAGAACAACGTGACAGAACAACGTGACAGAACAACGTGACAGAACAACGTGACAGAACAACGTGACAGAACAATGTGACAGAGCAACGTGACAGAGCAATATGACAGAGCAATGTGACAGAGCAATGTGACAGAACAATGTGACATAATAATGTGAGAGAACAATATGACAGAGCAATGTGATAGAACAACGTGACAGAGCAATGTCACAGAGCAATGTGACAGAGCAATGTGACAGAACAATGTGACAGAGCAATGTGATAGAACAATGTGACAGAGCAATGTGACAGAGCAATGTGACAGAGCAATGTGACAGAACAATGTGACATAATAATGTGAGAGAACAATATGACAGAGCAATGTGATAGAACAACGTGACAGAGCAATGTCACAGAGCAATGTGAGGATGTGGTGAGCGTTGGAGCAGCCGAACTGTGAAAATTTGGCCCGTGAAAATAGAAACCCGATTCAAATACTGAACTGCAGAGGAACGGTATCTCCGAAATCAGAGTTTCTTTCTGTGTTGACAGTTTACATTAATGGGACGGCAGGGTATGGAATGAACAGAGGCTAGGTTAGACGACAGTCGTATTCCAATCACTCGACTTGAAAGCCGTTTCTGTGCTTCTGTGGTTACACCACATCTGGAAACTGAGGGTGGCGACACCATTACCTGCGCGTGCGTATGAGGATATGCATGCGCGTGCGTATGAGGATATGCATGCGCGTGCGTATGAGGGTAGTACGCAAAAGGATATGTCCAATCTTTTGTCAAATGAGTGCACGGGGTGCACATGCAGACATTGACTCGTCTAACATGAACTCTCCCAAGAGTGGACACTGGTCCTCGCGATGATGATACGTTAATTACCCTTGGGAAAGAGGTCATGCGGTTGCCAAATTCTCAAAGTCCATTAGAACACACCCTTCGACTGGATTACCCTCCCCCAATCGAAGTGATTGGCTAGCTCGTCATAAAAGCAACCTTTTGACAAACTGCCCCTCTCTGAGTCAGCATCCGCTAAATAACGTTCAGGTAAACACTGATGTGACGCATAACGCGACCGCACACCGTTTCGGCATGTAAATGTGCCATCAAAGCTTGTAAGCAGCGTATTCAGATAATCCAATCAGCCTTCGGGGAGATTGGGGATATTAGGCGACCCGGGAAAACGGCGGACTTGGGACGTCCTGCTGCAGACACAGAGTCGGGAAACAAAGCGAAACAGGAAGCTCGTAGTGCGACCACGACCACGACGACGATCATGACCGTGCCCGTGACCACGACCACGGTCACGACCATGACCAGGACCACGACTGTGACCATGACCAAGGCCGTGACCGTGACCGTGAACGTGAACATAAACATAAACATAAACATAATCATAGACATAAACATGAACATAAACATGAACATGAACATGAACACGAACATCAACATGAACATGAACACGAACATGACCGTGAAGTGACCGTGACCGTAACCGTGACCGTGACTGTGATCGACCACGACCACTACCACTACCACGACCACGACCATGACCACGGCCATGACCATGACCACGACCACTACCACTACCACGACCACGACTATAACCACGACCATGACCACGATCATGACCACGACCATGACCACGACCACTACCACTACCACGACCACGACCATGACCACGGCCATGACCATGGCCACACCCCTCGGGAGCGCGTGAGGTCATCGTCCGATTTTCGCGCAAGTGCAGGAATTCTAGACAAGATAAATGCCATCTAGACTGATAGCGAAGGTGATGGCGAAGGTGACGGCGAAGGTACTGACGAAGATGCTGGCAAAGGTGATGGCGAAGGTACTGACGAAGGTGATGGCGAAGATGCTGGCGAAGGTGATGGCGAAGGTGATGGCGAAGGTGATGGCGAAGGTGATGGCGAAGGTACTGACGAAGGTGATGGCGAAGGTGATGGCGAAGATACTGACGAAGGTGATGGCGAAGATGCTGGCGAAGGTGGTGGCGAAGGTGATGGTGAAGGTGATGGCGAAGGTGATGGCGAAGGTACTGATGAAGGTGATGGCGAAGGTGACGGTGAAGGTAATGGTGAAGGTACTGACGAAGGTGATGCCCTGCATGGGCGAGCGTTAACTCTTCCGGCTCGGTCTTCAGATTCTCACATCCAGTCTCTGTGGTGGTGGCGGTCCCAAAAGACCCCGTCTAGCATACAAACTAAGCATGGCACGAAAACGAACGAGGTGCCCTCGACGAATCGACTGCGAAAATGGTATTAGTTTCTATTTTGAGAGATGTCGTAAAAGTATGACGGTGGTTCGATTTAGTGTCGTAACTTCGACACTAAATCGGAGCATCCTGAGAGATACAGCTAGGCCAGGAGGGAGGTTCCGCCCGTATCCAGAGCCTGGAGTGTTTTGTCGGTCGGGTAGTGTGAAACGATGCTTCCGTACAATGTTTTTTTTGCGGCAACTATGTTGGACGTCAGATAATAATGGGCCTCACACAACGTCCTATGTCCCGATACGTGGCCGGTTATTAGACCCCCCACAATGTCCTGCGCCACGAGCCGGGGCAGGTTAACCCTCGCCCGTATAGGGGGAGGGTGCAACCCCCATCAGGTTTTTGTGTATTCCATCCAAATCGATGAACGGATCGCTCTGAGATTTTCAGCAACCTCTCGGGGAACCTTTTGACGACTTTTGGTGAATTTTGTTCGGAGGTCATATCAGGTCACGGAGTTATGAGGTCATAAATCGCACGTATTTTGTTACGTGCTTAGCGTAATTACGGGAATATAACGAAAAATACAGATGCCCAGATGGGTTCCCATTGAGAATAATGTTCCAAAAATCGGCGACCTCGGCTGTCCTCGGTTGACTTCGTTTGACCTTTCCACCTGTTTTAGCTGTCCTACGGTAATTTTTCGTTCTGAATTCGAATTCAGCTTCCATTTTTACCCTAGGGAACTTTAAACTTCTAAATTGGAACCACTTTTCGAAAAGTTGGATCTTTGGGGACATGGATTTGACCTCATTTGGTGCATGATATATCGGTCCGATCACATTGTGTGACATGTCGTTATGTTCGCAAGGTCCCAATAAACATATTTCCTGGCATTTCGTGGATATGTATACAGCAGTTTCCATACAGTTGACGATTTTCTTAGGAAAATAAAAAAACATCCATTTTAGACCTTTGACCTGGAAAGTCAACCATTGACCTTAGAAGGTCACACTGAATTCCAATCGCGAGATCTCGGCAAAATCTATAATTTTGGTCTTCGGTTCGTTTTCGTAACATGCACGGTTTCGAATCACCAGGGGGGTCGTACTAACCCCCCTATACCACCGAAGGTGGTAAAATGCCGTTTATTGGCGAGGGTTAATAGGCCCCACGCAGCGTTCTAGGTGCAACTCGACAGCATACTTCATGCTGAGGAAGAATGAGCACGCAGCCAGTGTTGCATTGATAACCGGGCTGGGGGAATCTGCTGTGGACCCGACACCAGGGCACTTCGGGACTTACCGCAATCACTGATGGCTACACCAAGATCAGGGGTGAGGGAGGAAACGGGGCACGAGGGATACGGGAGGCGAGGGAGATGAGGGAGGTACTGCTGGTAAAGGATGTGCGGCAGTTGGCGGAGGTACGGAAGGTACGCAGGTGATGGGGGTGATGGAGGTGAGGAGCGTGAGGGAAGCGAGGGAGGTACGGGAGGTACGGGAGGTGAGTGAGGTGAGGCAGGTAAGGAAGGTACGGAAGGTACGCAGGTGATGGGGGTGATGGAGGTGAGGAGCGTGAGGGAAGCGAGGGAGGTACGGGAGGTACGGGAGGTGAGTGAGGTGAGGCAGGTAAGGAAGGTACGGGAGGTACGGGAGGTACGGGAGGTGAGTGAGGTGAGGGAGGTAAGGAAGGTACGGCAGGCGAGGGAGGTACGGGAGGCGAGGGAGGTGAGTGAGGTACAGCAGGTACGGCAGGTGAGCTCACCCATATGGTCGGTGACCTCAGCAGGAAGCCGCCGTCGGTGAGGTATTGGCGGGTCGCTCGCCCCGCCCTGGCACGGCCGAGAGAGCGTGTTGTTGTTGGAACGCTTGCAGGCTGGAATGATAATCGACCCGACGTCCGTTCCGGGCGTGAACCTTCTACGGCGGTGGGGGTCAGGGGCGTGCTGCTGTGCAAGGTGCTGTATCGGCCCCGGGCTGCAGATACACAGACGTGCTCATGTTACTCATTCTCCGTCATCATCATTGTACATTCTTTGTCTCCGCTTCGGTCTGTCTGTTCGTCTGTCTCTTTGTCTGTCTCTGTTTGTCTGTCTGTCTATCTGTCTGGCTGGCTGGCTGGCTGGCTGTCTGGCTGACTGTCTGTCTGTCTGTCTGTCTGCTGTCTCATCTTGAAAAAAACATTAGTTTCGTGAACATTATTTTCCTTTTTCCAGCTTTCCACGAACTTCGTCTATCTGCGGAAAATAATCAGGAAATAGTTCATCGAGATACTACTACCGAATATGAAGAACCCACTTAGTGCCGAAACGATTTCTCTCCTTTCGCTTTGCATTGTACGTAATTTCATTTGTGTTTTAAAAAAGATATATTTAGGTATGTTGCTTCAAATTTCCGTCGATCAAAATGGATTAAATACAGTACGAAAAAACTACGTATAGACACCACAGCAAGCTCCAAATTGTGATTAGTGCTAAATGAAAAGTGTGATGATAGATTAAAAAAACCTAAAATATGATTGCTTGCACTATCAATTTATAGAGAGCAGTCAACACGAATACTAAAGAATAGGTAAAAGATCCGCGAAAATATAGTCACCACAAGTTATACATTTTGGTCAATCTTACACCTACCTGGGTTGAACAGGAGTATATCATACTGAACATTTATGCAGCATTACTTGAATTTTGTACGAGTTTAACTTAAAAAATTCCCAAACTTCCTAGGGGGCTGGCCGCCAAGTTAAAGGGAAGGGGTTGGAGTTCTCCCAACTGAATAGGGTCATACACCCTTGGACCAGGGCTGATTCCTATGCAGGACTTGTATGTACAACCTAGGGCTATCTCCAATGGATTTCGTATGCGAGGAAAATAATAATGGAGCCCCATCGAATGTCGAACATTTCGGATATTCTACCGCATCCCATAAATAGTCATGTCGTCCCATATATCCCATTACATAGATCACGACGTTGCAATTTGAAACGAAGAGACATGATAGCTGACAGTATACACCGCAAACTAAATTACATGCGTTGCTGTAGTTCAGTTAGTTGCCGAGGTGTCCGAGGGGTCGGGGCGAAGCTCAAGTTGCCCGCTTCCCATCCGAGTCCGAGTACACTGACATCAGCCACACACCCAGCCTAATGCTAATCTAGAGGCCCAGCAAACGTTCCTGCTAAATGTGTCCCTGTGTCCCTTGTATACCGGCTACTCCCTACTGATTTGGCGTCGTCCTTTTCCACAGCTATCCGGTGCACCACATCTGCCGCCATCTGCCGCCATCTGCCGCCCTCTGCCGACATCTGCTGGAATTTCCGGTCTGTCAGCCGAGACTGACAGCGACCGTGAGACGGGCCCACAACCGGCGTCCAGTTCCAGGTCCACCGGCGCACCCCGCGCTACAACCGGCGGAACATCCGGCTCCACATCCGGCGGGATATCCAGCTCCACATCCGGCGGGATATCCGGCTCCATGTCCGGCGGGATATCCGGCTCCACATCCGGCGGGATATTCGGCGGGACCGGTCCCACCGGTCACACGTCCGGCGGGACCCCCGGTCCCACGACTGCCGGAGACATGCGCCACGCCGGAGCTGTCGCCACGAGTTGCGCGCCGGCCGACTCTCCTCAGGCGTCGCAGTCGCGAGTCCGCCTCATTCCAATCGCCGTCGAAGGAGCCGCATCCGGACCCGGATCCGGCTTTGGATTCGGATCGTGTGTCGGCGGGTCCGCGAGACGCGGTGCGCCCGCCGCCGGGGGTGTCGGCGCTTCGCTGACGTTGCCGCGAGCCTGGGCGCCCGGCCCCGTCTCGGGCGCCGCGCACAAGGTGCACGAGATCCCCATCAGGCTGGATTTTTCGCCGGACAGATCCGTTCCGGCCGACCGGCCGCGCAGCTCGAGCGTGTCGTCGCGCTCCGGGCCGCCGAAGAAGGTCCACTTCGCCGCCGAGCCGCAGGTTCAGGTCTTCGACGGCTGCGACACATCGCCGTCCGCCTCGCCGCCACCTGAGCGCCATCTGTCGCCGCCCGCGGAAGCTGCGCCGGAGCCGCAGCGCCGTCTGCCGACGGCCGCGGAAGTTCGGAGCGGTTGCGCACCCGCGCCGCCGACGGCGCGCACTGCCGGCGCTTCGCGCGCACCTGGCGAACGTTCCCACGAGCCTCGTCTGCCGTCCGGCTCTGGATGTTCCCACGCATCGGAGAAGAGTCCGTCCTCCGTCCCGGATACCACGCCCGATGATCGCCTGCCGGCCACCGCAGGAGTCGCTCAACAAGATGCACACCATCCATTGGCGGCCGCGGGAACTGCACAAGAACTCACGCGCCATCTATTGGCGGCCGCGGGAACTGCAGAAGAGCCCGCGTGTCAGCCGTTGTTCGCCACAGATGGCGTGCAAGAGCCCGTACACGATATGTTCATCGGTGCGGATTTGCCGGCAGTGTCGCGGCAGCAGGCTGCGCCTGCGACAGCCGCTGAACTGGGCCTTCGGTCGCCTGCCGGCGCAGGTGAACTGGCGACCGCCAACAGGCCGGCGGCACCTGTGTCTGCTCCGGCTCAGAGCACTTCTGCAGACGCGCCGTCGTCACCGGCGGCTGATTCTGTGCCGCATCCTCTGCCGCAAACTCTGCCGCATCCTCTGCCGCATCGTCTGTCGCAAACTCTGCCGCATCCTCTGCCACATCCTCTTCCCCAAACACTGCCGCATCCTCTGTCACATCCTCCGCGGGCCACTTCGCTCCCACCGTCGTGTGCGCGACATCTACCGGCAGCCTCCACGTCGCAGCTGTTCTCTATTCCCAACAGAGCTGCGCAGCCCTACGGCCGGACGAGTCCACTGCTTGTGAGCGGGGGAGAGCGGGCGAGTCCACAGCAGTCTTCCCCCGACGGCGAACAAGAGTCAATCTCGCAGGTCAGTTCTACGTGACCTTGGGACGCCTGCTGTATAATACCGAATGCCGCCAAAAATTACATGTGTGGGGTTCTTCTTATTTCGAAAAATAGAAATAGCAAATCAAATTGGCGGTGGAAAGGAGAGACAAAAATGGAGTCCGCAAAGAAGGCCGGGACGTAACTAGAATGATGTCGCTTGCAAGCTTTTTGTTTTCAGGTGGCCCAACTTAAACCAAAAACCATGCAATCTACGGGATCCGCTCGTTGTTTTTGGCTCGGTCTCATTTTAAAGTTTAGTTTACTTACAAGTGAATTTGTTGTCACTCTTGCTATCTGCCTTGATTATTTGCTTCCAATGGCGGTTCCACCGGCTCGTTCCTGTGAGACACTAAGGCATGGGTGCAGGAAACAGAATAGCATCGGTACACATAGACAATTCATTTTACAACACGCTAAGAAATGAGTGTGCTAAGCATACCGGGCTGATACCACACAGCAGAACAGTAAATATGTGTGTCGTTCTTTGCAATGCCACAGAAAATAAGCATTCGCTATTTTGGCTTTATGGTTATAATCAGTAATCTTGACTCACATATTGATTAAAAAACTACCGGTGGATGACTGTGACCCTGGAGCCTAAATGGCGACTTGTTTTTTTTGTGCGGCCCTGGGAGTCACTACAAATATCAGCAACATCAATGTAACAGCAATTTTGCCTATGGCTAGAGCCTCCCCTGAGTGGAGCTCTAGGGCACTGGCAGCTAACGCCAGGGTAGGAAAGCTCTGCCATGAGCTAGGTTTTACATTTGTGGACGAGTGGAGCAGGTTTTATGCATCGTGGGACCTCTATCAGAGGGATGGCCTGCACTTCTCTGAGAAGGGGTCCATGTGTTAGGCAAAGTGTACGAGCATGTCCTTCAGGGAGACTAGGAAATGGGGTGGGGGGATGAAATTGCATTGCCAACTCAGGAATATTCCAAATAGGGAGTCAGCAAATAGGGACAGCAGTAGTTCAAGGAGACAAAGTAATAGTTCATCTAGTGATAAAAGAACTTCTCAGTATAAAAAAGCCAGAGGTGGTTATGGAGCATTTGTTAAGTGTATGATGTTTAATGCTCAGAGTATCCGTTCCAAATTTGATGAGTTCAAGTGTTACGTTTGCTGAGGAGAAACCAGATTTTGTTTGCACCACGGAGGTATGAGTCAGTGAAGGGTATTTTGGAGATAACTATCAGGACTATGAGATATGAGATCTCATTGCAGACTATGAGAAAGGGGGTGGTGTAATGCTCTATATGAATAGCTTATTCAGTTCTCAAAAAGTAGCAGGTGGGGATAAAAATGTGTCTGTGGAGTCCATTTGGCTTGATGTCACCGTGGGAAAAGGCAACAGCAATACTCTGAGGATAGGAGCTTTCTACTGATCAGGAACCCTGCCACATTCTCAGCAACTGGAGCTTGACAAGGTGGTTTGTGAGGAAATCAGTAGAAACTTGAAGAGGAAGTGCCTTATTCTTGGTGAATTTAATCCAAGAGGTTATGAAAATGCTTGTGTTGGTTCCCCATCATGCAAAATGTTTAGGAAATGCCTTGAAGAGGACCTGTTCTTACACCAGTATGTATCGGAATCTACCAGGCATGGCTCATTCTTTGACCTTGTATTCTCGAATTTAAGTGACTTGGTTCAAGACTTGACCGTAGGAGAAACTCTGGGAAGAAGTGACCATAACATAGTTAGATTCAAGGCACATGTAGGGTACATTATTAAGGATAATTTGGTAAAGGTTCCAAATTTCAACAGAGCAGACTTTGACTGCATGAGAGCGGCTTTAAGTGCCATCAGATGGGAAGAAGAATCCGCCAATTTAAATGCCTGTGAAATGTGGGAAAAGTTCAAATCTTACTTGAAAGAAATTCAGATTAGACATGTCCCCTAAAAGCCAAGACGCAAAAGAAAGGTAGGAAAGCCAGCATGGCTTACACCAGACTTGATAAAAGCAATTAAGCCTAAGAAAATTGCATTTAGAGTCTTTAAAGAAGCCTCAAATGTCGTTAATCTAAAGGCGTATCGAAAAGCTAGAGACACTGTGAAGCAAAAAACCAGAGCTTTCCTACCTTGGCGTTAGCTGCCAGTGCCCTAGAGCTCCACTCAGGGGACACTCTGGCCCTAGAAAAAATTGCTGCTACAATAACTCTATTGGTACCCTTCAGGGTGGCCAGAAGGGCCCTGTACCCCCGCAGAAGCTCCTCACTCCTAACAGGACTTATGCTATTTACCCCTACATGCACTATGACTGTACGAAACTGGTGATCATTGGTGACCTGTGCCACCACAGGTACCAGGTCCTTCACCTTGGCACCAGGCCTGGTGATGCACCTCCTGTCCCTCCTACCTTTAGAAAATACCCACTCTAAATGTCGCACACGAGAGTCTCCTAGGACCAGCACTGACTCCTTACTACTTCTATCCTGGGGGCAGTCACCCAGTGCCTGGAACATATTTGATGTTAATATGCCTGCCCGCTGGGTCGTTCGGCTAGACTTCCTCCCGCTCCTACCACCTGCCACCTGCCACTCACTGACCCTTTCCTTAGGTTCGCGTCTCCAAATCCTCCACCCCCTGACCTCATGCCACTTCCCCTCCTGTAACCTACCAGAACTACCCCTCCTCTGTTCACTATTAACACTACCCTCTCGAGAGATCCCAACCACCTCCACAGTAGGGGAAGCCTCAGCTACCTGGTGGCCTGCGACCACCTGGGCATATGATGTCCCTGCTACGGAGTGACCCCTTGTTGCTTTATCTTGCCTACCCTGTGCAACAAGAGCAGCCTTGAGCTTGGAAACCTCTGCCTTAAGGGTCCTAATTTCTTCTTCTAGTGCCTGCATCCTGGTCGAAACCGTCCTAAACGCTGCAGCTTATGCCTAGATTTAGATTCAAATTGACTCGCCAAACAACCGACAGAAAAGCTAACTATCATTCACTATAAATCGCTACCTCCTATACTGTCAGTTAATTATCTGAGTACCTCAAGAAAAGCAGCAGGCTAAGCAGAAACTATTAACAATTGTTTTTTGTGTTTTTTTAAATAAATAAACAAAATGTCTAATCTAATTGTCTTCCACACCAGTAGACAACTATATGAATATCCCTTTTGATATCACTTATGGCTAGACAGAAAAATGAACAGTCGCACAGCACTTATGAATACCCCCAACTTACTACCAATTAAACTATATCTTAAACTTCAACACCAAACACACTATGCACAACAAAAATAAATAAAGTATGTTAGGATAGTATGAATGATATGAATGTTGTCTAATGTACTTAAGAAATCTACACACTTGTAATATCTCCTACTACAGAAATCGAAGCGTCGAGAACATGCCTAAAGCCACGAGGCCTCGCCTAAAAAGAAGATGGCGCACGGCAGCGTCGCTAGGTTAATTTAGTATAGTTTGCGTGCTACGAAAATTGCTATCAGATAAAAACTAATGAAATATAATCACAGAAGTAATTGCTAAGCACCTATCCACAGCTTGGACTAGAGTATTGCCCTGTTCTGCAACAACTTATCTGGAAACCTGGAGCTCCAACGGACGTCCTCCCAGCGTGACACCTGGCGGCAAACCCCAGTCAGCCGCAGCCATTCGTGCTGTCCTCGGTGGATTACCTCAGGACAGTACTGATCCGCGGCACCCGCTACGGTCTCGTGCCTGACACAGTAGCGACACACACGACAGCGGCGGCTGACAGCCCACCAGCCAACCAACAACCAACTGACGGCTCGTGCCTGGCTCGTGCCTGACACAATAGCGACACACACGACAGCGGCGGCTGACAGCCCACCAGCCAACCAACAACCAACTGACGGCTCGTGCCTGACACAGTAGCGACACACACGACTGCGGCGGCTGACAGCCCACCCGACCAACCAACAACCAACTGACGGCTCGTGCCTGACACAGTAGCGACACACACGACTGCGGCGGCTGACAGCCCACCCGACCAGCCAACAACCAACTGACGGCTCGTGCCTGACACAATAGCGACACACACGACTGCGGCGGCTGACAGCCCACCTGACCAACCAACAACCAACTGACGGCTCGTGCCTGACACAATAGCGACACACACGACTGCGGCGGCTGACAGTCCACCTGACAGCCAACCAACAACCAACTGACGGCTCGTGCCTGACACAATAGCGACACACACGACTGCGGCGGCTGACAGCCCACCCGACCAACCAACAACCAACTGACGGCTCGTGCCTGACACAATAGCGACACACACGACTGCGGCGGCTGACAGCCCACCTGACCAGCCAACAACCAACTGACGGCTCGTGCCTGACACAGTAGCGACACACACGACTGCGGCGGCTGACAGTCCACCTGACCAGCCAACAACCAACTGACGGCTCGTGCCTGACACAGTAGCGACACACACGACTGCGGCGGCTGACAGCCCACCCGACCAACCAACAACCAACTGACGGCTCGTGCCTGACACAGTAGCGACACACACGACTGCGGCGGCTGACAGCCCACCCGACCAACCAACAACCAACTGACGGCTCGTGCCTGACACAGTAGCGACACACACGACTGCGGCGGCTGACAGCCCACCTGACCAGCCAACAACCAACTGACGGCTCGTACCTGACACAGTAGCGACACACACGACTGCGGCGGCTGACAGCCCACCTGACCAACCAACAACCAACTGACGGCTCGTGCCTGACACAGTAGCGACGACACACGACTGCGGCGGCTGACAGCCCACCCGACCAACCAACAACCAACTGACGGCTCGTACCTGACACAGTAGCGACACACACGACTGCGGCGGCTGACAGCCCACCCGACCAACCAACAACCAACTGACGGTCTCGTGCCTGACATTCACAGACCCCAGCAGCAGTCAACCAGCAGTCAGACCTAGTTCCACTTCGCCAGTACATTCGTAAACATTATGCTCGTGCATAGACTTGAGCCACATTCTTGTCGCCACGTACATCCAAGACGCACCTGACAACATAGACACACATGACATCACAGATACACATCTGACGTCAGCCACGGGTATGACATCAGTCCTTCACTATTGAAAACACACACACGAACACACACGCACACACACACACACAACACACACACACACACACACACACACACACACACACACACACGCACACACACGCGCGCACACACACACACACACCTATTGGGCAAGAGACACACCTACCCGACTGCGGTCCTAAGAACAGGCCTGTTGACGACCACATCACCCACCGATATTCGCATCTGCATTACCTCAACGCGGCGGCTGTGCTCTCGAGGTCACAACTGCAGCGCATTACCCATCCCAGATATCGGTACACGTGTCGGGCAGAAGGGGGAGGGGTGACAATGCCCGGTGACCTCGACAGTACAACACGCGTCGGTACCGTCCTGACGATGCAGCTAGACAATTTGGTGCTGCTCTAGAGGCTGGCCCGAGAAGACTTCTGTCGCGACAGGAAATTATAGTGTCCCGAAAATGAGCTCCGTATCACATTTATTATTGGACGGGTGAACCGGTGTACGCTTCGATGAGATGCAATAACCATTTATCTGGATCGTCCTCTTCAATATCTGTCTGGCTTCCTTGTTAAATTTGTTCGATTCGTTTTCCACAGATCCCGCGCTTATTTCCCGACGGGCATTTGCGTCGGAGAGGAGAGTTTTCATTTCGGTAGCCCGGAATTGCAGTGCTCCGAATAGATGGCGACGGCGCAGCCAGCCTCGTCCGAGCTCGGGATCACAATGTTCCCATCCTGCATTGGCTTGCTCAGGACTGTTGCGTATCTTCCTGGCAATGGTGATGGCGCAGTGTCTGTGGCCGCCGACATGCGCGCGGCCCGGTCTGACACCCGTACCCACAGCCCGGTCTGACTCCCGTACCCACAGCCCGGTCTAACTCCCGTACCCACAGCCCGGTCTAACTCCCGTACCCACAGCCCGGTCTAACTCCCGTACCCACAGCCCGGTCTGACTCCCGTACCACAGCCCGGTCTGACTGCCGTCACAGCCCGGTCTGACTCTCGTACCCACAGCCCGGTCTAACTCCCGTACCCACAGCCCGGTCTAACTCCGTACCCACAGCCCGGTCTGACTCCCGTACCCACAGCCCGGTCTGACTGCCGTACCCACAGCCCGGTCTGACTCCCGTACCCACAGCCCGGTCTGACTCCCGTACCCACAGCCCGGTCTGACTCCCGTACCCACAGCCCGGTCTAACTCCCGTACCCACAGCCCGGTCTAACTCCCGTACCCACAGCCCGGTCTGACTGCCCTACCCACAGCCCGGTCTGACTCCCGTACCCACAGCCCGGTCTAACTCCCGTACCCACAGCCCGGTCTGACTGCCGTACCCACAGCGGTCTACTCCCACAGCCCGGTCTAACTCCCGTACCCACAGCCCGGTCTAACTCCCGTACCCACAGCCCGGTCTGACTCCCGTACCCACAGCCCGGTCTAACTCCCGTACCCACAGCCCGGTCTGACTCCCATACCCACAGCCCGGTCTGACTCCCGTACCCACAGCCCGGTCTGACTGCCGTACCAACAGCCCGGTCTGACTCCCGTACCACAGCCCGGTCTAACTCCGTACCCACAGCCCGGTCTGACTGCCGTACCCACAGCCCGGTCTGACTCCGTACCCAGCCCGGTCTACTCCCCACGCCCGGTCGACTGCCGTACCCACAGCCCGGTCTAACTCCCGTACCCACAGCCCGGTCTAACTCCCGTACCCACAGCCCGGTCTGACTCCCGTACCCACAGCCCGGTCTAACTCCCGTACCCACAGCCCGGTCTGACTCCCGTACCCACAGCCCGGTCTAACTCCCGTACCCACAGCCCGGTCTAACTCCCGTACCCACAGCCCGGTCTAACTCCCGTACCCACAGCCCGGTCTGACTCCCGTACCCACAGCCCGGTCTGACTGCCGTACCCACAGCCCGGTCTGACTCCCGTACCCACAGCCCGGTCTGACTCCCGTACCCACAGCCCGGTCTGACTGCCGTACCCACAGCCGGTCTGACTGCCGTACCCACAGCCCGGTCTAACTCCCGTACCCACAGCCCGGTCTAACTCGTCCCACAGCCCGGTCTGACCTCGTACCCACAGCCCGGTCTGACTCCGTACCCACAGCCCGGTCTAACTCCCCGTACCAACAGCCCGGTCTGACTGCCGTACCACAGCCCGGTCTAACTCCCGTACCCACAGCCCGGTCTAACTCCCGTACCCACAGCCCGGTCTGACTCCCGTACCCACAGCCCGGTCTGACTGCCGTACCCACAGCCCGGTCTAACTCCCGTACCCACAGCCCGGTCTGACTGCCGTACCCACAGCCCGGTCTGACTCCGTACCCACAGCCCGGTCTAACTCCCGTACCCACAGCCCGGTCTAACTCCCGTACCCACAGCCCGGTCTGACTCCCGTACCCACAGCCCGGTCTGACTCCCGTACCACAGCCCGGTCTAACTCCCGTACCCACAGCCCGGTCTGACTCCCGTACCCACAGCCCGGTCTGACTCCCGTACCCACAGCCCGGTCTAACTCCCGTACCTACAGCCCGGTCTAACTCCGTACCCACAGCCCGGTCTAACTCCCGTACCCACAGCCCGGTCTGACTCCCGTACCCACAGCCCGGTCTAACTCCCGTACCCACAGCCCGGTCTGACTCCCGTACCAACAGCCCGGTCTGACTGCCGTACCCACAGCCCGGTCTGACTGCCGTACCAACAGCCCGGTCTGACTCCCGTACCAACAGCCCGGTCTAACTCCCGTACCCACAGCCCGGTCTGACTCCCGTACCACAGCCCGGTCTAACTCCGTACCCACAGCCCGGTCTGACTTCCGTACCCACAGCCCGGTCTGACTCCCATACCCACAGCCCGGTCTAACTCCCGTACCCACAGCCCGGTCTAACTCCCGTACCCACAGCCCGGTCTAACTCCCGTACCCACAGCCCGGTCTGACTCCCGTACCCACAGCCCGGTCTGACTCCCGTACCCACAGCCCGGTCTGACTCCCGTACCCACAGCCCGGTCTGACTCCCGTACCCACAGCCCGGTCTGACTGCCGTACCCACAGCCCGGTCTGACTCCCGTACCCACAGCCCGGTCTAACTCCCCACAGCCCGGTCTGACTGCCGTACCCACAGCCCGGTCTAACTCCCCACAGCCCGGTCTGACTGCCGTACCCACAGCCCGGTCTGACTCCCGTACCCACAGCCCGGTCTGACTCCCGTACCCACAGCCCGGTCTGACTCCCGTACCCACAGCCCGGTCTAACTCCCCACAGCCCGGTCTGACTGCCGTACCCACAGCCCGGTCTGACTCCCGTACCCACAGCCCGGTCTAACTCCCCACAGCCCGGTCTGACTGCCGTACCCACAGCCCGGTCTGACTCCCGTACCCACAGCCCGGTCTGACTCCCCACAGCCCGGTCTGACTGCCGTACCCACAGCCCGGTCTGACTCCCGTACCCACAGCCCGGTCTAACTCCCCACAGCCCGGTCTGACTGCCGTACCCACAGCCCGGTCTAACTCCCCACAGCCCGGTCTGACTCCCATACCTACAGCGGTGCCCGGGCTGCGTTAGCTAGACTGAGTCACATTATAGCATGTGCTGCTCTTGCCGGCCGAGAACCTTAACACGCGTCCTGGGGGGGGGGGGGGAATCCGCCCATCCCTCCGGTTTTTCGTACATAACTTCAGATTTTACAAGTCTATATACGCGATTGTTTGCATACCTGTTTAGAAATGCCAGGCGCGCCGTTTAACCCGCGCACGTCCGGGGGCAGATATCTGCCCCCTCCGGCTTTTCCTCATTTGCCGCCAAACTAATAGAGCTAGCACCTCGCAAGGCCAGACCTCGCATAGCTGTTCATTGGTCTTTTCCGCATATCCTCATACATTTTTAATCCTGGATTATCTCAGGTCAGGTCACCAGGTCAGGCGAAGTGACCAAGCTGCACTCGGAGCTCTAGGTGCCATAACTTCCACAATAATTTGGAGATTGATTTCAAACTTATAGCATGTCATGCTCTCATCAGGGACCATAATAAGTATATCGGGTTTCTTTTCGTAGCATTGACCTTAGGTCAGGTCGCTGCCATGGCTTCCCAATTATAGGGCTATGGTAAAATATACAAATGTTTCCTAGTTACATATTTGCGCTCGGAATGATCTCACAACGGTTGTGGCATGCAGATGAAAGCTATGATCAATGTTACCGCTGACATTTTTTCCCAGTGACCTCACCAAGGTATCTGAGGTCACCTGAGATCACTACACATTTATGCGCATTACATCGCACTGCATTGAGCTAGAAGGCTGAAATTACCGTCATTGTGCTTGCATCGTCACGACGTGTCGATTGATACCTTACAAGACCTCGGTAGGCCTTGACCTGAAGTCATGACTTCGTGACCTTGATCTGAGTTTCGGTTGACCTGACCTTAAATTACACCGCCTATTGTTGGTAGCGTAACTCTAGGACTGTCGAATAGCGTTCGTCATTTGTTTCTATCTGTTACAGGTCCTGAGATAGGTGTCAATATCTGAGTCTCACATGATCTGGTCGAATTTGACCTATGATGGCCCAGTGACCTGAATGTTGACCTGAACGAAAAATGATTCAACCACTTTCAATAGAGCCCGTCATCAGCTATCAAACAGCGTTTTCCGTTTGTCGATAGCTAGCATGGTTCCATGGATCTTAGGGGGCAGACATCTCACCCCCGGACATGCTAAGTTGGCGCGGACCGCCGGACGTGCGAGTGTTAAAGCACGAAAAACGAAAACTTGTCCGAACATTTTCAAGGTAGAGGCCGTTAAAGCCAAAACATTTCGTAGCGTCAGACCACAAAAATCTGCGCCGATGCGCTTCCCGTATATTGGCAAATATGGAAGTGTCAACATAACAAGTCAACACTGGCGACTTGTTTCATGTATATTGTTATGCGACATAGTTTCAAAGTCATGTTAGGCCACCGAGGTCAAGTCAGGTCGAGTTCATGACAGATTGATAGAAGCAAACTTGGCCAACTGAAATGTTGTGAAAAATGCGAATGACTGTCACGCAGTTGATGTCACTTTGCACGTTACTCCCTGCACAGCCTGAAAACTACTGTTTATCATTGTGTGCCTAAGCGTTTCCGTACTTTATTCATGCACTTCACTCCTTTCTTCGCGAAGTCGATTGCGTCAAGCCTCCCGACAGAGCAGTCGCCCGGTTCCGGTAACTGGAACAGGTATCTGGCCTGATAAAGTGCTGCTATATAGGTGACCTGAGGATAAATATGGGGTCTTGTACCTGTGCTGCATCGTCAGTAAGGTCAAAAACATTATTGCAACCAATGTTGGACCACTTGAACACAATCACTGCGACCCATAACAAAGGCATGCCAATCCAAGCGAAACAAGAAAACTTTGACATATGTAACGTCATTGGACATGGAAGATATTGACCCAAAGTCATGAAATGTGCACATAATAGAGTTCACTAGCGCACCCAACCACCCTGCACATTTCGTTACATCAGCTTTGATAGGAGCCGAGATATTATGGGGGTGTAATCCGCCCCCTCCAGTGCGCGTAGTTTTCAGAGGCGACTCAGGTAGCGTATTAAGATTCAGGCTAAAACTTGCATGTCTGTCTGCAAGCTTCCGAAAAGAAAGGTTCATTACCAATGTCCTATTACCAATATCCTTCCAAGAGGATACTGATACATGCAAGAGGATACATGGAGCTGTCGCCCAAGCTTTTCAGTCTAACCCGCGCCGTCTTTCCGGTCAAATCCTCCCACCCCGTCTCGGGGGGGGCGGGGCGGTTGAAGACCCCCTCTATAATCCACACTAAGCATTGCACAAAAACGAAAGAGGTGTCATCGGAAAGCGCTCGACGAGTAGGGTCTGGGACCATCCTTCAAAACAATTTCCCCAAAAAAACGACGCTACCAGGGGGGCTAGATTTTCACGACTTTTCACGACTTACATTATGTTTTTGATTCTGGGGAATTCATTTTGGGAGATATACGAGAAAAAAAAATTATTTGGAATGAGAAAAGGACAGCGAAATCGACCAGGGCTATAATTTGTTTTGGCTATAAGTTCAAAATTTTGAGTTTTCAATTTTTCTTTAATTTTCCTTTTCCAATGGGTAGAGCAGGCCGAGAAACGTTGTTGGAAGTCAACTTGCTCTAATAAAAAAAAATGTTTAGTTTAGCCGGAATCTTGTATTTGAACTGCAATTGAACTGCGATTATCTACAGAAAATCCGCCAACAGGCACATGCCATCGAGCACGTACCTGCGCCTCAATTCCTTGACGTGTTTATACGCGTTTTGCTAGTGAGCCCCCACAATTTACTCTGAATCAGACACAGTGAAACAACGGTCAGAAAATTTAATATATATTGAAATATTGAATATTGAAAACGACGGTCTGGAGTACATACACTCCGATCAGGTTTTAACATTAGTCATATTTTAACTGGTTGGAGCTTGAGCAACCTTGGATTCTGATAGGGGAAGTGTGAATCAGTATTTCAGCGCGAGGTCAGAGCCAGAAAGGACCCGCCTAGGATCTCGAATATGCTGTCATGCTGCACACGGTGGGGAATGGGCATAGGCTGTCGGCTTGACAGCTGGCTCTGTCCACAGCTTACGTCGAAAACGTCCCAGCTGGTCGATGGTGTTACCGAGCCGCCTTGGAGCGAGGTAAGTTCAAATACCGCGAGAGACTGCGGCACGAAGAAGACCGTTGGTCCATGTATGTGACACACTCAACTGCTAGATGATACATCGTACAACTGCTCGGCGACCTAGCATGTCGATTGCTCGCGGGCGGATTCGATAATCCCACTCCCTCTCCCTCCCTCCCTCTCTCTCTCTCTCTCTCTCTCTCTCTCTCTCTCTCTCTCTCTCTCTCTCTCTCTCTCTCTCTCTCTCTCTCTCTCTCTCTCTCTCTCTCTCTCTCTCTCTCTCTCTCTCTCTCTCTCTCTCTCTCTCTCTCTCTCTCTGTCTCTCTCTCTGTCTCTGTCTCTGTCTCTGTCTCTCTCTCTGTCTCTGTCTCTGTCTCTGTCTCTGTCTCTGTCTCTGTCTCTGTCTCTGTCTCTGTCTCTGTCTCTGTCTCTGTCTCTGTCTCTGTCTCTGTCTCTGTCTCTGTCTCTGTCTCTGTCTCTGTCTCCGTCTCTGTCTCTGTCTCTGTCTCTGTCTCTGTCTCTGTCTCTGTCTCTGTCTGCCTCGCCCAGTGACGTGACGCCCAGTGACGTGACGCCCAGTGACGTGACGCCCAGTGACGCCCAGTGACGTGACGCCCAGTGACGTGACGCCCAGTGACGTGACGCCCAGTGACGTGACGTTCGCTCCTCCCCGTATAACTCGTCTTCCCCGTATAACCCCCCGGGCGCCTGGCGTCCTCCCGTTAGCGGGACCCAGGCGTCCCCCCGGCAGGACCCCTATGAGGTGGGGCGCTACAAGGAGCTGAAGTAATCACAATATGTGGCACGACGAACATCAACAACAACAAAACACATCCTTGGTCCCTCTCGTGAGGGCCAGACCGTCCCCATACACGCCGAGATCGGAGCTGCACTAGGGAAGGTACCCCTGCACCTCGTGTGCCAGTGTTCCGAGGATCTGACAAGAGCCTTGCGTCCCCGTCCCCATTCCAGAGTAGGGACGTCTGCGACAGGTTTGGCGACATTCCAAGATACGACAAGTTGAAGGACGCTGCACTGGAGGTGGAGTTTTCAGAGGCAGGACAGGCGGCAATGGCGCTGAAATCGTCTGAGTTTGTGCATGGCGTGAGGAGAGACGAAAAAAACAGAGAACGAAACTATTGCAATTACCGTGGAGCAACACAAAACAAAACAAAACTCCTCACGTGGAGTGATAAATTGCTACGATCTGAGAGAAGTACCGGAAGACAAGATCTTTGAAGGACTATCAACTTTCAATGTCATCGCAGCGATAAAAATGGAAGTGAGGATAGGGGCAGACTTCATTCCGACCAACAACATTATTTTGACGTTTAATAGCACACACCTACCTCCATACGTCAGGGTCGGCCACGCACGCGTGAAAGTAAGACAGCTCTTCCCGAACCAACGAACCATACGTGCTGCTTCAAATGGCAGAAATTCTGACACACCACCCAATACTGTCGAAACCGCCTAGTATGCAGCAAATGTGCACCCTAGTGAGGACTGCACTTCCGAAAATCCATTTCATGTCAACTGTGGTGATGGGCAGGATCCCCATGCATCGTACGACCGTACATGTCCAAACTACATAATATGAACGGAGATTATATCAATTAAGCACACCATCGAAGTACCCTTATAAAAGATACTGATATGTATATGAAAGGTCGCATCCCAGAGTGCCGTATGCTTCACAAGATGAGAATACAATTCCGCTTCTGTAGCATGTGCAGCCCGGCATGTTTTCGGATCTGATTACGCCATTGATAGCCCTTTTCCGGAGTACCACTTGCGACACCAGTGGGGCAGGGGCAGACACAAAAAGCACGCTGCAGCCACGGAAGCCACACTCACAAGTTAACGCACAGCTGAGCCATCAGAGGCCACCTCCAGCTCATCTTCAGGTGGGGAGTGGACTGTGGCCGGCCGGTCTAAGAGGCCTGCTCGTCCCCCCCCCCCCCCCCCCACCCATGCCCAGCGCATCCCCATCTATCACATGGCCAACCTTGAAATCCCCGCCTCCCACTTCCCGTCCTTCTCCTCTCCCATGCCCTATGACCATCCCGAAATCCATCTCGTCCACTTCCTCCCTCCCTGAATCCTCCTCCGTTGCCGTCAGCCAGGCCTCTCTGTCGCCCACAATCTCTCCTGCACGTGCATCGTCGTCCAGAAACACACGACCAATGCACATGCCAGGCATTAACTTGCAGTACCAAGAAGCCAACAGACGTGCACGGGAAGCAAAACGAGCAACGCTCGTTCAAATTGAAAAAGCCCGAGCCAAGGCGCCTCCCCAAGGCCGCCCTCATCGCCGCGAGGGCGAGTGGGAGGGGAGGCGGCGGCGGGAGCATCCGAGATGGGTCCTCCCCGCCTCCGTGGCATCTGAGTGTCCCTCAGAAGCGAGTTGTACCAGAATCACCACCGAGGGGCGGCTCACCGAGGTCCCGCCAGGGAACACACTCGCTTAGCTCTGGTCAGGTCCGCCCCCTGGAGTCCTCGGTAGACCATGTTAAGAGACAGAGCGCGGACATGCAGTTTTAGACCCCTTCGCCTTCTTCTTTGTAAAGTCAAAGCGACACTAACATATGACTTTGGATTACATCTTTTTCCTCTGTTAACAGGAGCCCTGGAGGGCCTCGGAAAATTACGCGCACTGGAGGGAGGGGAGACGGATTCCGCCCCCTAAGATCTCGGCTCCTACTGGGACTAGAGCAACGAAATTCGTAGGGTCGATGGGCACGATAGTCAACTCTATTGTGTGCAAATTTCATCACCATTGGTCAATATTTTCCAAGTAAAATGAGGTAAAAATTGCAATTTTTTTAAAGGTTTTGCGTGGATTGGCTTGTCATTGCTTTGGATAGCTGTGATTGCGTTTCAATGCTCCAAAATTGGCATTAATGATGTTTTTGACAGTACTAATTATGTAATACAGATGTCAGATCCGCAATTTGACCTCAGGTCACCTATATAGGAGCACTTTAGCAGGTCATTACCTGCTCCAGCTACCGGAACCGGGCTGCCCACCAGACTGCTCCGTTGGGCGGCTCGGCACAATGGGCTTCGCAAAGAAATGTGTGAAATACATGAAAAGTATGGAAACGCTTAGGCACACAATGACAAACTAAGTATATTTCTGGATGTATAGGGAGTAACATGTAAAGTGACATGACATGACAGTCATTTGCATTTTTGACAACAATCCAGTTGACTAAGTTTGTTTCTATTAGCCTGTCACGAACTTGACCTGACATGACCTCGGCGACCTAACATGACTTTTAAATTATATAGCATAACAAAATGCATCAAACAAGTCGCTACTGTTGTCAAGAACAGTTCCCTTTTGCCAATATGCGAGAAGCGCAACAGCGCAGACTTCTGTGGTCTGGCGCTGCGAATTGTTTTTACTTTAACGGCCCCTAACTTAAAAGGCATCGACCGATTTTAATTTGTCTTACCTTAAGCAATGTGCCGATCATTTCCAAGTAGGTGCGCACACAATGGCGTATATCGGCCGATACAATATGGAGTTATGTACGAAAAATCGGATGGGTGGGCGGATTTCGCCATCCCCTATCCAGGGCGTGTGTTAACCTGTCATAAACTTGACCTGACTTGACCTCGGTGACCTGACATGACTTTGAAACAATATAGCATAACAATGTACACCAAACAGATCGTTAGTTTTGCCAAGAACACTTCCCTTTTGCCAATATACGGGAAGCGCATCAGTGCGGATATTTGTGGTCTGGCGCGGAGAAATGTTTTTGACTTTAGCTACACCTAACTCGAAAAATGTTTTGTTCATTTTCATTTTTTTACTTTAAAGAACGCGCCAGTCATTTATAAGCAAGTACACCAACAATAGTGTATATCGGCCGGTAAAATATGGAGTCATCTACGAAAAACCGGAGGGGTGGGCGGATTTTGCCTTCCCCTCCAGGGCCCGTGTTAAGTGACCGTGTTATCAATGGGTTTATGAAAAACTGCATTCTTTTTTTTTCTTTGCTAAATCTTTGAAGCACGCTGACGTCTTACCGTCTTAATCTTCTCACATGGTAGTTTTACAGTAGAAATGTAGGGGAATAAAATCCAGCCTTCATGACCTGAGCAATCTTCTAAGTTTCCATACACAGTCGGTTGTATTCATGCAGGAAACCAATCTGGCTCCAAGTGCCCCGTGCCATCTAAATCAATATCATCCCTTGTTAACCGAAAAGGGCAATGCTCTTTGAACAGGAAAACTAGCAAACTGAAGCTAGTAAAACCATTACTCGGAACGTGGAAATCCTCATTTCAAACACCAAGAGGTGAGGAGGTTGTGCTGCGCCGTCTTCTGGTCGGCGTACACCGGCTACACACAGGTGCCTGCTGGCGGCAAGAGGCCGCCCTCTGTGCCCACGCCGGGCTACTCCGGTCACAGTATATCACGTGCCCGTCGGCTGTCCTGGTATGGAGCCGGCACGTCGCAGATAACTCAGACTTAGAAGTATTGATATCACACATCATTCTGACCGACGACTCTCAGATCGTTGCATCTGGGGACATGGTTATATATCTGAAAAAGCAAATTTTGACATACTATGCCCCCCACCATAGGCACTTTGATGTGAGCTAAGATCCCCGCTTAGCGAAAATATTATGACAGGTAGCGTTATTGGCGCGAAATGGCCAACGCAGTTGACACGCCCTGAAGCAAAAATCCACCACCACCACATGACGTGACGCCAAGTGACGTGACGTGGCGCCCAGTGACGTGATATGAAGTCCAGTGACGTGACATGACGCCCAGTGACGTGACATGACGTCCATTGACGTGTCGTGACGCCCAGTGAAGTGACGTGACTCCTAGTGACGCTTGCCCGGTGACGTGACGTTCAGCGACATTTCATGACCCTGAAATAGAATTACTACCAATTGATCGGACGCTCAATTATGTACATCTACGCTGGTTTTGTTGGCGCTGCAATATATTATTTTGTCACTATGATCGCCGCGTCTGGGCGCGTGTCAGCTGAGCTGACGTGGGCAGCTGACGTGGGCAGCTGACGTGGGCAGCTGACGTTGGCAGCTGACGTGGGCAGCTGACGTGGGCAGCTGACGTGGGCAGCTGACGTGGGCAGCTGACGTGGGCAGCTGACGTTGGCAGCTGACGTGGGCAGCTGACGTGGGCAGCTGACGTGGGCAGCTGACGTGGGCAGCTGACGTTGGCAGCTGACGTGGGCAGCTGACGTGTACAGGTGACGTGGGCAGCTGCCATGGGCAGCTGACGTGGGCAGCTGACGTGGGCAGCTGACGTGTGCAGGTGACGTGGGCAGCTGACATGGGCAGCTGACGTGGGCAGCTGAGGTGGGCAGCTGACGTGGGGAGCTGACGTGGGCACTGACGTGGGCAACTGACGTGTGCAGCTGACGTGGGCAACTGACGTGGGCAACTGACATGGGCAGCTGACGTGGGCAGCTGCCATGGGCGCTGACGTGGGCAGCTGACGTGGGCAGCTGACGTGTGCAGGTGACGTGGGCAGCTGACATGGGCAGCTGACGTGGGCAGCTGAGGTGGGCAGCTGACGTGGGGAGCTGACGTGGGCAGCTGACGTGGGCAACTGACGTGTGCAGCTGACGTGGGCAACTGACGTGGGCAACTGACATGGGCAGCTGACGTGGGCAGCTGACGTGGGCAGCTGACGTGGGCAGCTGACGTGGACAGCTGACGTGGACAGCTGACGTGGGCAGCTGACGTGGACAGCTGACGTGGGCAGCTGACGTGGACAGCTGACGTGGGCAACTGACGTGAGTAGCCAAACAGAATATGTGTCAGTGGGACCTCGAGCCGGAAACCTTTCACTCTGTACACACATTTCAGCCCAAGGCCAACACCAGTGTGCCAGTGCACTTAGCGGAAAGCACTTAGCGTCATGTTCCCCATGGCGACAGTGATGCTTTGGCGGCGGGGAGGGGGCGGGGGTTGGGGGGTTGAGCATAGCAGGGTCGATACAGCCGAACAATGCGCTCTGTGAGCTGAGATGAGATGTAGATCAGAGGATGAAATGTGAGGAGGGCGGTTGACTGAAGATGAAATGTGAGGATGACGGCTGATTGAAGATGAGATGTGAGGATGACGGCTGATTGAGGATGAGATGTGAGGCAGGCGGCTGAGTGAAGATGAGTGTGGCTGTTTGGCTGTGTTGCTCTTGAGATACGTCTGTTGGTATCCATCCATCTGGGGATACCGAGCTGCCCAGAGTACGCCTGCAGGGGCGAGATGTTCGCCTCTGTACGACAGACCAGGGTCCGAGAACTGCGGCGGAGATGTTTGACCGACCCCACCCCTGCGGCGGAGATGTTTGACCGACCCCACCCCTGCGGCGGAGATGTTTGACCGACCCCACCCCTGCGGCGGAGATGTTTGACCGACCCCACCCCTGCGGCGGAGATGTTTGACCGACCCCCACCCCTGCGGCGGAGATGCTTCACCAATCCCACCCCTGCGGCGGATATGTTTGACCGACCCCACACGACATCGCGCCGTTCGACCTGACGTGCAGGGTTGACGAAAACAGGTAGAAGAGATGATTCCAATGACTCCGAACGCTCAAGGCTGGAACCGCACCATGTCGTCTACCCCATCGCTTTGTCTTGCTAACGGCGTCACATATCGCGCATAGGATGGAACGGATTCGCCCCCCCCCCCCCCAAGATCTCTGAAACTACTGAAGCTAGAATCACACATTTTTAGGGTAGATTACGGCTGTATGGAACTTGCTTCAGTGTCAGTATTATGACCCTGGGCCTTCAGGGTCAAACGAGGTCGTGATCCGCCACCCTATCTCGCCGCCGCTGCGCTACACCGATGAGGCCTTTGTGACCTTGAACGCTCCTTAGGCGGTTGGGCGCCGCCTGCACGGTCGACTGCACCGCTGAAGTTTCTATATTTTCCACCGGATTTCGATTGTTCTTATTCTGTTGGATGCGCTTATCAATTGCGAACAATGGTGCAAGATCGCATCACAATATCGCCATCCGTTTATAAGATATCTCAGAAAAGGCAGGATGAGTGAGCGAATTCCGCCCCATCTCGTGCGCCTGTTAACACGAGCAGTGTGTCTGAAAATTACGCGCACTGGAGGGGGGCGGATTCCTCTCCCCCATAAGATCTCGGCTCCTATTAAAGCTGGAGCAACGAAATTTACAGGGTGAATGGGTATGGAAGTGAACTCTATTGTATGCATATTTCATGACCTTAGGTCAGACCTTTCATGACCTTAGGTCGTCAAGGTCAAATGAGGTAAAATATGAAAATGTTCTGGTTTTGCGTGGCTTGGGTTCTCATTGTTATGGAACGCTGTCATTTTGTTTGAATGCTCCAAGGTGGACACCAATGATGTTTTGGACATTACTAATGATGCAATACAGATGATAGACCAGACATTTAACCTCGTGACCTATATAGCACCACCTTATCAGGCCATTATCTGCTCCAGTTGCGAACCAGACCGCCCGCCCGACTGCTCCGTTGGGCGGCTAGGCGCAATCGGCTTCGCAAAGAAAGCAGTGATGCACACGAATAAAGTATGGAAACGCTAAGGGATACAAAGACAAACATTATTTTTCAGGATGTGCAGAGAGTAGCATACAAAGTGGCATCAATCGCATGACAGTCACTTGCATTTATGACAACATTCCAGTTGACCAAGTTTGGCTCCATTAACCTGTCCTAAACTTGACCTAACTTTACCTCGGTGACCTAGCATAACTTTGAAACAATATAGCATAACAACACATATCAAATAAGGTGCTAGTGTTGCCAAGAACACTTCTCTTTTGTCAATATACGGGAAGCGCATCAGCACCGATGTTTGTGGTCTAGTGCTGATATTTTTTTCTAACTTTAACGACCCGACACTCGAAAAATGTTCACCAGATTTTGGTGTTCTTGCTTTAAACAACGCGCCGGTCATTTCTAAGGAGGTACGCAAAAAAAGGCGTATATCGCCCGGAAAAATCTGGAGTGATGTACGAAAACCGGAGGGATGAGCGGATTTCGCCCCCCCCCCCCCCATTCTAAGGCGCGTGCTAAACTAAATGCTACTAGGGGATCTAATTAATCTTCCCGCACTGCGAAAGGCAACAAATTATTAGTAGCATTTAGTTTAGCACGCGCCTTAGAATGGGGGGCGAAATCCGCTCATCCCTCCGGTTTTCGTACATCACTCCAGATTTTGCCGGGCGATATACGCCTTTGTTTGCGTGCCTGCTTAGAAATGACCGGCGCGTTGTTTGAAGCAAGAACACCAAACTCTGCTGAACTTTTTTCGAGTGTCGGGTCGTTAAAGTTAGAAAAAAATATCAGCGCTAGACCACAAACATCGGGAAACAACCACCGTTTCGACAATGATATTTACTGGGCTAACGTTTGGTCTAAACACATGTTCCAGCTGAAATCGCTGAATGTGGTCGTCGAGTAGCACGTTGCAATGTAAGCCGTGCTCTGGTCACGTGCAGGGAGATAATCGGACAGCTGTGGCTGACACACCAGCTGTGGCTGACACACCAGCTGTGGGTGACACACCAGCTGTTGGTGACATACCAGCTGTGGGTGACACATCAGCTGTAGGTTACACACCAACTGTGGGTGACACACCAGCTGTGGTGACACACCAGCTGTGGCTGACACACCAGCTGCGGCTGACACACCAGCTGTGGGTGACACACCAGCTGTTCGTGACATACCAGCTGTGGGTGACACACCAGCTGTGGGTGACACACCAGCGGTGGGTGACACACCAACTGTGGCTGACACACCAGCTGTGGCTGACACAGCAGCTGTGGGTGATACACCAGCTGTGGCTGACACACCAGCTGTGGCTGACACACCAGCTGTGGGTGACACAGCAGTTGTGGGTGACACACCAGCTGTGGGTGACACACCAGCTGTGGGTGACACACCAGCTGTGGGTGACACACCAGCTGTGGGTGACACACCAGCTGTGGGTGACACACCAGCTGTGGGTGACACACCAGCTGTGGGTGACACACCAGCTGTGGGTGACACACCAGCTGTAGGTGACACACCAGCTGTGGCTGACACACCAGCTGTGGCTGACACACCAGCTGTGGGTGACACACCAGCTGTGGGTGACATACCGGCTGAGGGTGACACACCAGCTGTGGCTGACACACCAGCTGTAGGTGACACACCAGCTGTGGGTGACACACCAGCTGTGGCTGACACACCAGCTGTGGGTGACACACCAGCTGTGGGTGACATACCGGCTGAGGGTGACACACCAGCTGTGGCTGACACACCAGCTGTAGGTGACACACCAGCTGTGGGTGACACACCAGCTGATGGTGACACACCAGCTGCAAGTGACACACCAGCTGTGGGTGACACACCAGCTGCAGATGACACACCAGCTGCAAGTGACACACCAGCTGTGGCTGACACACCAGCTGTGAGTGACACACCAGCTGTGGCTGACACACCAGGTGTAGGTGACACACCAGCTGTGGCTGACACACCAGCTGTTGGTGACACACCAGCTGTGGCTGACACACCAGCTGTATGTGACACACCAGCTGTGGGTGACACACCAGCTGTGGGTGACACACCAGCTGTGGGTGACACACCAGCTGTGGGTGACACACCAGCTGTGGGTGACACACCAGCTGTGGGTGACACACCAGCTGTGGGTGACACACCAGCTGTGGGTGACACACCAGCTGATGGTGACACACCAGCTGTGGGTGACACACCAGCTGTAGGTGACACACCAGCTGATGGTGACACACCAGCTGTGGGTGACACACCAGCTGTGGGTGACACACCAGCTGTGGGTGACACACCAGCTGTAGGTGACACACCAGCTGTAGGTGACACACCAGCTGTGGGTGACACACCAGCTGTGAGTGACACACCAGCTGTGGGTGACACACTAGCTGGAGGTGACACACCAGCTGTGGGTGACACACCAGCTGTGGGTGACACACCAGCTGTGGGTGACACACCAGCTGTGGGTGACACACCAGCTGTGGGTGACACACCAGCTGTGGGTGACACACCAGCTGTGGGTGACACACCAGCTGTGGGTGACACACCAGCTGTGGGTGACACACCAGCTGTGGGTGACACACCAGCTGTGGGTGACACACCAGCTGTGGGTGACACACCAGCTGTGGCTGACACACCAGCTGTGGCTGACACACCAGCTGTGGCTGACACACCAGCTGTGGGTGACACACCAGCTGTGGGTGACACACCAGCTGTGGGTGACACACCAGCTGTGGGTGACACACCAGCTGTGGGTGACACACCAGCTTGTGGCTGACACACCAGCTGTGGGTGACACACCAGCTGCAGTGAGGTGACACACCAGCTGCAGGTGACACACACACAGCTGTAGGTGACACACCAGCTGTAGTGACACACCAGCTGTGGGTGACACACCAGCTGTGGTGACACACCAGCTGTGGTACACACCAGCTGTGGGTGACACATCCAGTTGTGACACACCAGTGGCTGACACACCAGCTGATGGTGACACACCAGCTGTGGGTGACACACCAGCTGTGGCTGACACACTAGCTGTGGGTGACACACCAGCTGTGGCTGACACACCAGCTGTGGCTGACACACCAGCTGTGGGTGACACACCAGCTGTGGGTGACACACCAGCTGGGTGCACACCAGCTGTGGTGACACACCAGCTGTGGGTGACACACCAGCTGTGGGTGACACACCAGCTGTGTGGGTGACACACCAGCTGTGGGTGACACCACCAGCTGTGGGTGACACACCAGCTGTGGGTGACACACCAGCTGTGGGGTGACAACCCAGTGGGTGACACACCAGCTGTGGGTGACACACCAGCTGTGGGTGACACACCAGCTGTGGGTGACACACCAGCTGTGGGTGACACACCAGCTGTGGGTGACACACCAGCTGTTGGTGACACACCAGCTGACACACCAGCTGTGGTGACACACCAGTGTGGCACACCAGCTGTGGTGACACACCAGCTGGTGACACAAGTGTGGCTGACACACCAGCTGTGGGTGACACACCAGCTGTGGTGACACACCAGCTGTGGGTGACACACCAGCTGTGGGTGACACACCAGCTGTGGGTGACACACCAGCTGTGGGTGACACACCAGCTGTGGGTGACACACCAGCTGTGGGTGACACACCAGCTGTGGGTGACACACCAGCTGATGGTGACACACCAGCTGTGAGTGACACACCAGCTGTAGGTGACACACCAGCTGTGGCTGACACACCAGCTGTGGCTGACACACCAGCTGTGGCTGACACACCAGCTGTGGCTGACACACCAGCTGTGGCTGACACACCAGCTGTAGGTGACACACCAGCTGTAGGTGACACACTAGCTGTGGCTGACACACCAGCTGATGGTGACACACCAGCTGTGGCTGATACACCAGCTGATGGTGACACACCAGCTGTGGCTGACACACCAGCTGTGGGCGGTTCTTTATTCGGACACAGAGGTTGTCCCGGCTGCGACAGTCGGCGACCGTTATCAACCCCGAGCAGTGCAGGCTTGTCAGCCGTCCCTTGCAGCCTCCAAACTTGTCTTGAAAGCGGATTCCGATCGGTGTTGACACAGCCAAAAGCTGTTTTATCTCCTTTGCCGCGTTCGTTGGGAACATTTTGACGAGCTACGAGCCGTTTAGTCAGCGTTCGAAACCGTGTCAAGTTCTGCAGCCATGCAGTCAAGTTCTGCAGCCATGCAGTCAAGTTCTGCAGCCATGCAGTCAAGTTCTGCAGCCATGCAGTCAAGTTATGCAGCCATGCAGTCAAGTTCTGTAGCCATGCAGTCAAGTTCTGCAGCCATGCATTCAAGTTCTGCAGCCATGCAGTCAAGTTCTGCAGCCATGCAGTCAAGTTCTGCAGCCATGCAGTCAAGTTCTGCAGCCATGCAGTCAAGTTCTGTAGCCATGCAGTCAAGTTCTGCAGCCATGCAGTCAAGTTCTGCAGCCATGCAGTCAAGTTCTGCAGCCATGCAGTCAAGTTCTGCAGCCCTACAGTTAAGCTTTTGAGCCATGCAGCAGACTTTTGGAGCGATGCCATGCAGTCAGGTTTTGGAGCCATGCAACTGGTCTTGGAGCCACTTAACCGGGTTTTGGAGAGATGTCATATATTTGGTTTGGGAGCTAGACGGCCATGTTCTTGAGCCATGTAATCAGGTTTTAGAGCCATGATTCCATAAATTCCCTATCGAAACTAGCTAAACGAAACAGCGGATTTTCACGGTGTATCACCGCGAGAAGACTTCAAATGCGTAATATTCGGTTTCCAGGAAACACATGCCACGGTATAGCATAATCACGAAACGTCATCGATCTGGCTTCGTATCACATTGTATTTATGTTGAGCTGACGGGTATTCCGGGATTATTTCCGGCCCTGAACTTCGTCAAGTGCCCCGGCAGGCCACTGGGCACTTATCGGGACACTTACCACTACCAGGTCACTGGGCACTTATCGGGACACTTACCACTACCAGGCCACTTAGCACTTATCGGGACACTTACCACTACCAGGCCACTTAGCACTTGTCGGGACATTTACTACTGCCAGGGCACTTAGCGGCGCGTTGTTTGGCAATATTTAAGAGTTTTTACCAGTGTCGGTATCAGCAGAACTAGCCTGGGTCGGGTACAACCCTTCGTATATTCGGGTACAACCCTTCGCCAAACCGCAAAAATGAGCAATTCCAACAAACGGTCGAATTCTCACTGCCATACCATCTCAATTAATTCATCATTCATACTATGTGAGTATTTGCGCCCACCTTCTCTGGAGCTCAATGCGACTTACCGGGAAGAGAGCATCTGGAGCCAGTGCCGAGATCCGGCCACGAGCAGCACGTTCCAGTCTGTCGGGCTCTGCCGGCGCACCTCGTCTGGAACCGCCGGCGGTACACGACGCCGGGGGGGCTGGCCCGGTCACGGGGTCACGGTCACGGTCAGCGGTACACGACGCCGGGGGGCTGGCCCGGTCACGGGGTCACGGTCACGGTCAGCGGTACACGACGCTGGGGGAGCTGGCCCGGTCACGGGGTCACGGTCACGGTCAGCGGTACACGACGCCAGGGCTGGCCCGGTCACGGGGTCACGGCCACGGTCAGCGGTACACGACGCCGGGGCTGGCCCGGTCACGGGGTCACGGTCACGGTCAGCGGCACACGACGCCGAGGCTGGCCCGCAGACCGTCATCTCCAGCTGGCGCACCGTCGACCTCTGGGTCGGTGTGTTCTGCGTCCTGGCCGGGGCAACTGCCACCGACGCCGTCCAACTGCAGAGCGGTACATCGGGCACAGTTTCATCGGCGGAAGTTTCTCCGCCTGGAAATCTAATGCAATGTCGTGATTAAACAGGCTCTCTAGGTCGGCCGTTGATGAGAATGGACGTCCTCGAAACACAGTAACCGGAAGCTAACCAAATTTGCGGTGCAGTAGCATACAGCTTTCTGTCTGAACTCGCTTCAGCTGGCAGCATTAGTATTGGCATACGCACGGCACGGCTGTCATGGCTTCTGCCGGATGTGGCTCCCTTGGTACAGGTTTACTTCAGCTGTGCTCACGCCTTCTGTATGCTGAGACGCTATTTCAACCAGTTTTAACCTGGAGCTTTGACATTGACGAACAACGCAAGTCGCCAGGGTTTGTTTTGTGTCACAATTAGGATTTCAGATATTTCAGTTGTAGCGCTTCGCGTCGCTGAACCTGAAGCTTCCACATTCATATGTCCGAAAATATGAAGGTGGAAACCATGGAGTTGGATTATTGCCACGTTAGGATCACCCGTAGACGATATCGCTCTTGTCGAGTGTTCCATACTAGCCTTCCCTCCCACTCGAAAACGGAGTTACGGTCGCACTTTGTAGCCAGCGACCGGCAGACTCCAAGACGCGTGCGACTTTGGCCTGGAGCCAACTATTGAGATTGCGTGGAGTCAAAATTACTAGCATCGTATATTCATTTGTTACGAGTTGTTCTAGTACATGTGAAGGTCGCCCTTTCGGATAGCCCTGGGCATGAAGTTCATGGGAACAAAATATGAGATCTTGTCCAGTGAATGTGGAACATGACACGCGTCATGCTAAACAGGCGACACGCATGCATGAGAAACTATGTCACGTGTCATGCCAAGCACGTGACACACATGCACGAGGAACATTGACACGTGTCATGCGAAACACGTGAATGAACACAAAATGCTGAGAATCATCACGACGATCATTGATGCAATAATCAGAATGGTCGTTGTATCATACCGAATATGAGCGGAGAATGCTAATCCGTAATGTACCCAAACGTGAATGGGTGGGTACCCATTGTGATACTCCTCGATGACTGGTTCGAGCCGCGTTTGATGCTTGGTGTGACCTGGAGTGACCTGGAGTGACCCCAGGCCTCGGGTCCCAGGCCAATGTTTTTTTTAGCAAAGCTACTATTCTGATGCACCTTCGCTCCTGATTTCAAACGCGGAATTCTCGCTCGAGAGAAAGAGAGCACCTCCTTCCAGAAGAAATGTATTCGGATAGGCGTTTCCCTTATAAAGAGTTAAATTACATATGGCAACTGAAATTGCGAAATGCATTGAGTGATTGTAAATTGGTGTTAAATCTAAAAATGCAAGAATTGTAAAGTTCAATTAAACACCAAACAGCGCATTAAAAAAATTGCATCATAAGTGCAAGTGCACCTCAGCGCCAATCTTCATCATTGCATTGGCGTCAGAGGAAAGCCGGGCTCCAGCGGTCCAGAGTTAGAGTGCGGTGTTGGTCTGACCAGACCTGGCACGGGCACACCAGCCGGTTGCCAGCATCCCCACCCTCACGACACGGTGGCTTTGTCGGAAAGCCGCTGCGCTGCCAGCAACCGTTGCCAAAGACAGCCAGGGCTGTCTTACGAGCGGAGCGGCGGTCCGCTAAAAATACATCAGTGTGGCGCTGGTGCTGATCTTGTCTGAAGTGCATTGTCTGACTCCGTGCTGGCGCGTCCGCTGGAAGGAGGTGCCCTGCGCGACGGTGCATTATCTCTTTCTGACCGGAATTGTATTTCGTTGGGACAGAGGCGAACTGACTTTCTTCTGAACGGAGGTGCGCTTTCTCACGGGCACGCGCGTGACTCCTGATTGGCGGAGCCGGGGTGATCGGTGACTGGTGTGACGCAGGCGTTTGCGAGCATTCGCGAGCTTTGCTCGCTGCCTCGTCTGACGGGCGGATCGCCGGTGTTCGTGAGCGGTATGTTTGAGCGTCAAGTTGCGGCGCACCCGTCGCAGGCCGCCCGGCAGCACGGCTCGAGCCGCTCCGGCGACGACGGCGGCATCTTTCTACCCAGCCAGATTAAGACCAACCCACGAGCACGAGGATTCCTGACGGATTTGTCAAACAAATGTTTCCACTTGAAAGTGAGTAGCTCGGGCGTGGCGGAGCGCCGGAATCGCCTGGCGTCACACGCTTTCATACATCAGCACACACACACAGTAGTAAGACAATGCCGATGAACGCTTGCGGCTGCGACCAGTTCGATCGCGGCGTTCCAGCGTAGAATGTGAACCTGGCCGAGAACGTGTTGGGTGGGATGGGGGATCATTGAGAAGGCTCGTCATGCCGAGGTTGTCGTATTTTCCTGGCCGAAGGCGCCAACTTTTAACGACATCGTTAGGCTTGTTGCCCAGTGTAATTGTAGCGAGTTGGTTTGTTCCGTGGGTTCGCTTTGGTAGTGCTGAATTGCTGGCCGGACCTGCCCACTGGCTCTGGTTTTAGCCACGAACCACCGTTGGCAACGCAGGAATTTTATTGCAGTCATTCCGGGCGGGGATGGCCGAGTGGTTAAGGTGTCGGGCTATGGGTACCAAAGGTCCCGGGTTCGACTCTAGCGCCACTCAGGACATTTCCCAATCCCGCGGCCCACCGGCGAAATGGTGGGCGGCGCCATTAGCGTGAATGTGCATAAAGTGTGTCGTGAACCAACCAATAAACAAACAATATTGCAGTCATTCCCTGGAAACTGGTGCCGTTGTGCTCTCGGTGATTGTTGGATATGAAATGTTTACGACCCGATTTATATTTAATTAACTAATGTTATTGCACGGACATATCTGTACAATGGCGTGCTTCGCCAGTGAACCTCCAGTTCATGATGCCCATGACCTTTAATGGTCTGAGGTATTTGTTTCGGAAAAGATCTCTGCTAGATATTTTACATTTTTGTCCTTCACCACTTAGTGATGAATCTTAATGCATAGTATGTATCTCTCAAAATGCTGTATGTCCTTTCTCAGGTAGTTTCAACATTCAGAATGAAGTTGCCACTTTTTGGTGAGAAATTTCGCACAAGGAAGCTGTCAGCTATGAAGAAGGCATGGAAATATGATGTCATATGATGTCACATTGGTGACTATGTGACATCGTTTGACACTAAAGGTATTGACCTGGGATTATCAAATTTAGGTTGCTAAAAGTTCGCTGGGTTCGCGGTTCTCTCAATGATGTGCTTTAGTGTCGGTAGTGTCCTCCATGATACCTACATGATGCCTATTCTCGTTCTCGGGGGGGGGGCTCCCCGACGCGCTTCCTAATGTTTCAGTAAACCTTGATTCGGTGTGCCTCCGGCTCTTACGTCTATGTGCTTAAGGCCTGCAATTAATTTGTTTGAGCTCTAGGTCATGCTTTCATATTCAAACAAATAGTCAACATATTATTTTTTTAATCGGCCGACATGTGTATGTTCTAACTGCTGCATTGGATGGACAAAAACGAATTTGCAATGAGAAAACATCGATAATTACCAGGCGGAACACAAACGTATCAGCGAACCTTGGAACCTTCATTGGTGAGAACGCTAATTCCAGGAATAGGTATGATGTACTCCAACATCCTGACGCGAGGAATGCACAAACTTGTGCAGCTGAATTTGTTCCCGCAATGGCAATGGTCGTGTGTATTTTAATTGTATGCGAGACGTGATTTCGTGGGATGGTAAGATCGGGTCAGAATCAGATTCGCAAACTGTCTTCCGAACTGTCCATGTTAGAGTCACATGGCGAATGTCATTGGAATGCCAATGCAGCATGGCGTTCATCTGGCAACGTACTTCTTCATGTTCGGCCATACCGGGTGTCTATAACCCGCGCTGTCTATCCGGTCAGCTCCTCGCACCCAGTCTCGCAAGGAGGAGTGGGTGGTCATCTTATACCACCATTTAATCTCCAAACAAAATGTTGCACCAACACGAAGTGATGCCACCGGATAGCGCTCAGCGAGTAGGGCCCGAAACAACATCCCAAATTTTGTCCCCAAAACTGACGTCACTAGGGGTCTATGTTATCACGATTGATGTGCAAATTTGGCTTCGGGCAGTTCATTTTGGGAGATATTCTTGAAACAAAAAGTATGTGAGATCAGAAAAGGGAAGCGAAATCGACCACGGCCCCAAAATATTCGCCGACCCCAAAATCAGCATTTTAAGTTTCTGAAAGTTACCAAATATTGAGTTGTTAATTGTCCTAACCTTACTTCTTCTAATTGGCAGAGTGGACCAGACAACGTTGCTTGAAGTCAACTTGTTGCCATAGAAATACTTACCTAAGCTAGAATCCTCGATTTTAGCTCCAATGGGTAAATATGCGAAGCTAAGAAGTCAAAGCGAAAAATCGAACAGTCTTTGCGTTTTGCTTAGAGAAGGAGCAAAACGCAATAGATTGCGTTTTGCTCCATCTCTAAAGATAAACAAACGCCAATAATTTCATACAAATATTTTGATCCGTGAAAGTGTGACGTCTGCTTGAACGTTTTTGGAGATGACCTCCCTTGACCTTAACTAACTCGAACGTAGGCAGCCTGAACTGAAAATGTTCACGCTACATACCGGATTTATATGGGAAACGGTATGCCAAATTATCCGCGCTTCTGCGCGCCCTTTATCACTGTCCACGGAAAACCTCAGAGTTAGGATTTAAAAAACTTGAGACCCCGGAGTAAAGTCATATTAAGTCAACCCATTGTCATTACCATTGCATGGGGGTGGGGGATTCCATGGGAAATATTAATGTCCATGTTTTGATTGTTTTGAACCGAAACGTTCAAGTAAAACGGGTATATTTATCCGATTAAATAAATCCTAATACCAGGTCAGGGCACGTCGTCTGGTCAGGGGTTAAGGACGTTCAAGCTGGAATACCCACGGTATGTCACTTTATAAGTATAAAAGTATCATAACGCTGCATCTGGGCAGTTTGGGTATTCATATTTCGCGTGAACAAATGTTCATAATTTTACTCCGGGCATTCATTCAGTACTTCTGAAATCATTCAAAGGAACTTACTGTCAGGTGGAACAGCACGCGTTACTTCCAAGATTCACTGAAAGCGGTCTTATTTGCGGTACATGACGCTGATGTTGCGGCCACTTCATTTGGGTAACTTGGGCCCGGTGAGCACGCCGGATTTGCCCACAGTCATGAGTGGAAAATATATACTTCGTTTTTCTTTTGTCGTGCACGCTCACTTCGACAAGCCTCTGTCCGACCCGGATAATTTCATCGAGGAAATGATCCGACAAGGCCGTTGCCAGATCTGGCGGACGGTGTGCCTTTTTTATTTGCTTTATTGGGTGGTTCACGACACACTTTATGCACATTCACGGCTAATGGCGCCGCCCACACTGTTTCGCCGGTGGGCCGCGGGATTGGGAAATGTCCTGAGTGGCGCTAGAGTCGAACCCGGGACCTTTGGTACCCATGGCCCGACACTTTAACCACTCGGCCATCCCCGCCCCGGCATGCCCTTTCTGCGTCGTCCAGCTGCACCCGGCACCATTTTGACCCGATACTGTGCCAGTAATTGCACTGCGTCGCGAAGCGTGCCTGTATCCCCATGCTGGGCGCTTACCTGGGCCAGGAAGGCACATGTATTCAAAGGAGTGGTGTCCAGATGGGGTCTTCACTGCTTGTACCTTTGATGAATTTGAATTTGTGTTCACCCCCCCCCCCCTCCCCCCCCCACAAAAAACAAACAACGGTAATGACAGTGGATTGACATACTATAGCCTTAACCCAGGGTCTCGAGGGGTTATTACTTACTACACAGCCGCGAGGAACATCGGAGTGCCCTAGGATGATGTATAAATTTCCGCCAGGCTGCTGACTAGGAGAGTCTCTCGCAGCGGCGCCTCTCCGGCGGGACGGCGAGCCGCCGCTGCGAGCAGCAGGTCTCTGCAGCAGGTAGCAGGTATACATGTCTGGAGTAGCAGGTGTCTGCAACAGGCAGTAGGTATACATGTCTGGAGTAGCAGGTGTCTGCAGCAGGTAGCAGGTATATAGTCTGGAGTAGCAGGTGTCTGCAGCAGGTAGCAGGTATATAGTCTGGAGTAGCAGGTGTCTGCAGCAGGTAGCAGGTATATAGTCTGGAGTAGCGGGTATATGCAGCAGGTAGCAGGTATATAGTCTGGAGTAGCAGGTGTCTGCAGCAGGTAGCAGGTATATAATCTGGAGTAGCAGGTGTCTGCAGCAGGTAGCAGGTATACATGTCTGGAGTAGCAGGTGTCTGCAACAGGCAGTAGGTATACATGTCTGGAGTAGCAGGTGTCTGCAGCAGGTAGCAGGTATATACGCCTGGAGTAGCAGGTGTCTGCAGCAGGTAGCAGGTATACATGTCTGGAGTAGCAGGTGTCTGCAGCAGGTAGCAGGTATATACGCCTGGAGTAGCAGGTATCTGCATCGCTGGCGATCAACAGGGGGCACAGTCTGGCAGGTGCGGCTCCGACTCGGCCTCAGGCAGTGTCTGAGCAGCAGGTATCTGCATCGCTCCTGATCACCAGGGGGCACAGTCTGGCAGGTGCGGCTCCGACTCGGCCTCAGGCGGTCGGTGCTGGACGAACGTTTATTTGTTCTGATCTGATCTGTTCTGGAGCCGTCCTGCGACACCGCGTGGACGCCACCCACGGCAGACCTGTAGTGGCAGAGCGCTCTGATGTAGCTCTGATGTAGCTCTGACGTAGCTCTAATGCAGCTCTGCTGCCCGCCGTAGCTCTGATGCCCGCCGTAGTTCTGATGCCCGCCGTAGCTCTGATGCACCTCTGATGCCCGCCGTGCGGTGGTGCCCGCCGTAGCTCTGATGCCCGCCGTAGTTCTGATGCCCGCCGTATCTCTGATGCACCTCTGATGGCCGCCGTGCGGTGGTGCCCGCCGTAGCTCTGATGCCCGCCGTAGCTCTGATGCACCTCTGATGCCCGCCGCGCGGTGGTGCACGGTCTCCGGGTGGCCGGCGCGCCATTTGCCGGTCACCTCCACCTCCACCTCCACCTCCACCTCCACCTCCACCTCCACCTCCACCTCCACCTCCACCTCCGCGACGCAGTGCCTGCGCCGCATCTTGTACCGACTCAGCTCTGCGGCCCGGCCGGCGGGGTCGGCCGACGGTCCGGCCGGCGATACTGGAGAGGTGACCGTCTCGGACGGTGTCGGATGTGTCCGTCAGGCCAGACCGCTGAAGGACTCGGCCTGCCGCCGACTTCGCTCCAGTGGTCGGCCCGAATCATGATGCAACGCCTATGTTAACGGTGAACATGTGGCCACTGTGTTCACTTGGCAGCCGGCAGCACCTTGGTGGTGGCGGCGGCGGCCGGGCGGGCGGGCGCCCCCGCCGGTGTCTCTGGCGTCAACAGCAGCGTCATCGACCAAAGCGGACCCGAACACCCCGCCATTCGTGCACCGCGGGCGGTGGAGTGCTCTACCTCCGGCGCGGAAGCACCACGGCGTGGGGCCAGGGCACGGCCACAGCGGAACGTGCTCTTGCAGAGGTCGCGCGTCTGGGGCGGGGGGGGGGGGGGGGGGGGGGGTGGCTGCCTGGCGGACGTTTGGCCGCAGCCTGCCATCGGCACGTTTGTCCCGATGGCAAGGACGCTTGTCCCGGTGGGAGGGACGTTTGTCCCGGTGGGAGGGACGTTTGTCCGGGTGGGAGGGAGTGCGGTTACCCAGCGGATGATGTACTTAATACGCCGACCCGTGGAGGTGAGGCTAGAGGTCGGCTTACACGCGGCAGCAGCCCGGCAGAATCGAGCAGAGCCAGCCGCTGGCGACCTCGGCAGCCTCTGACGTCACAGCACGCATGAATGACGCCACGCAAGGTATTAGCCACAGCGGCTGTGATTTAGTAGCTTTGTGGACGTCGGAGGCGTCGGCGGCAGACGGCTTGAAATATGGGCCTGTTTACGCGTGCCATACATCCAGCAGAATCTTCCCTCGGCGGATCCGACGTTCGCGACGTCGGCGGCAGAAATTGGCAGGAAGCGGCAGAGTTAGAATACGTCGGCAACAGGTAGCGGGCGGCGGCAGACTCTGACGTGGCGGCTCATTTTGTGACAGGCTCCATGCCGTGTTGACATTGCAGCCAAATGTGAAATGTCGAGCCAGCGTTGTATGAATGATAGTGAAAGGCATATCAGCAGACAGGAAATTCGCTGCACTATCTGCGTGTGGAGTGGTTCTTTTGGCATGCCGGTTTATCGTCGTTACTATGGCAACAGCTAATCAGTTTGAGCGCAAAATATCGCTGAGTATCGCGGGGTCGCGGTAGCTCAGTTGGTAGAGTCGGACTCTTGGTCGCAAGATTGTGGGTTCAAATATCACAACCGACGGCATTTACCGACTCTACCCGCGACCAATCGGCGTGGGAGGTTGTCGACGCTACATGCCCTAGCGGTTTGAGTGTGTCATGAAGTGAAAGAAGCCAATAACCTGTCGCGGAGTATTGCGAGCAAGCGCAAAATGCACCTCAGCAGATGGGTGTCGAACTTGCCAAGCTCCCTATTCCTATAGCGAAGGTTTGTACAAACAGGGCAGTGTATACTCGTGAGGCAGTGAGGTGGTCAGGCATCCTCCATGTTGGTTTCAGGCATTGACGCAGCCAGGATCTTCTTTAGGGTGGACCGATTGCTTCTATGGTCGGACGCAGTTAGAGTCTTCAGTTGAAGTGGCAGAGCTTCGCCACCGACGCACAGCACCCAACAGTGTGATGTGACAAAGTCCGGCTGGGCCCGGTGAAAGTGAGTTGAAGTCCAGTTTTTAAAAAATCGTTTTTTAGTGTATTTCTTTGTTGCAAAAATGTAGCACGATTGTTTTTTTTTACTGAGGACAAATACGTAGTTCACATGAAATAGGAAAACCTAATTTACTCACAGATCGCTGATTGAAAATTAATATTTCATCGAGACCTTTTTGTATCGACTTTCATCTTCATAGCCACTAGCGGATCTAGGAGAGGCCAGGAGCCAAGGTACTTCGAAGCCGCATAAAGTGGCCCAACCTTTTTTTGCCCTGCTAAACGCACTGTAAAATTTCTTCAATTGAACTATTCTCATGGTACATGAAACAATTTCTGCAGGTGGGTCGACTGAGAAAAAATATGCACGAAACCGAAGAATTAAATCGTGATCGACGAATTTGATCTAAAAAGATAGACCTTTCCCGATCGCTGAGGGCTTCCCAAAACAACATGCTGAAAAGACGATTGTAAAAAGTAACAAATGCTCGTATTAAGTCAAATATAATGACACCTTGGTCTAATATATTTCGGGCGAGGCCCTTTTTCGGGGACGAAGTATATGTGAAGAAAAATGTATCTGGATATCAACACAGATACATTTTCTCCCACAGGATTTCCAACACATGCTTTATGTACCAAGCCATCTGCCAATATTGACGACTGGGTTTTAAGCATAACCTAAGTCAAAGAATCGGACATAAGAACTTGACACGTGAGGAAGCTTGTTTTCAATCAAGTACAGGAAGGTACATATGTTGAGTTGTCCTAGGAAACATAAACGGATAATTGAGTCATCGAGGATAATGTGACATAACGTGATATTTATAGGTAAAACATTTCGGTATATTCCTTTCGTTTCGGCTATTCCCTTCATCGGGTGCAAGATTTTCAAATCGATATTAACTTAGCAAGATCACCAGTCATAACAAGTGACAACTACGAGTTACGCATCTGACAAAGCAGTTCAAGAAAATAGCGACAAAAAATCGTACAATTGACACAAGGCAAGTGTACGAATGTGTGCGTCTGTGTGTATGTACATGTGCCTGCCTCTGTGTCTGTGCTTGTGTCTGCCTGTGCATGTGTCTGTACCGGAGTCTGTGCCTGTGCCTGTACCGGTGCCTGTGTCTGTGCCTGTGTCTGTGTCTGTGTCTGTGTCTGTCCCTATGCCTGTGTCAGTGTCTTTATCCGGATCTGTGTCTATATACGTGCATGCATGTGTGCCCGTGCTTGCACCTGAGTTTGTGTCTGTGTCTGTGACTGTATTTGTGTCTGTGTCTGTGTTCATGACCGTCTATGTATATATATATATATATATATATATATATATTATATATATATATGTGTGTGTGTGTGTGTGTGTGTGTGTGTGTGTGTGTGTGTGTGTGTGTGTGTGTGTGTGTGTGTGTGTGTGTGTGTGTGTGTGTGTGTGTGTGTGTGTGTGTGTGTGTGTGTGTGTGTGTGTGTGTGTGTGTGTGTGTGTGTGTGTGTGTGTGTGTGTGTGTGTGTGTGTGTGTGTGTGTATGCGTTGTGTCTGTGTATATGGCGGTGTCTGTGTCTGTTTCTGTCAGTGTCTGACTGTGTCTGTGTATTTGCCTGTGCCTGTGTATGTGTATGTGTATGTATCTGTGCATGTGTATGTATCTGTGTATGTGTCTGTGTATGTCTGTGTCTGTTTGTGCCTGTGTCTGAAATGCTGCAATGCAAGAAGCGATGCAATCGCATGCTGGAGGTTCCCTGCTAAGAAGACCGGAGAGCAAGCTCGGAGGCCTCTGAGAAAAAAAATGTTAAGAGCCACTCCAAGCTTCATGCGATAATCATAGGCCGAGTAGAAAGATACAAAATCATCCATATTGGTGAGCTTCCCATAGACGGCAAATGCTCGTCCCTATGGTGTTCGCTATGTTAGTGTGTTGAAAAAGGCATTGTCTTTCACGTTTCCGGGTGTAAACTGTATTTAAGGTTCGTTTTAGCTGGTCGAGAATATTTTGTAGGTTGCGGTTTTCACGAAATTTTCCAGGAAATTTCCACCTCGTTCTCAAAAGGAATTTCGCACTTGACATTCGGCAGCGTGCAGTGTTTTGACAAAATATTGTTGTTAAAGAATTCGACATCGAAATCAATTTCCCAGACCGTTTAGTAATGTATATTTTCGTCCCTACGGAGGAGGCTGCAGAGTATAATTGTGATGAAGGGATCTGAACGAAGCAATGTGTCATAAAAAGCACTACATAGTGCATAGCGCACCGATCATTTTCCAGCGCTGTGTGTCTTGTGTAAATATTATAACTGAATTGTCATGCGCAAATATAGTGAAATGTGTCCCTACGAATGTAGTCTTTTTGAAACTGACTAGTGCCTTGAAGACATCAATTAATTCCAGAAAGTCCCCCATAACAACTTCGTGTATGCCTGTTCCCAAATATCGAGCTTTGCGGCGCTACGGGTGAAAGTATCCGCGATTCACACGTATTGACTGGACAGTAGGGTGTATCGCCTGAACGGTTTTTCTTATGCATAGTGAAATTATCGTGCAGATCACCTTAAAAAAAACTGTGGTCGCAACCAAATCTAAATCAAACAATAAACAAAATATGCGACAGGCCGATAAAGAAACAAATTTGCCGGGCGCCCGGCGTTGAAGTCTCCAGTGATGGCGCTCCGTTGCGATTGGCATCTAACACCACGCGTCGGCCGCCGTCGGAGCGCCGCCGCGACGCTGTGACGAAAAAGGCGGCAGTCGGTGCTGTGGATGACTTATGCATGGATTCTGGTAATTCAAAAACAGATCAGGGGAGCCGGGATATATCTGATGGTAAAGATTAAACTTCACTGAAGGACTGATCGCTCCACTTTCCTTTGTCTGTGCTCCACCTTTCACAGTGCTATGAATCATCATTCGAATAAATTGCGTACGCACTAACGACACAAAATAGCTTCGCATGCCATACATCCCTGTTTTATTAGTCAATCCAAGTCTCCTGTTCCTTTTCGTTACTCAAGTTTCAAGGGAAACTGGGATTATCAGCAGTAGGGACAACCTATTAACGAGGGCGACACCAGCCGGCGGCGATCGTCGCATGGCGCGGGGGAGGGGCTGGGATGGGGCGGGAGACGGCCGGCGCACGGTGAGGGTAGAGAACACAAAGAGCGAGACAGGGCAGGGGAGACAGGGGAGGGGAGGGCCGCCGAGACAAGGCAGTCGGCGGCGGAGACCCGGCGGGACGGCCCGAAAAAGAGTGGTTTGGTGTCTGCAAGTTGTGCCAACTGCCTGTCAAGTGTGATATTACCTGCGTCGGTGTGATCGGGGTAAGAGTCCGAACATGAAGACCCGCGCTTCCACCAAAGGCCTTTTGGTTCCTTCTGAACTAAAAACAAACCGACTGCCCACGATAATTGACATTCTGAATTACTTCAGTAAAGTGAATAGAGACTCATGCGTTGCGAACAAAAGGTTGAAAGAGAGGCTAGCTCCCCATATAAAGTTTGTCGCGGAAAGTGTGATGAAAATGTAGTACTGCGAAGGAATACCAATTGTTGGGAGGGCCCGAGTCGAACATATGGTTCGAGAATGCCGCGATCGCTACTTGCGATACATGAAAACAGCTGGAAAGAAGTCGGCATCACCAGGTATACGTCCGTCCGGTGATGAGTGGTTTGGAAAATTGTTTGATATAGCCCGCTGCAAATGTGCTGATATCGATAGCTGCAAATGTGCGATGGCCGACAAAGTGCCACGAATGGAGTTTCCCTTTGTCCAAGACCAGAGAGGACCTCGCCAAATGCAAATCGGCACCGCAGATATCCGTGAAACCACTCGTCGACGCGCCATGGACGAAAGGAGGCGTCTGACCGCCGAGAGAGTCACATCACCACAACTGGGACCTTCTGGAATGGCCCAGCTAGATTCTAATTCAGACCAAGATTCCGCCACAGATTCATCATCGCTCACATCTGTAGTCAATGAGTCAGAGTATATGGTGAACAGTAACGCAGACGAACTGCTAAATACGGCTCTAGCAGCAGATCGGTACGGAGTGTCTAATCGTGCGTGTGCTGCGATAATAAACGGTTTCCAAGTGGACATTGGTCGGATCACTTCTGACGATATGGACTGCATAGTGGATAGCAAAAAAGTATGGCGAGCAAGGGATCGGATTAGAAGAGAAGTAGTAGCCCAGAGCCATGAGGATCATGCAGGTCGTGTATCTGGTCTCTACTTCGACGGTAGAAAAGACGACACGCGTATGACAGCCAGTTCAAAGAAGACGGAATAGCACATTGTGGTTGTATCCGAGCCAGACAGTGCATATTTAGAACATTTTACCCAAATAATAAACGGTTTCCAAGTGGACATTGGGCGGATCACTTCTGACGATATGGACTGCATAGTGGATAGCAAAAAAGTATGGCGAGCAAGGGATCGGATTAGAAGAGAAGTAGTAGCCCAGAGCCATGAGGATCATGCAGGTCGTGTATCTGGTCTCTACTTCGACGGTAGAAAAGACGACACGCGTATGACAGCCAGTTCAAAGAAGACGGAAGAGCACATTGTGGTTGTATCCGAGCCAGACAGTGCATATTTAGGACATTTTACCCCACAGACTGGGAAAGCGGAGGACATTTTTCAGGACCTGAACGCCGTGCCATATGAGTTTGGTGCGGATGTTTCTGTGCTTGGCTGTGACGGCACGAGAGTTAATACTGGCCAAAAAGGTGGTGTTATCCGTTTGTTTGAGCTCGGACAAAAACGCCCCGTCCACTGGTTTGTGTGCCAACTTCATGCAAATGAACTTAATCTTCGTGCAGTATTTAGCCAGTTAGATGGAGTCACAACAGGACCTAAGTCGTTTAGTGGGCTGATTGGCCGGGCTGCTGCAGGCGCAGTAGAAACCTTGCCAGTGGTCGATTTTGAGCCAATCGATGGCGGAAATGTTTCAGAAATGACGCAGGAGATTCTCAGTGACCTAAGTTCAGATCAGGCTATTCTGTACAGTCTGGCGCGTAGTGTCCAGACGGGCTGTATCTCAGATGGAACTGCGAAAATGAAGATCGGTCCACTAAACCACTCCAGGTGGCTGACTCTGGCGGCGCGAATTATCCGGCTCTACATATCAACCGGAACAGCCATCAGACAGTCTGATAATGCTAGCGGAGTTCATCGTGTGCCACTATACTCCCATGTGGTTCTACATCAAGAAGAACTGGAAATGTTCTGACGGTCCTGGCAATGCGCTGCACAGCGTGCAACTTCTCAAAAGTTTGCGACCTGAGATAGCGACCATGGTGCAGCCGGTAATACAGCGCAACAGCTACTGGTGTCACCCTGAGGCAGTACTGCTAGCAATGGCAGCGGGCCAAGATCAAGCCACACGGGAAAGGGCGGTCACTCAAATCCAGCAGTGTCGCAGAACTCAAGTCGATGGTGATACTGACGAAGTGCGGAAGTTCAAGCTTCCAAAAGTGAATATGGGGGCAAACAGCATCATGGAGCTGATTTATTGGTGTAATGAGGCGATAACCGAGCCGCCCCTGACGCAACAACTGTCCGATGATGACTTACTAGACATCATCGCGAGTCCTCTCGAAGTACCGCCATACCCCGTGCACAGTCAGACGGTGGAACGGATGGTGAAAGTGGTGACGGAGGCGTCTTTGAAGGTAATTGGTGAAGAGGCCCGCCACGGTTACATTGTGGCGAAGGTGAAACACAGGTCACCAATGCCAGTGCTCAGCAGCAAAAAGGATTTCATGTCGGGTTTTCTGTCGAGCATGTAGACAAGTAGTACAGTTATAAAATGATAGTTCGTACAAAAAATGTGGCCGCTCGTACAAAAGGTGACGTCGCTGTATGCCCGTGTCCTTCGGTTGTAGTGGAACGGAGCATCATGCCGATTTCGCCTGGTCTATTTGTCATAACAATAAGATATCAAGTGTCTCAGAATGATTTAATTGGTCTTCGATGTAAACAGACGAGGAATTTTGAAGATGTTCAAGCTTTCAAAAGTGAAAATATTAGCATTATACGCCGATAGATCTACTGATTGAAAATGGAACGAACATGCGACGTAAAGCGAACCTTTCTTTCATGCGTCAGATATCCAGGCAACTTACTAAGCGACTGGTGCTTATCAAAAGCCTTTTACCCCACTAAACACTTTCATTGAGTTTTATTAATGAGCTTCATCACCAGAATCCATTCATCAGTCATCCAGAGCACCGACTGCCGCCTTTTTCGTCACAGCGCCGCGGCGGCGCTCCGACGGTGGCCGGACGCGTGGGGTTAGATGCCAATCGCAACGGAGCGCCATCACTGGAGACTTCAACGCCGGGCGCCCGGCAAATTTGTTTCTTTATCGGCCTGTCGCATATTTTGTTTATTGTTTGATTTCGATTTGGTTTCGACCACAGGTTTTTTTAAGGTGATCTGCACGATACTTTCACTAAGCAAAGTGCAATTTCCAAAAAAATGTCCTTCGTGACACGCCCTACTGGACAGCAAGTGTCCGCGATTCACACGTATTGACCGAGTGCATACTTACACCTTCTAGTGCTGTACTTACATTTGCTGTACTCACTCTTGTTGTGCTTATTTGTGTTGTAATTGCTTGTGCTGTAATTACTTGTGTTGTAGTTATTTGTGTTGTACTTGCATTTGCTGTCCTTACTTTTGTTATACTTATTTGTGTTGTAATTGCTTGTGTTGTAGGTACTTTTGTAGCAATTACTTTGATTATAATTACTTGTGTTGTAGTCAATTGTGTTGAAATTTCATGAGTTGTAATTATTTGTGGTGTAATTACATGTAGTGTACTTACTTGTGTTGTAATTACTGACGTTGTGATTACTTGTGTTGTAATTATTTGTATGGTAATTGCTTGTAGTGTAATAACGTATATTGTAACAACTTGTGTTGTAATTGCGTGTGTTGTAATTATTCGTATTGTGATTATTTGTGTTTGTGATTACTGGTATTGCAATATATGCGCAAAAGTACGATGGAAGATGTACGTAAGCGCAGATGTTCGAAGACGAAAATGTACGTATGAGGAATATACGTATGGGAGATGTACGCAAGAGGAAATGTACGTGCGCCCAAATATACGAGTACGTAAGTGAAAAACTACGTAAGCGCAAATGCACGTAAGCGCACGTGTACGCATGGCATATATAGCTAACCAAATGTAGGCATACCCAAAGGTGCATGTACGTAAATGTACGTACTTTGGCTCATGCTTGCATTTACCTTTACGTACATATGTACTTACATACTTTTACGTGTACCTACATTTAGCTCTTAGATCCTTTTACGTTTGCGCACATTTGCGCTTACTTACATCGGGGGGATTTTTTAGGCGTGTTGGACCATTAATGTCGCTTGCGCCGCCTTTAACATTCGCACGTCTGGCGGTCCGCGCCAACTTCGCATGTCCGGGGGGGGGGGCAGATGTCTGCCCCCCTAAGATCTCTGGAGCTATGCTAGCTAGCGACAAACGGAAAACGGCGATGGATAGCTGGTGACGGGCTCTATCGAAAGTGTTTCGGTCATTTTTTCGCTCAAGTCAACATTCAGGTCACTGGGCCATCATAGGTCAAATTCGACCAGATCAGGTGGGACTCAGATATTGGCACATATCTCAGGACCTGTAGCAGATAGAAACAAATGGAGAACGCTATTCGACAGTCCTTGAAATGCGCTATAGACAATAGGCGGTGTAATTTAAGGTCAGGTCACCAGAAACTCAGGTCAAGGTCATGAAGTCATGACCTCAGGTTAAGGCCTAGGAAAGTCATGTAAGGTATCAATCGATACGTCTTGACGATACAAGCACAATGGCGGTAATTTCAGCCTTCTAGCTCAATGCAGTGCGATGTAATGCGCATAAACGTGATCTCCGGTGACCTCAGAGACCTTGGTGAGGTCACTGAGCAAAATTGTCAGCGGTAACATTGAGCATAGCTTCCATCTACATGCCACAACAGTTGTTAGATCAATTCCGAGCGCAAATATGTAACTAGGAAACATTTGTACATTTTACCATTGCCCTATAATGGGGAAGCCATGGCAGCGGTCTGACCTAAGGTCAATGCTACGAGAAAAAAACTCCGAGTGTAGTTGGGTCACTTCGCCTGACCTGGTGACCTGACCTGAGATGACCCAGGATTAAAAATGTATGAAGATATGCGGAGAAGACCAATGAACAGCTATGCGAGGTTTGGCCTTGCTAACCCTATTAGTTTGGCGGCAAATGATGAAAAACCGGAGGGGGGAAGATATTTGCCCCCTCCGGACGTGCGCGTGTTAAAGGAGCACGTTAGTTGTCTGTCTATAAAAGCGAGTGCTTACAATCAAGGTGTAGACAAGTGGACATTTATGTTGTCGAAATTTTACGTTATAGTTTGTGCGATATTTTAGGTGCTGAAGGTCTGGGCTGGGTTTGGGACATTTCCCTGATGTCTAAATGGTTTTAATTTTGCTTTACTCCTCCACAAAATAATTTGCAGTTTGGGTGTAGGTAGGGTATTTTGAGAGTGGCGAGAAGTTCATTTTGCCAGGGTGTCGGCATTGACCAACTCATATCGAAGAGCACCGAGGGATCTTTACCGTGCGAACAAGGAGGGAATTGTTCACACGGCCTATCACGCCGGCCGCCGCTTGTTAGTTGTTAGTAACGGATCAGTCTAAGCATGCCGTGCAGGGTTGTCGGGTTAGCACGGCGTTTTCCGTTTCGGCTCTTCTGCGTCCGCTGTTCCTCCGCGTAGCCATTTACGTTGTGAGTTGTAAGGCGAACCGGCTCATCTACGTCCGATGGCTCCTCTGAGTAGTCTTTTTACGTTGTGTTTATTTATATTTTTAGTTTTAGTTTTATGTTTTCCTGAAGCAAATCGACTCATCTACTTCCGACGACACAGCTAGGCAACCATTTAGTTCTAACGGAAGTAAGCCGGCTCAATACGTCCGACGCCATGCGGGGATGGCTGTTTACGTGTTTCCCACGAAGGTTGTAGGGGACGAGTGGTTTAGGGGTAAGATGCTCGTCTCACAATTGAACGGTTGTGGATTCGAGTCTCACCTGTCGCTTCTCTTCGCCCGCGACCAATCGGCGTGAGAGACTGGCGACGCTACATGACTCAACGGTCGATGTGTCGTAAGACAAATAACCAATACGAAGGTTGTACGGTCATGCATTACGTGTTGGTGTCAATGTTGGTGGTGTGGTGCCTTCAGTGCTCCTGCTAGTTTTGTGGCATACTGATATTTAAATGGCAATTGAAGGAGTTCTGGGTGTTCTTCACCGAGAAGCGATGGGAGCAATATGGTGAGACCCTCTCTTTGGCAGAATGCCTCAAGTGGTTGTGTTTACGTGCAAAGGTACCTGCGTACATACGTATATACGTGCGTACCCTATCTTGTCTTGGGTAACTTACGTACGAATGCTTTACGTACATCTGCGCATACGTACATTTGTCATGCGCACATTTGCGCTTGCGTACATTTTCCATGTGTACATTTGCTTTACGTACATTTGGCTGCGTACATTTGTGCCGGTTGTCGGCGTGTGGGGTGGCATGTGAGTGTTTTCGCGCGCGCTGACCGCTGCGTTTGTGTTCTGCAGAAGAGCCAGTCGACGGGCAGGATCCCTCTGAAGAAAGTACTGACGCCGGCCGCTACGGCAGCGGACGACATGGCCGTTCCGCGGAAAAATAGTGAGCACTTGTCGGCCGGTCTGAAGGCTGTTTACGTGCGTTTTTGCTGGGTATTTTATCCCTTTAAGTTTAGATAGGCATTTTATTGTGTTGTCTTTGTGAAGTGTGTTGTGTTTGTGATTTGTTTTGTATTTGTTAATTATTTGTGTAGTGTTTTTAGTGTTTTGTATTTACGCATTTTTGTGTTGTGTTTATGAAGCGTTTTGTATTGATGCATTATTTGTGCTGTATTTTCAGGTGGTGTTTTCTCGGTTATGGTTTCACAATACGCGTATTGGTCCCACCGTTCTACTGAGAGTGCTACCTTTGACATTGTTAGGAAGATATATTTAAGCAGAGACGGGGCGTGCAATAAGTGCTGCATGATGTGATATGTCGAAGTCGTTTGATTGTGTCGAGCGCGATGCCCTCCTAACAAAACTCCAATGGCGTTGGATCGATTCAGATATTGTTTTTGCCCTCCAGCAGCCAGTTAAAGGGCGATGTTGTGGAAGCGTGACGCGGGTCAGCATAGGGCAGCGAGGTGGGGCCGGTCCTGGTCAGCCTGTTCTCTGACGGTCGATCACGTTAGCGCCGTTCCCTCAGCGGGAGATGTGCCCTCTCTCTCTCTCTCTCTCTCTCTCTCTCTCTCTCTCTCTCTCTCTCTCTCTCTCTCTCTCTCTCTCTCTCTCTCTCTCTCTCTCTCTCTCTCTCTCTCTCTCTCTCTCTCTCTCTCTCTCTCTCTCTCTCTCTCTCTCTCTCTCTCTCTCTCTCTCTCTCTCTCTCTCTCTCTCTCTCTCTCTCTCTCTCTCTCTCTCTCTCTTATCTCTATTATATATATATATATATATATATATATATATATATATATATATATATATATATATATATATATATATATATATATATATATATATATATATATATATATATATATATATATATATATATATATATATATATATATATATATATATATATATATATATATATATATATATATATATATATATATATATATATATATATATATATATATATATATATATATATATATATATATATATATATATATATATATATATATATATATATATATATATTTTTTTTTTCTCTCTTCTTTTTTTTTTTTTTTTTTTTTCTTCTCTTCTCTCTCTCCCCCCCTCTCTCTCTCTCCCTCTCTTTTTTCTCCCTCCCTCCCTCCCTCCCTCCCTCCCCTCCCTCCCTCCCTCCCTCCCTCCCTCCCTCCCTCCCTCCCCTCCTCCTGGAATCCGTTGCCAGCTGGCCCTATCACGTCTACACATTCAGTTTCAGCGACACTGAATGTCTGAATTAAGCATCATCATTCCCATCCAATGATTAGCTTTACTACAGTGTGTTTAAGACAGTAGGTTTAATGCATACAGTGCCCGCGGTGTGATGACATGGTAAATCGACGTAGTGACATGTTCACATGGTGTTGTGACATTGTGACTTAGTGGCTTCCTGTCATGGTATGGTGACATGATGACATGGTATCGCCACATCGTGACATGATAGAATGTCATGATGACATGGCGACATGGTATGTTATGGTGGCATGACATGCTATGCGGCATGTCATGTTATGGTGACATGATGACATGGTGGCATGGCATGCTATGGTGGCATGATATAGTGGCATGATATGATCTGGTGACGTAGTGACGTGATGACAGTATGACACGATGACATGATACGTTGGAATGCTGACATGGCATAGTGACATGGTGATATGATGACAGGGGATGGTGACATGATTTCACGGTATGGTGGCATCGTGGCATGGTGACATGATGACATTAGGATGTGATTATATCTGTCAAGTCATAATGATGGTAATGGTGTCGTGATATTATGTTATGTGAATAATGATGATAATGATATCATCGATATCATCATAACGATAATGATGTGATGACATAGTGACATGATGACATGATGTCAGGATATAGTGCATGGAGACAGACGACCTGATAAGATGGTATGACGACATGATGACATAGTGGCATAGTGACAATGTGACATGATGATGTGGTGGCATGGTGACATGACATCAATGGAAGCCTGCTATACTGACACCGAGAAATTACTCCAGTTTGCTTATGTTGGGTTCGGGTACATTCTGGAGTTCACACTGAGAAGCGTTGTCGGCCCATTGCCGGCCTAAACTAGCGCATCGGAACCTGGCGCCATCGAGAAGGCGCGAACCCGAACCACTTGATGAGACAATTCACCTTGTCGTCGCTCTTTACCTGGCACATTCAGCTGCTGCCAGATGAAGGTACCGTTGCTCCGTAGCCCAGAGGCGTGGGACAGGTCTAATACGTGCCCACGTCGCCTTTCCCGCCGGGTAATGCACGCGCGGCCGACCTACGCGACCGCAGAGCATGCTGGCCTCCTCTGCGGGTAAGGTGACACGCCGCTGACACTACGACGCACTCTGACATAGTGACGTGATGACATGGTGACATGGCGGCATGGTATGCTTTTGTGCCATGGCACATGATATGTGGCATGGCATGCTATGGTGTCATGATGACGTAGCGTGGCGTGTTGTGGTGACATGTCATGCTATGTGGCATGGCATGTTATGGAGACATAATGACGTATCGTGGCATGTTATAGTGACATGATGACATAGCATGACATGTTGTGGTGACATGACATGCTATGTGGCATGGCATGTTATGGCATGTATGTTATGGCACGTATTGGCACGTACCTCCATCTGACAGCAGCTGAATGTGCCAGGTAAAGAGCCACGACAAGGTGAATTGTCTCATCAAGTGGTTCGGATTCGCGCCTTCTCTTCTCGATGGCGCCAGGTCCCGATGCGCTGACATGATGACGTGATGACATGGCGTGGCATGTAGTGGTGACATGACATGCTATGTGGCATGACATATTACGGTGACATGATGACGTGATGACATGGCGTGGCATGTAGTGGCGACATGACATGCTATGTGGCATGACATGTTACGGTGACATGATGACGTGATGACATGGCGTGGCATGTTGTGGTGACTCGCCGCCGACCGACACGACCCGCCCGCACCGACAGAGAGCGTGTTATGGTGACGTGATGACGTCACGACCCGCCCGCACACCGACAGAGAGCGTGTTATGGTGACATGATGACGTCACGACCCGCCCGCACCGACAGAGAGCGTGTTATGGTGACGTGATGACGTCACGACCCGCCCGCACACCGACAGAGAGCGTGTTATGATGACATGATGACGTCACGACCCGCCCGCACACCGACAGAGAGCGTGTTATGATGACATGATGACGACACGACCCGCCCGCACACCGACAGAGAGCGTGTTATGGTGACGTGATGACGTCACGACCCGCCCGCACACCGACAGAGAGCGTGTTATGGTGACGTGATGACGTCACGACCCGCCCGCACCGGCAGAGATCGTGTTCGTCGACTCGGCGTTCTTCTCGGCGCAGAACCACCCGACCCTGCAGCAGCAGGTGTCCATGGCCAAGAAGATCTCGGCCTCGCTGAGCGACGCCACCAACCGCCACTCGAAGGGTCAGAGCATGTACGAGAAGCGGAAGAAGCGCAGCCCCAAGTGGATACACCAGGGTGGGTGTTGGTGTGTGCGGCGTGGATACACCAGGGTGGGTGTTGGTGTGTGCGGCGTGGATACACCAGGGTGGGTGTTGGTGGGTGCGGCGTGGATACACCAGGGTGGGTGTTGGTGTGTGCGGCGTGGATACACCAGGGTGGGTGTTGGTGTGTGCGGCGTGGATACACCAGGGTGGGTGTTGGTGTGTGCGGCGTGGATACACCAGGGTGGGTGTTGGTGTGTGCGGCGTGGATACATCAGGGTGGGTGTTGGTGTGTGCGGCGTGGATACACCAGGGTGGGTGTTGGTGTGTGCGGCGTGGATACACCAGGGTGGGTGTTGGTGTGTGCGGCGTGGATACACCAGGGTGGGTGTTGGTGTGGTGCGGCAGTGGATACACCAGGGTGGGTGTTGGTGTGTGCGGCGTGGATACACCAGGGTGGGTGTTGGTGTGTGCGGCGTGGATACACCAGGGTGGGTGTTGGTGTGTGCGGCGTGGATACACCAGGGTGGGTGTTGGTGTGTGCGGCGTGGATACACCAGGGTGGGTGTTGGTGTGTGCGGCGTGGATACACCAGGGTGGGTGTTGGTGTGTGCGGCGTGGATACACCAGGGTGGGTGTTGGTGTGTGCGGCGTGGATACACCAGGGTGGGTGTTGGTGTGTGCGGCGTGGATACACCAGGGTGGGTGTTGGTGTGTGCGGCGTGGATACACCAGGGTGGGTGTTGGTGTGTGCGGCGTGGATACACCAGGGTGGGTGTTGGTGTGTGCGGCGTGGATACACCAGGGTGGGTGTTGGTGTGTGCGGCGTGGATACACCAGGGTGGGTGTTGGTGTGTGCGGCGTGGATACACCAGGGTGGGTGTTGGTGTGTGCGGCGTGGATACACCAGGGTGGGTGTTGGTGTGTGCGGCGTGGATACACCAGGGTGGGTGTTGGTGTGTGCGGCGTGGATACACCAGGGTGGGTGTTGGTGTGTGCGGCGTGGATACACCAGGGTGGGTGTTGGTGTGTGCGGCGTGGATACACCAGGGTGGGTGTTGGTGTGTGCGGCGTGGATACACCAGGGTGGGTGTTGGTGTGTGCGGCGTGGATACACCAGGGTGGGTGTTGGTGTGTGCGGCGTGGATACACCAGGGTGGGTGTTGGTGTGTGCGGCGTGGATACACCAGGGTGGGTGTTGGTGTGTGCGGCGTGGATACACCAGGGTGGGTGTTGGTGTGTGCGGCGTGGATACACCAGGGTGGGTGTTGGTGGGTGCGGCGTGGATACACCAGGGTGGGTGTTGGTGTGTGCGGCGTGGATACACCAGGGTGGGTGTTGGTGTGTGCGGCGTGGATACACCAGGGTGGGTGTTGGTGTGTGCGGCGTGGATACACCAGGGTGGGTGTTGGTGTGTGCGGCGTGGATACACCAGGGTGGGTGTTGGTGTGTGCGGCGTGGATACACCAGGGTGGGTGTTGGTGTGTGCGGCGTGGATACACCAGGGTGGGTGTTGGTGTGTGCGGCGTGGATACACCAGGGTGGGTGTTGGTGTGTGCGGCGTGGATACACCAGGGTGGGTGTTGGTGTGTGCGGCGTGGATACACCAGGGTGGGTGTTGGTGTGTGCGGCGTGGATACACCAGGGTGGGTGTTGGTGTGTGCGGCGTGGATACACCAGGGTGGGTGTTGGTGTGTGCGGCGTGGATACACCAGGGTGGGTGTTGGTGTGTGCGGCGTGGATACACCAGGGTGGGTGTTGGTGTGTGCGGCGTGGATACACCAGGGTGGGTGTTGGTGTGTGCGGCGTGGATACACCAGGGTGGGTGTTGGTGTGTGCGGCGTGGATACACCAGGGTGGGTGTTGGTGTGCGGCGTGGATACACCAGGGTGGGTGTTGGTGTGTGCGGCGTGGATACACCAGGGTGGGTGTTGGTGTGTGCGGCGTGGATACACCAGGGTGGGTGTTGGTGTGTGCGGCGTGGATACACCAGGGTGGGTGTTGGTGTGTGCGGCGTGGATACACCAGGGTGGGTGTTGGTGTGTGCGGCGTGGATACACCAGGGTGGGTGTTGGTGTGTGCGGCGTGGATACACCAGGGTGGGTGTTGGTGTGTGCGGCGTGGATACACCAGGGTGGGTGTTGGTGTGTGCGGCGCGGCCCCAAGTGGATACACCAGGGTGGGTGTTGGTGTGTGCGGCGTGGATACACCAGGGTGGGTGTTGGTGTGTGCGGCGTGGATACACCAGGGTGGGTGTTGGTGTGTGCGGCGTGGATACACCAGGGTGGGTGTTGGTGTGTGCGGCGTGGATACACCAGGGTGGGTGTTGGTGTGTGCGGCGTGGATACACCAGGGTGGGTGTTGGTGTGTGCGGCGTGGATACACCAGGGTGGGTGTTGGTGTGTGCGGCGTGGATACACCAGGGTGGGTGTTGGTGTGTGCGGCGTGGATACACCAGGGTGGGTGTTGGTGTGTGCGGCGTGGATACACCAGGGTGGGTGTTGGTGTGTGCGGCGTGGATACACCAGGGTGGGTGTTGGTGTGTGCGGCGTGGATACACCAGGGTGGGTGTTGGTGTGTGCGGCGTGGATACACCAGGGTGGGTGTTGGTGTGTGCGGCGTGGATACACCAGGGTGGGTGTTGGTGTGTGCGGCGTGGATACACCAGGGTGGGTGTTGGTGTGTGCGGCGTGGATACACCAGGGTGGGTGTTGGTGTGCGGCGTGGATACACCAGGGTGGGTGTTGGTGTGTGCGGCGTGGATACACCAGGGTGGGTGTTGGTGTGCGGCGTGGATACACCAGGGTGGGTGTTGGTGTGTGCGGCGTGGATACACCAGGGTGGGTGTTGGTGTGTGCGGCGTGGATACACCAGGGTGGGTGTTGGTGTGTGCGGCGTGGATACACCAGGGTGGGTGTTGGTGTGCGGCGTGGATACACCAGGGTGGGTGTTGGTGTGTGCGGCGTGGATACACCAGGGTGGGTGTTGTGTGTGTGCGGCGTGGATACACCAGGGTGGGTGTTGGTGTGTGCGGCGTGGATACACCAGGGTGGGTGTTGGTGTGTGCGGCGTGGATACACCAGGGTGGGTGTTGGTGTGTGCGGCGTGGATACACCAGGGTGGGTGTTGGTGTGTGCGGCGTGGATACACCAGGGTGGGTGTTGGTGTGTGCGGCGTGGATACACCAGGGTGGGTGTTGGTGTGTGCGGCGTGGATACACCAGGGTGGGTGTTGGTGTGTGCGGCGTGGATACACCAGGGTGGGTGTTGGTGTGTGCGGCGTGGATACACCAGGGTGGGTGTTGGTGTGTGCGGCGTGGATACACCAGGGTGGGTGTTGGTGTGTGCGGCGTGGATACACCAGGGTGGGTGTTGGTGTGTGCGGCGTGGATACACCAGGGTGGGTGTTGGTGTGTGCGGCGTGGATACACCAGGGTGGGTGTTGGTGTGTGCGGCGTGGATACACCAGGGTGGGTGTTGGTGTGTGCGGCGTGGATACACCAGGGTGGGTGTTGGTGTGTGCGGCGTGGATACACCAGGGTGGGTGTTGGTGTGTGCGGCGTGGATTACACCAGGGTGGGTGTTGGTGTGTGCGGCGTGGATACACCAGGGTGGGTGTTGTGTGCGTGATAACCAGGTGGGTGTGTGTGTGCGGCGTGGATACACCAGGGTGGGTGTTGGTGTGTGCGGCGTGGATACACCAGGGTGGGTGTTGGTGTGTGCGGCGTGGATACACCAGGGGTGGGTGTTGGTGTGTGCGGCGTGGATACACCAGGGTGGGTGTTGGTGTGTGCGGCGTGGATACACCAGGGTGGGTGTTGGTGTGTGCGGCGTGGATACACCAGGGTGGGTGTTGGTGTGTGCGGCGTGGATACACCAGGGTGGGTGTTGGTGTGTGCGGCGTGGATACACCAGGGTGGGTGTTGGTGTGTGCGGCGTGGATACACCAGGGTGGGTGTTGGTGTGTGCGGCGTGGATACACCAGGGTGGGTGTTGGTGTGTGCGGCGCGTGGATACACCAGGGTGGGTGTTGGTGTGTGCGGCGTGGATACACCAGGGTGGGTGTTGGTGTGTGCGGCGTGGATACACCAGGGTGGGTGTTGGTGTGTGCGGCGTGGATACACCAGGGTGGGTGTTGGTGTGTGCGGCGTGGATACACCAGGGTGGGTGTTGTGTGTGCGGCGTGGATACACCAGGGTGGGTGTTGGTGTGTGCGGCGTGGATACACCAGGGTGGTGTTGGTGTGTGCGGCGTGGATAACCAGGGTGGGTGTTGGTGTGGGAAAAGGGTGTGTGTGGGGTGGATAACCAGGGTGGGTGTTGGTGTGTGGCGCGGCGTGGATACACCAGGGTGGGTGTTGGTGTGTGCGGCGTGGATACACCAGGGTGGGTGTTGGTGTGTGCGGCGTGGATACACCAGGGTGGGTGTTGGTTGTGCGGCGTGGATACACCAGGGTGGGTGTTGGTGTGCGGCGTGGATACACCAGGGTGGGTGTTGGTGTGTGCGGCGTGGATACACCAGGGTGGGTGTTGGTGTGTGCGGCGTGGATACACCAGGGTGGGTGTTGGTGTGTCGGCGCGGATACACCAGGGTGGGTGTTGGTGTGTGCGGCGTGGATACACCAGGGTGGGTGTTGGTGTGTGCGGCGTGGATACACCAGGGTGGGTGTTGGTGTGTGCGGCGTGGATACACCAGGGTGGGTGTTGGTGTGTGCGGCGTGGATACACCAGGGTGGGTGTTGGTGTGTGCGGCGTGGATACACCAGGGTGGGTGTTGGTGTGTGCGGCGTGGATACACCAGGGTGGGTGTTGGTGTGTGCGGCGTGGATACACCAGGGTGGGTGTTGGTGTGTGCGGCGTGGATACACCAGGGTGGGTGTTGGTGTGTGCGGCGTGGATACACCAGGGTGGGTGTTGGTGTGTGCGGCGTGGATACACCAGGGTGGGTGTTGGTGTGTGCGGCGTGGATACACCAGGGTGGGTGTTGGTGTGCGGCGTGGATACACCAGGGTGGGTGTTTGTGTGCGGCGTGGATACACCAGGGTGGGTGTTGGTGTGTGCGGCGTGGATTACCAGGGTGGGTGTTGTGGTGCGGCGTGGATAACCAGGGGGGTGTTGTGTGTGCGGCGTGGATACACCAGGGTGGGTGTTGGTGTGTGCGGCGTGGATACACCAGGGTGGGTGTTGGTGTGTGCGGCGTGGATACACCAGGGTGGGTGTTGGTGTGTGCGGCGTGGATACACCAGGGTGGGTGTTGGTGTGTGCGGCGCGGATACACCAGGGTGGGTGTTGGTGTGTGCGGCGTGGATACACCAGGGTGGGTGTTGGTGTGTGCGGCGCGGATACACCAGGGTGGGTGTTGGTGTGTGCGGCGTGGATACACCAGGGTGGGTGTTGGTGTGTGCGGCGCAGCTAAGGTGGATACACCAGGGTGGGTGTTGGTGTGTGCGGCGTGGATACACCAGGGTGGGTGTTGGTGTGTGCGGCGCAGCTAAGTGGATACACCAGGGTGGGTGTTGGTGTGTGCGGCGCGGCGCGGCTGTCGTGTGCGGCGCGACTTTGCCGGTGTGCTCTCGATGGTGTCTTGCCGGTGTGTTCGGGGGTGTCTTGCCGGTGTGTTCGGGGGTGTCTTGCCGGTGTGTTGGGGGGTGTCTTGCCGGTGTGTTCGGGGTGCTTTGCCGGTGTGTTCGGGGTGTTTTGCCGGTGTGTTCGGGGGTGTTTTGCCGGTGTGTCGGGGGGAGTGTTGGCGGTGTGTTCGGGGGTGACTTGGTCGGTGTATTCGGAACAGGTATCGGTGTATCCGGTGCTGGTTTTGTCACCGAATGGTATCCCGTGCATCTCGGGGACGTCACATGTGGCGTGTAGTGTTGCCGTCCTGTTGGGACTTCCGCATCGCGTAATCGTCAGTTGACAGCTTGTCCTGTCTGAGACACATCGTGTCCAGTCCAATGAATATCCAGTCCAACGTGTGTCCAGTCCAATGCGTGTCCGGTCTAATGAGTATCCAGTCCAATGAGTACCCGGTCCAATGAGATGGGCAGTGCGTTGCCTGGTAAGTATTGGATAACGCGGGTGCTACGTGGTGTGCTGGATACAACGATAAGTGAACAGCGTTCTTTTGTGATTTATTCGAGCTGCTTCAGTTGTCGGTGCGTGTGTGTGAGCGCAGTGCGGTGCGTAAAGGTCATATGCTGTGTCCACATAGCGCATGTGTGATGTCGCTATGCCGCTGGCGATGGTGATTGAGCATGGCCGTGCCTGTGAGCGGCCGGGGGGGGGGGGGTTGCCAGCGCCGGTTTCAGACCACCGGACTGCTGGTCGTGCTCAGCCGGCGCCTCTATTTCAGACCCGCCCCCCGACGCCGAGCGGGACGACAGCGCCGGCCCGCCGCCAGTTAAGTCGCCGCCTAGTCATGCCACGCCCACTTAAGTCCGTCACGCCCCCTTAAGTCCGTCACGCCGCCTAACAGCCCGCCCCGCTGAGACGACACGCAGCTGGGCTCGGCGAGTTATGTAGCGCTGCACGAGTGCACGTGCGCGTGCATGGTTCACGTGGGGTGGCGGTGCACGCTCTTTTGGTATTGAAACACGAATTTGAATGGTAGCTGGGTGCAGTATTTTGTCGAGAAGAGTTCAGGCGTGCCACAGGCGTACCCGGCGCAGGCGTACCGCAGGTGTCCGTGGGCCGACAGGCGTACTGCAGGGAAAACGTCTCAGGCTTTGACTCATTGAAAGCATGATATATATAATACATATATAATACGCATCCATATAATACGCATCCGTGACGATTGTCCGCTGGAACCGTCCCGTTTTACTTGAATATGCCGCCTCATGCCAGACCAGAACAACGTCATCCAGCCGACAGAACGTACAAATGTGTAGAGCATGGCACGTGCAAGTGATGTTGAAATGTTCAGCCCGGTATTGCGACCCAATACAGCGGATCCCCGCCGGGTCGGCCGACCTGGTGAATACCGAGCCGACGGACGGCCCGACTCGTGGCGGTGGGGAGGGGCGTGTGAAGCCTCTGGTCTTGGCGGGAAGAAGTGGCGCCACCGGTGTGCGGCGACGCAGCGGCGCCGGAAGTGGCGCCGTATTGCCACCAGCAGCTGCACCACACTACCACCAGCAGCTGCATCACATTACCATCAGCAGCTGCAATACATTTCTACCAGCAGCTCCAACACATTACCACCAGCCGCTGCACTAGATTACCACCAGCCGCTGCACCACATTACCACCGGCCGCTGCAGTAGATTACCACCAGCCGCTGCACCACATTACCACCAACAACTGTGTGCACTATCGCGAGCCTCTGCAACCACATTACCACCAGCCACTGCACCACATTACCACCAGCCGCTGCATTAGATTACCACCAGCCGCTGCACCACATTACCACCAGCCGCTGCACTAGATTACCACCAGCCGCTGCACCACATTACCACCGGCCGCTGCACTATATTACCACCAGTAGCTGCACCACATCACCACCAACAGCTGTGTGCACTACCGCGAGCCTCTGCAACCACATTACCACCAGCCACTGCACCACATTACTACCAGCAGCTGTACCATCTTGCCATCTGTAACCGCATCGCATTGCCACTAGATAACTATAAGGGTTATAAGAGTTATCACAGTCGGTTCCCAGCATCACCGTAGTAGCACCAGCCGCGGTATCACATTCCGACCACAGGTGGTAAGGTGGTGATTTGTTTCTTCTCAAGTTAGAATCGTCAGTGAGCAACTAGCGGCCGGGTGTTGAGCAGATTGGTTGGTTGGTTGTCGGTTTTACGACACATCGACCGTTGAGTCATGCAGCGTCGCCGATCTCTCACGCCGATTGGTCACGGGCGAAGAGTAGCGACAGGCGAGACTCGAGCCCACAGCCTTCCGATTGTGAGACGGGCAATTGACCCCTAGACTAATCGCCCGCTGGTGATGAGGTGACCTGACCTCTGGGTCGCCGTGTGACCTGACCTCCGTCGGCAGGCCCTGGACCACTGGACGCGGAGGACTGCCTGCCTGCTACCGTGGCTCCGGTACGGTGAATCGGCGCCTCATTACACAGCTCTGTTGTTTAATTCCCTATACATTAATCGGTAGGCAGGAGTGCCCTTCCATACCCGTGCGACCTGATAACGTTAAATTCCCTGGATGAGAGTAGGACTTTGTACTGAAGTCAAGATAGGCCACACCACTCCCGCTCATGTCTCTTGCTGGGCAAATCCCGCCACAAGACTTTAGTAAAAGATGTCCCTGAAGCCCTCTCAGCCAACTAAGAAAGCTAGTAAGGCCGAGGGCTCCAGAAAAGACTGTGCTATAGGTGTTAATGGGGAAATAATATAAAAAGCCATAATCTTGCATATGCATCTGTTACCGCAGCATAACGCGCCAACCCGTGCAGACTTACCCAGCTGTTACCGCAGCATAACGTGCCAACCCGTGCAGACTTACCCAGCTGTTACCGCAGCATAACGCGTCAACCTGTGCAGACTTACCCAGCTGTTACCGCAGCATAACGCGCCAACCCGTGCAGACTTACCCACATGTTACCGCAGCATAACGTGCCAACCCGTGCAGACTTACCCAGCTGTTACCCCAGCATAACGCGTCAACCCGTGCAGACTTACCCAGCTGTTACCCCAGCTGTTACCCCAGCTGTTACCCCAGCTGTTACCGCAGCATAACGCACCGATCCTGACCGACGACATGTTAGGAAGTTGATGGCCATTCATGCCTGTGCCGTTCAACACGACGTTCGGGTGTAGTTAGGTTTGGAAGAAGGCGGTTCTCATACGTCAGCGCTGCTGTCGGCGCTTGGCCTTGAGGCCGTTATGCCTGTGGTTCTTTTGCGAGACTGGGTAGGCTTTGGAGGACCCAGGTGCATTTTCGGCCTCCCGTTGTGCTTTTAAATCCACCCCGAGTTCATTTGGGATCTCGGACGTGAATGTTTGGGGCCTGAGCACTAATTTTGGGAGTTCAAGCGCCAGTTATCGGGCACCGACGTGACCTTTGGTGTTTTTCCACGACTTTTTTTTTGTCTTCTGAGCTTTTCGAAGCACAGGTCCTGGTGCTATTCCTTTTTTATCCACCAACACCATACTTCATGGTTCCGTGTCGATTTGTGCGACCCCCTGTACGTTATGTTATGCAAGGTTGTGCTCGCAAAGCGGCAGGAAATCGCACTTTTGTGTTGGTGCGCAAATTGTCAATTGTGCAGCAAAAGTTCGAGTCAATCTACTATACAATCCAAATATGCTCGTTTTAGTGAAAAATGTGCTGGTTGACATCATCTATGTTTTCTAAGTAGCATGGTTATTTTTGTCTATTTTTTGCTTTAGTTTGCTTTGCTCTCGCTTCTCATCAGCATACAAATGGCATTGGTTATTAGGGGGGATCAACGTTGGTGGGTCATTGCCCCCACACAATTATGCAAATCGACATCCATGTAAGTAGGCATGGGATCAAGACAAGCTATTGGCTCCTGACCCTGTGCCCACTCTGTACAATAATGTAGTTTGGCCCGCTTCAACCTCCTTCATGTTGGTTATGGCAGAGCTCATCAATACGGCGACGTCTGTCGTAGTATACAACATGCCAGATAGCTTCAACAATGAATAGCATGGCTGTTGTAACCAGTTCAGAACATGGTAAAATGTCGTTAAATTAATATTTATGTTTTTTTCTGCGGTGTTACGTGACGAGTGGCTTGGCTCCCTTTCCGAAGAGTGGATTTTCTAGCTGTTGGTTGATCTGGTGTTTTTTTGTGTGTGCAATTAGGCCTTGGGCAGTTAATATGTGTTTGCAATCTGTGCGACAATGTGTTTGGAGGGGGAGGTGTCTTAATAGATGCAGTGCTTGCTTCGCATTCGTAGCTATGAGGTCGTGGGCTCTAAGCTGGCCGGCTGCTTGCGAGTTCGCTTTCCCCATGATATCTGGCGATGTTTGTGATCCACGCAGCCCGGGGTTCCACCAAAGATCCCACGACTGTGTCGACGGTAGCGTGACGATAGTGTGACGATAGTGTGACGACAGTGTGACGACAGTGTGACGATAGTGTGACGACGCCATCGTGACCGTGATGCACCCGTGTCAACAGAAGAGCAAGCCGCTGCTGAAGCTGGTGATGAATCCGCAAGGGCACGTCATGGACCTGGAGGCCCTCAAGGCGCAGGGCCTGGTTATCGTCGAGGAGGTACGAGCGGCTGCGGCCTTCCGTCTGTCTGGAGAGTCTCGAGGTCCTCGCAATACTCGGCGCACTCACACGAATCAGTGTATATTTTGATGTGTAACGTCGTGTGCGAGCCCTTCCAAAATGCTTTGAGATCGTGGGTTTCATTCTGGCCCAACAGCAATTGTGCGGGCCGTGTGTTGCTGGCACGTCAGTGATATCTCTTGTGAGGGCGGTGTGTTGCTGGCACGTCAGTGATATCTCTTGTGAGGGAGGTGTGTTGCTGGTACGTCAGTGGTATCTCTTGTGAGGGCGGTATGTTGCTGATATACCAGTGGTATCTCTAGTGATGGTGGTGTGTTGCTGGTGCGCCAGTGATATCTCTTGTGAGGGCGGTGTGTTGCTGACACGCCAGTGATATCTCTTGTGAGGGCGGTGTGTTGCTGGTATTCCAGTGATATCTCTTGTGAGGGCCGTGTGTTGCTGGTGCGCCAGTGATATCTCTTGTGAGGGCGGTGTGTTGCTGGTATTCCAGTGATATCTCTTGTGAGGGCCGTGTGTTGCTGGTGCGCCAGTGATATCTCTTGTGAGGGCGGTGTGTTGCTGGTACGTCAGTGATATCTCTTGTGAGGGCGGTGTGTTGCTGGTATTCCAGTGATATCTCTTGTGAGGGCCGTGTGTTGCTGGTGCGCCAGTGATATCTCTTGTGAGGGCGGTGTGTTGCTGGTATACCAGTGATATCTCTTGTGAGGGCGGTGTGTTGCTGGTACGCCAGTGATGTCTCTTGTGAGGGCGGTGTGTTGCTGGCACGTCAGTGATATCTCTTGTGAGGGCGGTGTGTTGCTGGTACGCCAGTGATATCTCTTGTGAGGGCGGTATGTTGCTGATATACCAGTGATATCTCTTGTCAGGGTGGTGTGTTGCTGGCACGTCAGTGATATCTCTTGTGAGGGCCGTGTGTTGCTGGTGCGCCAGTGATATCTCTTGTGAGGGCGGTGTGTTGCTGGTACGTCAGTGATATCTCTTGTGAGGGCGGTGTGTTGCTGGTACTTCCAGTGATATCTCTTGTGAGGGCCGTGTGTTGCTGGTGCGCCAGTGATATCTCTTGTGAGGGCGGTGTGTTGCTGGTACGTCAGTGATATCTCTTGTGAGGGCGGTGTGTTGCTGGTATTCCAGTGATATCTCTTGTGAGGGCCGTGTGTTGCTGGTGCGCCAGTGATATCTCTTGTGAGGGCGGTGTGTTGCTGGTATTCCAGTGATATCTCTTGTGAGGGCCGTGTGTTGCTGGTGCGCCAGTGATATCTCTTGTGAGGGCGGTGTGTTGCTGGTATTCCAGTGATATCTCTTGTGAGGGCGGTGTGTTGCTGGTGCGCCAGTGATATCTCTTGTGAGGGCGGTGTGTTGCTGGTATTCCAGTGATATCTCTTGTGAGGGCGGTGTGTTGCTGGCACGTCAGTGATATCTCTTGTGAGGGCGGTGTGTTGCTGGCACGCCAGTGATATCTCTTGTGAGGGCGGTATGTTGCTGATATACCAGTGATATCTCTTGTCAGGGTGGTGTGTTGCTGGCACGTCATTTGGTTGCCAGTGATATCTCTTGTGAGGGCGGTGTGTTGCTGGTATACCAGTGATGTCTCTTGTGAGGGCGGTGTGTTGCTGGTGCGCCAGTGATATCTCTTGTGAGTGCGGTGTGTTGCTGGTATGCCAGTGATATCTCTTGTGAGGGCGGGTGTGTTGCTGGCACGTCAGTTATATCTCTTGTGAGGGCGGTGTGTTGCTGGTACGCCAGTGATATCTCTTGTGAGGGCGGTGTGTTGCTGGTATACCAGTGATATCTCTTGTGAGGGCGGTGTGTTGCTGGTACGTCAGTGATATCTCTTGTGAGGGCGGTGTGTTGCTGGTACGCCAGTGATATCTCTTGTGAGGGCGGTGTGTTGCTGATATACCAGTGATATCTCTTGTCAGGGGTGGTGTGTTGCTGGTACGTCAGTGATATCTCTTGTGAGGGCCGTGTGTTGCTGGTGCGCCAGTGATATCTCTTGTGAGGGCGGTGTGTTGCTGGTATTCCAGTGATATCTCTTGTGAGGGCGGTGTGTTGCTGGCACGTCAGTGATATCTCTTGTGAGGGCGGTGTGTTGCTGGCACGCCAGTGATATCTCTTGTGAGGGCGGTATGTTGCTGATATACCAGTGATATCTCTTGTCAGGGTGGTGTGTTGCTGGCACGTCAGTGATATCTCTTGTGAGGGCGGTGTGTTGCTGGTATACCAGTGATGTCTCTTGTGAGGGCGGTGTGTTGCTGGCACGTCAGTGATATCTCTTGTGAGTGCGGTGTGTTGCTGGTATACCAGTGATATCTCTTGTGAGGGCGGGGAGTTGCTGGCACGTCAGTGATATCTCTTGTGAGGGCGGTGTGTTGCTGGTACGCCAGTGATATCTCTTGTGAGGGCGGTGTGTTGCTGATATACCAGTGATATCTCTTGTGATGGCGGTGTGTTGCTGGTACGTCAGTGATATCTCTTGTGAGGGCGGTGTGTTGCTGATATACCAGTGATATCTCTTGTGAGGGCGGTGTGTTGCTGACACGTCAGTGATATCTCTTGTGAGGGCGGTGTGTTGCTGGCACGTCAGTGATATCTCTTGTGAGGGCGGTGTGTTGCTGACACGCCAGTGATATCTCTTGTGAGGGCGGTGTGTTGCTGGCACGCCAGTGATATCTCTTGTGAGGGCGGTGTGTTGCTGGTATACCAGTGATATCTCTTGTGAGGGCGGTGTGTTGCTGGCACGTCAGTGATATCTCTTGTGAGGGCGGTGTGTTGCTGGTATACCAGTGATATCTCTTGTGAGGGCGGTGTGTTGCTGGCACGTCAGTGATATCTCTTGTGAGGGCGGTGTGTTGCTGGTACGTCAGTGATATCTCTTGTGAGGGCGGTGTGTTGCTGGTATTCCAGTGATATCTCTTGTGAGGGCCGTGTGTTGCTGGTGCGCCAGTGATATCTCTTGTGAAGGCGGTGTGTTGCTGGTATTCCAGTGATATCTCTTGTGAGGGCGGTGTGTTGCTGGTACGTCAGTGATATCTCTTGTGAGGGCGGTGTGTTGCTGGTATTCCAGTGATATCTCTTGTGAGGGCCGTGTGTTGCTGGTGCGCCAGTGATATCTCTTGTGAGGGCGGTGTGTTACTGGTATACCAGTGATATCTCCTGTGAGGGCGGTGTGTTGCTGGTACGCCAGTGATGTCTCTTGTGAGGGCGGTGTGTTGCTGGCACGTCAGTGATATCTCTTGTGAGGGCGGTGTGTTGCTGGTACGCCAGTGATATCTCTTGTGAGGGCGGTATGTTGCTGATATACCAGTGATATCTCTTGTCAGGGAGGTGTGTTGCTGGCACGTCAGTGATATCTCTTGTGAGGGCCGTGTGTTGCTGGTGCGCCAGTGATATCTCTTGTGAGGGCGGTGTGTTGCTGGTACGTCAGTGATATCTCTTGTGAGGGCGGTGTGTTGCTGGTATTCCAGTGATATCTCTTGTGAGGGCCGTGTGTTGCTGGTGCGCCAGTGATATCTCTTGTGAGGGCGGTGTGTTGCTGGCACGTCAGTGATATCTCTTGTGAGGGCGGTGTGTTGCTGGCACGCCAGTGATATCTCTTGTGAGGGCGGTATGTTGCTGATATACCAGTGATATCTCTTGTCAGGGTGGTGTGTTGCTGGCACGTCAGTGATATCTCTTGTGAGGGCGGTGTGTTGCTGGTATACCAGTGATGTCTCTTGTGAGGGCGGTGTGTTGCTGGCACGTCAGTGATATCTCTTGTGAGTGCGGTGTGTTGCTGGTATACCAGTGATATCTCTTGTGAGGGCGGGGTGTTGCTGGCACGTCAGTGATATCTCTTGTGAGGGCGGTGTGTTGCTGGTACGCCAGTGATATCTCTTGTGAGGGCGGTGTGTTGCTGATATACCAGTGATATCTCTTGTGATGGCGGTGTGTTGCTGGTACGTCAGTGATATCTCTTGTGAGGGCGGTGTGTTGCTGATATACCAGTGATATCTCTTGTGAGGGCGGTGTGTTGTTGACACGTCAGTGATATCTCTTGTGAGGGCGGTGTGTTGCTGGCACGTCAGTGATATCTCTTGTGAGGGCGGTGTGTTGCTGGCACGTCAGTGATATCTCTTGTGAGGGCGGTGTGTTGCTGGCACGTCAGTGATATCTCTTGTGAGTGCGGTGTGTTGCTGGTATACCAGTGATATCTCTTGTGAGGGCGGGGTGTTGCTGGCACGTCAGTGATATCTCTTGTGAGGGCGGTGTGTTGCTGGTACGCCAGTGATATCTCTTGTGAGGGCGGTGTGTTGCTGATATACCAGTGATATCTCTTGTGATGGCGGTGTGTTGCTGGTACGTCAGTGATATCTCTTGTGAGGGCGGTGTGTTGCTGATATACCAGTGATATCTCTTGTGAGGGCGGTGTGTTGTTGACACGTCAGTGATATCTCTTGTGAGGGCGGTGTGTTGCTGGCACGTCAGTGATATCTCTTGTGAGGGCGGTGTGTTGCTGGCACGTCAGTGATATCTCTTGTGAGGGCGGTGTGTTGCTGGCACGTCAGTGATATCTCTTGTGAGTGCGGTGTGTTGCTGGTATACCAGTGATATCTCTTGTGAGGGCGGTGTGTTGCTGGCACGTCAGTGATATCTCTTGTGAGGGCGGTGTGTTGCTGATATACCAGTGATATCTCTTGTCAGGGTGGTGTGTTGCTGGCACGTCAGTGATATCTTTTGAGAGGTGTGCGCTTCGAGGCAGGCGGAGGACGTTTTTGTCCGATTAGCTTGCGTAGCTTGCCAGTACGTTGGTGATGGCCAGAGAAAAGTGGCTGCAGCACTTATCGCGGCTGATGCACGAAGCAGACAGAAGAAAACGCACCTGTATGATTTGTGAGGCGTTTGGTGAGCTGTATGATTGGTGAGGAAATGGTGTTGCTGTGTAATTCGTGAGGCATTGGGGATGCTGTATGATTCATGAGGAATTGGGGAGATATGTGATTTGTGCGTAATTGAGGAAGCTGTGCGATTTGTGAGGTATTGGAAAGCAGTATAATTTGTAATGAATCGGGAGAGATGTATGGGTGGTGAAGAATTGGGTGAACAGTGCGTGTTGCGTTGAGTTAGGGGAGCTGTATGATTTGTGAAGAATTATGGAACCTGAGTGGTGTATGAGGAATTGGGAGGTGGACTGAATTATTTGTGAGGCACTGGGGAGCTGTATGATTTATAAGTAATTGGGAGGTGGACTAAATGATTTGTGAGGCACTGGGGAGCTGTATGATTTGTGATGAATTGGGAGGTGGACTAAATTATATGTGAGGCACTGAGGGAGCTGTGTGATTTGAACACGTTGGCGGGGGTGGGGGAAATTTAGCGGTGAGGTTTCGACCAGAGTTGGTCAACCAAGTTAACTAGCGAGTGCGCGTTAACCCACCAAATTAACCCATGTGTGAGTGTTAACACGCGCCCTGGATGGGGGGGGGGCGAAATCCGCCCACCCCTCCGGTTTTTCGTAGATAACTCCAGATCTTACCGGCCGACATGTGCCATTTGTTGTATACCTGCCAATAAATGACCGGCGCGTTGTTTGAAGGAAAAATTTTCGAGTTAGGGGTCGCTAAAGTTAAAAAAAAATTATCAGCGCCAGATCACAAATATCGTCGCTGATGCGCTTCCCGTATATTAGCAAAAAGGAAGTGTTCTTGGCAAAACTAGCGACTTGTTTGATGTACATTGTTATGCTACATTGTTCCAGAGTCATGTCAAGTCACCGAGGTCAAGTCAGGTCAAGTTCATAACAGGTTAACACACGCCCTAGAGGGGGTATGGCGAAATCCGCCAATCGTTCCGATTTTTCGTACATAACTCCATATTGTACCGGCCGATATACGCCAAATTTTTCGCGTACCTGCTTAGAAATGACCGGCGCATTGTTTAAAGCAAGAAAAGTTTAAATCTGCCCAGAAGTTTTCAAGTTAGGGTCCGTTAAAGTAAAAACAATTCGCACCGCCAGACCACGAAAATCGGCGCTGATGCGATTCCCGTATATTGGCAATAGGGGAGTGTTCTTGACAACACTAGCGACTTGTTTTATGCATATTGTTATGCTATATAATTTAAAAGTCATGTTAGGTCGCCGAGGTCAAGTCAGGTCAAGTTCATGATAGGCTAATGGAACCAAACTTGGTCAACTGGAATGTGTCATAAATGCAAATGACTGTCATGCGATTGATGTCACTTTACATGTTGCTCCTATACATCCCGAAATCTACTGTTTGTCATTGTGTGCCTAAGCATTTCCATACTTTATTCATGTATTTCACTCCTTTATTTGCGAAGCCGGTTGTGCCGAGCCGCACAACGGAGCAGTCGGGATGGGAGCCGGGTTCCGGTAACTGGAGCAGGTAATGACCTTATAAAGTGCTCCTATATAGGTGACCTGGGGTCAAATGGCGGATCTGACATCTGTATTGCATCATTAGTAAAGTCCAAAACATCATTAATGCCAATTTTGGAGCATTTAAACACAACTACAGCGATCCATAACAATGACAAGCCAAGCCACGCAAAACCAGAAAATTTGCTCTTTTGACCTCATTTTACCTTGAAGATATTGACCTAAGGTCATGAACTTTGTGCACAATAGAGTTCACTATCGTGCCCATCCACCCTGTGAATTTCGTTGCTCTAGCCTTCATAGGAGCTGAGATCTTAGGGGGGGCGGAATCCGCTGTCTCCTGAGGTTTACTGTGCACATGCTGTAGCAGCGGTGCATCAGCGACGTTTTCCTGTTGCAGGGAGGTCTGTCTCCTGAGGTTTACTGTACATGTGCTGTAGCAGCGGTGCATCAGCGACGTTTTCCTGTTTCAGGGAGGTCTGTCTCCTGAGGTCTGCTCCGAACTCGTCAAGGATCTCCACTCGGCCAACGGAAAAGGTGAGCGTTTGAGGATGTAGATGATGAACCGAAGCGATTATGTGGAGGCGTGGATTGTATTATATAGCCGTGAAGTGAAGGGTGGATGGTGACCTGGAATGTTTATGTCGGGGAGTGGATGGTGACATGTAGCCGTGGGGTCAAGAGTATATGGTGACCTGGAGTGATTATGTCTGGGAGTGGATGGTGATTATAGCCGTGAGACGAGGAGTGGATGGTGATTATAGCCGTGAGGTGAAGAGTGGATGATGGTCTGGATTGATTGTCTGAGGATGTGCAGGAACTCCAGGCCAGGGCTGCAGAGCCCCGGATGGGGAAGAAAGTATTAGTATTTATCTGCATTGTCAGTCTTTTCTGTTGTTTTTATGTTTTCTGAATACATTTTATGTTCGTTTCTGATCTGATGACTACTTAATGGCATACAGATACAAATTATATTGCCTACCTGTAGAGAAGTTGGCATTTCCAAAAGAATCGACCAACATCACTTTAAAGTCAGATTAGAAATTACCAGGAGGACATACTTTGACGATGTATTCTGCATGTTTACCGCGGCAGATATGCATTTCTCAACGTCCATCACGTGTTCCGTCTTTACTTGTTGCACGTGACCGATGCACAGTCCGAAAGGAGAGCCCGCCCGTGCTGACGTCTGTCCACTGGCCGTCGAGCCCCACCCAGCGTGCTGTCCGCCCGTGCTGACGTCTGTCCACTGGTCGTCGACCCCCACCCAGCGTGCTGTCCGCCCGTGCTGACGTCTGTCCACTGGCCGTCGAGCCCCACCCAGCGTGCTGTCCGCCCGTGTTGACGTCTGTCCACTGGCCGTCGACCCCACCCAGCGTGCCGCGTGTCTGTCCGCCCGTGCTGACGTCTGTCCACTGGCCGTCGACCCCCACCCAGCGTGCTGTCCGCCCGTGCTGACGTCTGTCCACTGGCCGTCGACCCCCACCCAGCGTGCTGTCCGCCCGTGCTGACGTCTGTCCACTGGCCGTCGACCCCCACCCAGCGTGCTGTCCGCCCGTGCTGACGTCTGTCCTCTGGCCGTCGACCCCACACCCAGCGTGCTGTCCGCCCGTGCTGACGTCTGTCCACTGGCCGTCGACCCCCACCCAGCGTGCTGACGTCGTCCACTGGCCGCGCTCCCCCAGCGTGCTGTCCGCCCGTGCTGACGTCTGTCCACTGGCTGGTGTCCCGTGCTGACGTCTGTCCACTGGCCGTCGACCCCACACCCAGCGTGCTGTCCGCCCGTGCTGACGTCTGTCCACTGGCCGTCGACCCCCACCCAGCGGCAGACCGCCCGAGAGCTGACGTCTGTCCACAGAGCCGTACGACCCCAGGGAGCGTCCTGTCCGGCCGTGCTGACGTCGTCCACTGGCCCACCCCCACGCAGCGTGCTGTCCGGCCGCCAGGTGGGCAAATATTCGCCAAGCGCAAGAAGAAGGCCGAGAAGTGGGTGGTGGACGATACGCACCCGGAGCCAACACGGCCGCAGGACCGGCCCACCACCAAGCTGACACCGCCCGCTCCGTCTGGCCAGCCGCCGGCCAGCCCGCCGTGAGGATCGACTGCTCGGGGCAGCTCTTAGCATATACGCTGTGCACACACTAAGAAAAACACACACACATACACATTCTTATATATATATATATGTACCGCCTAGCGATATTTACATGTTTATATATGCTGTAGGTGATTGTTACCGCCGGCACCTGGTGAGTCGGCATGTGACGGATGGAGCGGCTGCCTTCTTTGTCTAGCCCCGTGTGGCGCTATGGATCGGCTGCCTCTGATTCCGCCCCCTCATCGCCGGCCGCGTTCGGGCTGGATCGGATGGGTGCAGACCGCGTCAGATGGATTCCCTCAGACGACAGCCCCGTGTGCCGGACGTCAGTGTCGAGTGTGACGGATGGAGCGGCTGCCTCTGACGAGCCCCGTGTGCCGGACGCCATTGTCGAGTGTGACGGATGGAGCGGCTGCCTCTGATGAGCCCCGTGTGCCGGCCGTCAGTGTCGAGTGTGACGGATGGAGCGGCTGCCTCTGATGAGCCCCTGTGCCGGCCGTCAGTGTCGAGTGTGACGGATGGAGCGGCTGCCTCTGACGAGCCCCGTGTGCCGGACGCCAGTGTCGAGTGTGACGGATGGAGCGGCTGCCTCTGATGAGCCCCGTGTGCCGGCCGTCAGTGTCGAGTGTGACGGATGGAGCGGCTGCCTCTGATGAGCCCCGTGTGACGGACGTCAGTGTCGAGTGTGACGGATGGAGCGGCTGCCTCTGACCAGCCCCGTGTGACGGACGTCAGTGTCGAGTGTGTCGGATGGAGCGGCTGCCTCTGACGAGCCCCGTGTGACGGACGCCAGTGTCGAGTGTGACGGATAGAGCGGCTGCCTCTGACGAGCCCCGTGTGACGGACGCCAGTGTCGAGTGTGACGGATGGAGCGGCTGCCTCTGACGAGCCCCGTGTGCCGGACGCCAGTGTCGAGTGTGACGGATGGAGCGGCTGCCTCTGACGAGCCCCGTGTGACGGACGCCAGTGTCGAGTGTGACGGATGGAGCGGCTGCCTCTGACGAGCCCCGTGTGACGGACGCCAGTGTCGAGTGTGACGGATGGAGCGGCTGCCTCTGACTAGCCCCGTGTGACGGATGGAGCGGCTGCCTCTGACGAGCCCCGTGTGCCGGACGCCAGTGTCGAGTGTGACGGATGGAGCGGCTGCCTCTGACGAGCCCCGTGTGCCGGACGCCAGTGTCGAGTGTGACGGATGGAGCGGCTGCCTCTGACGAGCCCCGTGTGACGGACGTCAGTGTCGAGTGTGACGGATGGAGCGGCTGCCTCTGACCAGCCCCGTGTGCCGGACGTCAGTGTCGAGTGTGACGGATGGAGCGGCTGCCTCTGACGAGCCCCATGTGACGGACGCCAGTGTCGAGTGTGACGGATGGAGCGGCTGCCTCTGACGAGCCCCGTGTGCCGGACGCCAGTGTCGAGTGTGACGGATGGAGCGGCTGCCTCTGACGAGCCCCGTGTGCCGGACGCCAGTGTCGAGTGTGACGGATGGAGCGGCTGCCTCTGACGAGCCCCGTGTGCCGGACGTCAGTGTCGAGTGTGACGGATGGAGCGGTCTGCCTCTGACGAGCCCCGTGTGACGGACGTCAGTGTCGAGTGTGACGGATGGAGCGGCTGCCTCTGACGAGCCCCGTGTGCCGGACGCCAGTGTCGAGTGTGACGGATGGAGCGGCTGCCTCTGACGAGCCCCGTGTGACGGACGCCAGTGTCGAGTGTGACGGATGGAGCGGCTGCCTCTGACGAGCCCCGTGTGCCGGCCGTCAGTGTCGAGTGTGACGGATGGAGCGGCTGCCTCTGACGAGCCCCGTGTGCCGGACGTCAGTGTCGAGTGTGACGGATGGAGCGGCTGCCTCTGACGAGCCCCGTGTGACGCATGGAGCGGCTGCCTCTGACGAGCCCCGTGTGACGGATGGAGCGGCTGCCTCTGACGAGCCCCGTGTGCCGGACGCCAGTGTCGAGTGTGACGGATGGAGCGGCTGCCTCTGACGAGCCCCGTGTGACGGACGCCAGTGTCGAGTGTGACGGATAGAGCGGCTGCCTCTGACGAGCCCCGTGTGACGGATGGAGCGGCTGCCTCTGACCAGCCCCGTGTGCCGGACGCCAGTGTCGAGTGTGACGGATGGAGCGGCTGCCTCTGACCAGCCCCGTGTGACGGACGTCAGTGTCGAGTGTGTCGGATGGAGCGGCTGCCTCTGACGAGACCCGTGTGACGGATGGAGCGGCTGCCTCTACCAGCCCCGTGTGCCGGACGCCAGTGTCGAGTGTGACGGATGGAGCGGCTGCCTCTGACGAGCCCCGTGTGACGGACGCCAGTGTCTAGTGTGACGGATGGAGCGGCTGCCTCTGACGAGCCCCGTGTGCCGGACGCCAGTGTCGAGTGTGACGGATGGAGCGGCTGCCTCTGACGAGCCCCGTGTGCCGGACGTCAGTGTCGAGTGTGACGGATGGAGCGGCTGCCTCTGACGAGCCCCGTGTGACGGACGCCAGTGTCGAGTGTGACGGATGGAGCGGCTGCCTCTGACGAGCCCCGTGTGCCGGACGCCAGTGTCGAGTGTGACGGATGGAGCGGCTGCCTCTGACGAGCCCCGTGTGCCGGACGTCAGTGTCGAGTGTGACGGATGGAGCGGCTGCCTCTGACGAGCCCCGTGTGACGGACGCCAGTGTCGAGTGTGACGGATGGAGCGGCTGCCTCTGACGAGCCCCGTGTGACGGATGGAGCGGCTGCCAGTGTCGAGCCCCGTGTGACGGATGGAGCGGCTGCCTCTGACGAGCCCCGTGTGCCGGACGTCAGTGTCGAGTGTGACGGATGGAGCGGCTGCCTCTGACGAGCCCCGTGTGACGGACGCCACCGTCGAGTGTGACGGCGCGCTGCCGGTGCCACAGTGGGACGGTGAGGCCGCTGGCGCTGCAGGAGCTGTGCCGGTCGTCGCCGCCGCCGAGGTTCCCCACCGACGGTGTGTACAGCCCGCGTGTTGCGCAGGGCTGGCGCGCAGAGGCCGACGGTCAGTGGCCAGCTGCTGGCTGATGATGTGTCAGGTCGGGGCGGGACGGTCAGTGGCCAGCTGCTGGCTGATGATGTGTCAGGTCGGGGCGGGACGGTCAGTGGCCAGCTGCTGGCTGATGTGTCAGGTCGGGGCGGGACGGTCAGTGGCCAGCTGCTGGCTGATGTGTCAGGTCGGGGCGGGACGGTCAGTGGCCAGCTGCTGGCTGATGTGTCAGGTCGGGGCGGGACGGTCAGTGGCCAGCTGCTGGCTGATGATGTGTCAGGTCGGGGCGGGACGGTCAGTGGCCAGCTGCTGGCTGACGTGTCAGGTCGGGGCGGGACGGTCAGTGGCCAGCTGCTGGCTGACGTGTCAGGTCGGGGCGGGACGGTCAGTGGCCAGCTGCTGGCTGACGTGTCAGGTCGGGGCGGGACGGTCAGTGGCCAGCTGCTGGCTGATGATGTGTCAGGTCGGGGCGGGACGGTCAGTGGCCAGCTGCTGGCTGATGTGTCAGGTCGGGGCGGGACGGTCAGTGGCCAGCTGCTGGCTGACGTGTCAGGTCGGGGCGGGACGGTCAGTGGCCAGCTGCTGGCTGATGTGTCAGGTCGGGGCGGGACGGTCAGTGGCCAGCTGCTGGCTGACGTGTCAGGTCGGGGCGGGACGGTCAGTGGCCAGCTGCTGGCTGATGTGTCAGGTCGGGGCGGGACGGTCAGTGGCCAGCTGCTGGCTGATGTGTCAGGTCGGGGCGGGACGGTCAGTGGCCAGCTGCTGGCTGACGTGTCAGGTCGGGGCGGGACGGTCAGTGGCCAGCTGCTGGCTGATGTGTCAGGTCGGGGCGGGACGGTCAGTGGCCAGCTGCTGGCTGATGTGTCAGGTCGGGGCGGGACGGTCAGTGGCCAGCTGCTGGCTGATGTGTCAGGTCGGGGCGGGACGGTCAGTGCCCAGCTGCTGGCTGATGTGTCAGGTCGGGGCGGGACGGTCAGTGCCCAGCTGCTGGCTGATGATGTGTCAGGTCGGGGCGGGACGGTCAGTGGCCAGCTGCTGGCTGATGATGTGTCAGGTCGGGGCGGGACGGTCAGTGGCCAGCTGCTGGCTGATGTGTCAGGTCGGGGCGGGACGGTCAGTGGCCAGCTGCTGGCTGATGTGTCAGGTCGGGGCGGGACGGTCAGTGGCCAGCTGCTGGCTGATGTGTCAGGTCGTGGCGGGACGGTCAGTGGCCAGCTGCTGGCTGATGTGTCAGGTCGGGGCGGGACGGTCAGTGGCCAGCTGCTGGCTGATGTGTCAGGTCGGGGCGGGACGGTCAGTGGCCAGCTGCTGGCTGATGTGTCAGGTCGGGGCGGGACGGTCAGTGCCCAGCTGCTGGCTGACGTGTCAGGTCGGGGCGGGACGGTCAGTGCCCAGCTGCTGGCTGACGTGTCAGGTCGGGGCGGGACGGTCAGTGGCCAGCTGCTGGCTGATGTGTCAGGTCGGGGCGGGACGGTCAGTGGCCAGCTGCTGGCTGATGATGTGTCAGGTCGGGGCGGGACGGTCAGTGGCCAGCTGCTGGCTGACGTGTCAGGTCGGGGCGGGACGGTCAGTGGCCAGCTGCTGGCTGATGACGTGTCAGGTCGGGGCGGGACGGTCAGTGGCCAGCTGCTGGCTGACGATGTCAGGTCGGGGCGGGACGGTCAGTGGCCAGCTGCTGGCTGACGTGTCAGGTCGGGGCGGGACGGTCAGTGGCCAGCTGCTGGCTGACGTGTCAGGTCGGGGCGGGACGGTCAGTGGCCAGCTGCTGGCTGATGTGTCAGGTCGGGGCGGGACGGTCAGTGGCCAGCTGCTGGCTGACGTGTCAGGTCGGGGCGGGACGGTCAGTGGCCAGCTGCTGGCTGACGTGTCAGGTCGGGGCGGGACGGTCAGTGGCCAGCTGCTGGCTGATGTGTCAGGTCGGGGCGGGACGGTCAGTGGCCAGCTGCTGGCTGATGTGTCAGGTCGGGGCGGGACGGTCAGTGGCCAGCTGCTGGCTGACGTGTCAGGTCGGGGCGGGACGGTCAGTGGCCAGCTGCTGGCTGACGTGTCAGGTCGGGGCGGGACGGTCAGTGGCCAGCTGCTGGCTGACGTGTCAGGTCGGGGCGGGACGGTCAGTGGCCAGCTGCTGGCTGATGTGTCAGGTCGGGGCGGGACGGTCAGTGGCCAGCTGCTGGCTGACGTGTCAGGTCGGGGCGGGACGGTTAGTGGCCAGCTGCTGGCTGACGTGTCAGGTCGGGGCGGGACGGTCAGTGGCCAGCTGCTGGCTGATGTGTCAGGTCGGGGCGGACGGTCAGTGGCCAGCTGCTGGCTGATGTGTCAGGTCGGGGCGGGACGGTCAGTGGCCAGCTGCTGGCTGACGTGTCAGGTCGGGGCGGGACGGTCAGTGGCCAGCTGCTGGCTGATGATGTGTCAGGTCGGGGCGGGACGGTCAGTGGCCAGCTGCTGGCTGATGTGTCAGGTCGGGGCGGGACGGTCAGTGGCCAGCTGCTGGCTGATGATGTGTCAGGTCGGGGCGGGACGGTCAGTGGCCAGCTGCTGGCTGATGTGTCAGGTCGGGGCGGACGGTCAGTGGCCAGCTGCTGGCTGATGATGTGTCAGGTCGGGGCGGGACGGTCAGTGGCCAGCTGCTGGCTGATGATGTGTCAGGTCGGGGCGGGACGGTCAGTGGCCAGCTGCTGGCTGATGATGTGTCAGGTCGGGGCGGGACGGTCAGTGGCCAGCTGCTGGCTGATGTGTCAGGTCGGGGCGGGACGGTCAGTGGCCAGCTGCTGGCTGATGTGTCAGGTCGGGGCGGGGACGGTCAGTGGCCAGCTGCTGGCTGATGATGTGTCAGGTCGGGGCGGGACGGTCAGTGGCCAGCTGCTGGCTGATGTGTCAGGTCGGGGCGGGACGGTCAGTGGCCAGCTGCTGGCTGATGATGTGTCAGGTCGGGGCGGGACGGTCAGTGGCCAGCTGCTGGCTGATGTGTCAGGTCGGGGCGGGACGGTCAGTGGCCAGCTGCTGGCTGATGTGTCAGGTCGGGGCGGGACGGTCAGTGGCCAGCTGCTGGCTGACGTGTCAGGTCGGGGCGGGACGGTCAGTGCCCAGCTGCTGGCTGATGATGTGTCAGGTCGGGGCGGGACGGTCAGTGGCCAGCTGCTGGCTGATGATGTGTCAGGTCGGGGCGGGACGGTCAGTGGCCAGCTGCTGGCTGATGATGTGTCAGGTCGGGGCGGGACGGTCAGTGGCCAGCTGCTGGCTGATGATGTGTCAGGTCGGGGCGGGACGGTCAGTGGCCAGCTGCTGGCTGATGATGTGTCAGGTCGGGGCGGGACGGTCAGTGCCCAGCTGCTGACGATGTGTCAGGTTGGAAGTCTGGATTAGTCCCCCGACGTGTGGGGAAACAGCCTCAATGTCGAGACGTGCAGTCCAAGAAACTGCATATATATATGGTACGCATTGGGATGCGTTGGTTACAGGTTTTTTGTATGCATATATCATAGAGTGTTCCAGTGGTTGTGCTGTTATAAGTCTTCCTCCTCATGTTTATTGAATTAATCTTGGCCAGAGACATATTTAGTACCAAGCTGATTAGCTGTGAGCTCATCTTTGAGTGTGTTCTTTGTGCGAGCTTATATGGGTAGTGTCGAAGAGCGTTTGGTACTGGATCCTGTTGTGGCACCGTGGATTTGCTGCCGCTATGTTCATGCTAGCCTAGTCGATACCAAGGATACCCTCAGCATAACGTCACGGAAACACCGCATGAAAGAACAATCAGGGCTCATCTGTACCATAGAACATGGGGTGGGAGAACAGGGTGGCTTTCCTGATGTATCTATTGACGGGGAGGCAGAAAGTGCTGTTTAGAAGCGAGCCGTAGCATGGAATATAATTTGCGCCGCTTTTCAAGCGAGTGTATTTTGCAGGCACTTCTAAGGCAAGTGAAAATTTGCGTTAAGGGACTCTCGAAGTTAGAGTGTGTGTGACGTTATGGTGCTGAAGGTGGGTCTGGGCGGGCACATCCCCCGGATGTTTAATGTTGCTGGGTTTACTTTACTACAACGCGATGCACTTTGTAGTTAGAGGTGGGGGACGGGTGGGTGACCGGTGAAAGTTTGTCATTCGTTGCGCGCCTGTCCTCTTGTTCCAAGGTCGGTGACTGGAAAATAGCCAGGGGAAACAATAGTTGCAGCAGATCAGCACGTCGTGTAGTGTGTCTTCGAATGGAGCGCCTCATTTGGAATTAGCATGTGATTAAATTGCATGAGGATCTTGCTTGTTTTTCAGGGCCGCGTTTCCCTGGCCCCGCATCGGATTTGCCCGCCGGTGGTACAGTCGCGGACATCGTTGCCCCCGAGCAGGCAGTCATCGAGCCGCCACCGACCTGTGCACTCTCTGACACAATCGAGGGTACGTTCTGCTCCGATGTACAAGGGCGGATGCAGGAATATGCATGGGGGAGGGGACACATTTTTATCCGCCGGACATTTCCTTCTGATAGTGGTAGGGTATTAGTATATTTAGTAACGCACATTTTGCGTTACTAAATGTGCACATAAATGTCACAGGTGATATCATTGGCAGGAAATACGGTGTAGTGGGGTGGTTTTCAACATGATCAGAGAAGAAGGCATTTGCGCACCACCACATCAGTGGTTATTACTGTGGAATTCGTAAGGTGGAATAGTTCAATAATTTTCGACATAGGCGGATCAAGTTTAGCTTTGGTGGAGGGGGCATCTATGCTAATCATTCTCAAGTAAAGGCTATAGTACTTTAAAAGTAATCAGGGAGTATGCAAACCTGCCTGTGTCCCACTTTTCAGGAAGCGTTCCGTCTAGCACATGTTTATTCATTGACTGGTGCACAAAAGGTTGCGTACAGAGGCGGATCCAGGGTAGACAAATAAAGCGGCTACCCAAATGTCGTGTGCCTAGTAACGCCCATTGGTACCCCACTGTTGTGTGTCTGGTGTCCCCCATCGCCGCTCCACTGTGGTGTGCCTGGTGTTCCCCATCGTTACCCCATTGATGTGTGTCTGGTGTTCCCCATCAGTACCCAATTGTTGTGTGTTTGGTGTCACCCATCAGTAATCCATTGTTATGTGCCTAGTGTCGCCCATTAATACCCCATTGTTGTGTGTCTGGTGTTCCCCATCAGTACTACATTGTTATGTGCCTAGTGTCGCCCATTAGTACCCCATTGATGTGTGTCTGGTGTTCCCCATCAGTACTCCATTGTTATGTGCCTGGTGTTGCCCATTAGTACTCCATTGATGTGTGTCTGGTGTCGCCCATCAGTACTCCATTGTTGTGTGTCTGGTGTCACCCATCAGTACCCCATTGTTGTGTGTCTGGTGTCACCCATCACCGCTCCATTGTTATGTGCCTGGTGTCACCGATCACATGCATGTTGCATTTATAGAGCAACATTCAGCATAACATTACAAATGTAATCTTTGTATATGAAAAAATTGAGTTCATTACGAAAGGACTTTTTGCTGCACAAACGTGGGTCTCCGACTTTGGTTATTCTGGATACGCTTGTGATATTTTGACCCGATCTTCATTAGCCCACAATTAAAAGCACCGTTGATTTAAAGTCGATTGGCAATAACTGAATCCATTACACGGCTGATTAATGAACCAATACGGCGACAACTTATTCAACAGTTTCCTTAGTCAAACATGGATGCCATAATTAGCCACATTTCGGCATCCGCCTCACACTGACACGTCCACCCCTGGCCACAGTTCAGAGCACGTCCACCCCTGGCCACAGTTCAGAGCACGTCCACCCCTGGTCACAGTTCAGAGCACGTCCACCCCTGGCCACAGTTCTGAGCACGTCCACACTCGGCCACAGTTCAGAGCACGTCCACCCTCGGCCACAGTTCTGAGCACGTCCACATTCGGTCACAGTTCAGAGCACGTCCACCCTCGGTCACAGTTCAGAGCACGTCCACCCTCGGCCACAGTTCAGAGCACGTCCACCCCTGGTCACAGTTCAGAGCACGTCCACCCTCGGTCACAGTTCAGAGCACGTCCACCCCTGGTCACAGTTCAGAGCACGTCCACTCTCGGCCACAGTTCTGAGCACGTCCACCCCTGGTCACAGTTCAGAGCACGTCCACACTCGGCCACAGTTCTGAGCACGTCCACCCTTGTGCACAGTTCAGAGCACGTCCACACTCGGCCACAGTTCTGAGCACGTCCACCCTTGTGCACAGTTCAGAGCACGTCCACACTCGTCCACAGTTCAGGGCACGTCCACCCCTGGCCACAGTTCAGAGCACGTCCACCCCTGGCCACAGTTCAGAGCACGTCCACACTCGGCCACAGTTCAGAGCACGTCCACCCCTGGTCACAGTTCAGAGCACGTCCACCCCTGGTCACAGTTCAGAGCACGTCCACACTCGGCCACAGTTCAGAGCACGTCCACCCTCGGCCACAGTTCAGAGCACGTCCACCCTCGGTCACAGTTCAGAGCACGTCCATCCCTGGTCACAGTTCAGAGCACGTCCACACTCGGCCACAGTTCAGAGCACGTCCACCCTTGGCCACAGTTCAGAGCACGTCCACCCCTGGCCACAGTTCAGAGCACGTCCACCCCTGGTCACAGTTCAGAGCACGTCCACCCCTGGTCACAGTTCAGAGCACGTCCACCCCTGGCCACAGTTCAGAGCACGTCCACCCCTGGTCACAGTTCTGAGCACGTCCACACTCGGCCACAGTTCTGAGCACGTCCACCCCTGGTCACAGTTCAGAGCACGTCCACACTCGGTCACAGTTCAGATCACGTCCACCCCTGGCCACAGTTCAGAGCACGTCCACCCCTGGTCACAGTTCAGAGCACGTCCACACTCGGCCACAGTTCTGAGCACGTCCACACTCGGCCACAGTTCAGAGCACGTCCACACTCGGCCACAGTTCAGAGCACGTCCACCCCTGGTCACAGTTCAGAGCACGTCCACACTCGGTCACAGTTCAGAGCACGTCCACCCCTGGCCACAGTTCAGAGCACGTCCACCCCTGGTCACAGTTCAGAGCACGTCCACCCCTGGTCACAGTTCAGAGCACGTCCACCCCTGGCCACAGTTCAGAGCACGTCCACCTCTGGCCACAGTTCAGAGCACGTCCACCCCTGGCCACAGTTCAGAGCACGTCCACCCCTGGTCACAGTTCAGAGCACGTCCACACTCGGCCACAGTTCTGAGCACGTCCACACTCGGCCACAGTTCAGAGCACGTCCACACTCGGCCACAGTTCAGAGCACGTCCACCCCTGGTCACAGTTCAGAGCACGTCCACACTCGGTCACAGTTCAGAGCACGTCCACCCCTGGTCACAGTTCAGAGCACGTCCACACTCGGCCACAGTTCAGAGCACGTCCACACTCGGCCACAGTTCAGAGCACGTCCACCCCTGGTCACAGTTCAGAGCACGTCCACACTCGGCCACAGTTCTGAGCACGTCCACACTCGGCCACAGTTCAGAGCACGTCCACCCCTGGTCACAGTTCAGAGCACGTCCACACTCTGTTACAGTTCAGAGCACGTCCACACTCGGTCACAGTTCAGAGCACGTCCACCCCTCGGTCACAGTTCAGAGCACGTCCACACTCGGCTCACAGTTCAGAGCACGTCCACCCTCGTCCACAGTTCAGAGCACTCCCCCCCTTTTCACATTCAGAGCACGTCCACCCCTGGTCACAGTTCAGAGCACGTCCACCCCTGGTCACAGTTCAGAGCACGTCCACACCCCTGGTCACAGTTCAGAGCACGTCCACAGTTCAGAGCACGTCCACCCCTGGTCACAGTTCAGAGCACGTCCACATCCACGTCTTGGCCACAGTTCAGAGCACGTCCACCCCTGGTCACAGTTCAGAGCACGTCCACCCCCCTGGCCACAGTTCAGAGCACGTCCACCCCTGGCCACAGTTCAGAGCACGTCCACCCCTGGTCCACAGTTCAGAGCACGTCCACCCCTGGTCACAGTTCAGGGCACGTCCACCCTTGGTTACAGTTCAGAGCACGTCCACCCCTGGTCACAGCTCAGAGCACGTCCACCCCTGGTCACAGTTCTGAGCACGTCCACCCCTGGTCACAGTTCAGAGCACGTCCACCCCTGGCCACAGTTCAGAGCACGTCCACCCCTGGTCACAGTTCTGAGCACGTCCACACTCGGTCACAGTTCAGAGCACGTCCACCCTGGTCACAGTTCAGAGCACGTCCACCCCTGGCCACAGTTCTGAGCACGTCCACCCCTGGTCACAGTTCTGAGCACGTCCACACTCGGCCACAGTTCAGAGCACGTCCACACTCGGCCACAGTTCAGAGCACGTCCACCCCTGGTCACAGTTCAGAGAGCACGTCCACACTCGGTCACAGTTCAGAGCACGTCCACCCCTGGCCACAGTTCAGAGCACGTCCACCCCTGGCCACAGTTCACGAGCACGTCCACCCCTGGTCACAGTTCAGAGCACGTCCACACTCGGCCACAGTTCAGAGCACGTCCAACTCGGCCACAGTTCAGAGCACGTCCACCCCTAGCCACAGTTCAGAGCACGTCCACCCTCGGCCACAGTTCAGAGCACGTCCACCCCTAGCCACAGTTCAGAGCACGTCCACCCCTGGTCACAGTTCAGAGGACGTCCACACTCGGTCACAGTTCAGAGCACGTCCACCCCTGATCACAGTTCAGAGCACGTCCACCCTCGGTCACAGTTCAGAGCACGTCCACCCTTGGCCACAGTTCAGAGCACGTCCACCCCTGGTCACAGTTCAGAGCACGTCCACCCCTGGTCACAGTTCAGAGCACGTCCACCCCTGGCCACAGTTCAGAGCACGTCCACCCCTGGTCACAGTTCTCAGCACGTCCACCCCTGGTCACAGTTCAGAGCACGTCCACGCTCGGTCACAGTTCAGAGCACGTCCACCCTCGGTCACAGTTCAGGGCACGTCCACCCCTGATCACAGTTCAGAGCACGTCCACCCCTGGTCACAGTTCTCAGCACGTCCACCCCTGGTCACAGTTCAGAGCACGTCCACCCCTGGTCACAGTTCAGAGCACGTCCACCCTTGGTCACAGTTCAGGGCACGTCCACCCCTGGTCACAGTTCAGAGCACGTCCACCCTCGGTCACAGTTCAGAGCACGTCCAGACTCGGCCACAGTTCAGAGCACGTCCACCCTCGGTCACAGTTCAGAGCACGTCCACCCCTGGTCACAGTTCAGAGCACGTCCAGACTCGGCCACAGTTCAGAGCACGTCCACCCTCGGTCACAGTTCAGAGCACGTCCACCCCTGGTCACAGTTCAGAGCACGTCCACCCCTAGCCACAGTTCAGAGCACGTCCACCCCTAGCCACAGTTCTGAGCACGTCCACCCCTGGTCACAGTTCAGAGCACGTCCACCCCTGGTCACAGTTCAGAGCACGTCCACCCCTGGTCACAGTTCAGAGCACGTCCACACTCGGCCACAGTTCAGAGCACGTCCACCCCTGGCCACAGTTCTGAGCACGTCATTCAGCTTAGAGTGTCGCATAGGGGTCACCAATTCAGGTTAGACTAGTTGAAGTGTAGGACAGTTAAGCGACAACAGGTCTTCAGTCAATGGGTTGTTGATCATTGGAACTGCCTGCTGATGTTGTGGGGAGTTCCTCATTGAATGTATTTAAGAGTATGGTGGACAAGCTTTTAAGACAGGAAAATATCGTTTTTGAGTTCTTATTTGTGTTGGATAGGGTGAGACTTGTGCTAGGTGTGTGTGTGCAAGACACAGACCCCTTTAACCAGGCATGGATGCGGTTTGAAAGCTGTTGGTATGGCATTAAATCCACATGTGTTGAGGGGATCAGGGGAATATGGCTGGATAGCTAGGATAGAGAGGCATTGCTAGGTGTGTGGGATGTTCATGGATGGTTTCTTCAGGATGTGGTGATGGCTGTGGTGGGTCTTTTTGCCGGGCTTATGGTATATTCCATTTGCAGACTTCACTGGATGAGCGCTTGTGGCTCTTAATATGTCTAAACACTGTATGATCTTTATGGCTTTATGAGTGGTCCTGATCGGGGGCCTGTGCGGATCAGAGCCACCGGTGGAATGTGGCCAGGGTGTGGAATGTGGAATGTGGTTGGCCAACGTCGGACGGCAGGGACGGAGGCGTCCACACAGTCGAGATCAACACGTGCCAGGCGCCGACGAAATCACTGGGATCCGCTCAGGCTCGGATCCTAGCGTACTTGGGGTCAAATGCATTGAAATGAGGGGTTCAGAACAAACTTCATTACACGCCGTGTTTTCTTAATTCGAACGCTTTATTGTGGTTAGTACAATGGACGATATAGGCTTTCGAACATTATTTTTAATCGTTCACTTGTTAGTGAGATATTAAGGGGAATAAATATGCCTCGCAAAAACAATCCAATCACTGTTCATCATTTACACAATGGGGTTAATATAAAGGTGTATTATTTTCACTTCAAGTTCGAGATGAGCTGAACGCCAATGGGCCTGAGGTGCTCGGTTGGTAAAGTGTTGAACTCTGGATACGAGGGCACCAGATTCAACACTCGCACCATTCAGAACACTGCCAAATCGTGCAGCCCACCAGCAAAACAGCGTGGGCGGCGCCATTAGCCGTGATCGTGCACAAAGTGCGCCTTGAACCACCGAATAACCAACAACAACGCACACGA
>JAOTOL010001176.1:327500-336743 GCA_034440575.1 Imbricaverruca yamaguchii
CCAGTTCCTTTTCAACTTCCCGCAATACACTAGCATGAAGTACATCAGGTCCTGCTGCCTTGTTACCTCAAGAATACCAACACTCTAAGCAGAATCAATTGTTTTTTTAATAATAAATTAAATGTCTAATCCAATTGTCTTCTAGACAAGTTAACAACTATATGAATATCACTCTTGATATCACGCATGGCTAGACAGAAAGATGAACAGTCACACAGCACTTATGAATACCACCAACTTAGTACCAACTTTAAACTCTCAATCTTAAGCTTAAACACCAAGCCACACTATGCACCACAAAACTAAATAAAGTATGTTAGGAAAGCATTGGTGTGTTCTAATCTACTTATGATATCTACACACTTGCAATATCTTCAACTGAAAAAAAAACTAAATACTAAAATACTCTAAAAATGAAGAAGCCCATATACCTCTACTATCACCCGGTATATGGAGATATACCTAGTGTAATTGAAGCTAACTATTTAAATCCCAACCTAAACTTTATCGCCAAAAAGACCAAAACTTATTCCTCTACACTACAGAAATCAAAGCCACGAAGCCGCGCCTAAAAACAAGATGGCGCTCGGCAGCCTCGCTGGGTTCTATAGTATAATTTGCGTGCTAAGAAAGTGCTTATCAGATAAAACTAATTAAATATAATCACAGAAGTAATTGCTAAACAACTATCCACAGCTTGGACTAGAGTACTGCCCTGTTCTGCAACGACTTATCTGGAAAGCTGGAGCTCCAAACGGACGCGCTTCCCCCGGGCCCCCTGGGGGGACCCTTGTCAAACCTTGTGGTTCCCCGCTCCTGACCCCTGGGGGCTTCCACCCCGTGACACCTGGCGGCAAACACTGGACAATGTTCTTTGGTTGCCATGCTATCACTAGCCGAAGTCGGTGGTCGCTATTGGTGGGTTCGTAGTGGCGGTGTAAAATAACTTAGTCGGGACGAAGTTTTGTTGCTCTGACTATGTCTTGAGGTGGTCAGAATCGCAGCCTCTTCGTGAGATTCCTTATCCCTTCAGAGAAATGACAAAATCTATACTGAGTAATCAATGACCTTGCTACAGCTCACAGCATATCCTGTAAATTGCGTTGGTGCACATTCCAATTGAGCTATCTTTTATGCCTATCCATGCTGCTTGAAACGTTTGTACGTACCGGTACGCCTCTGGTGCCGTAATGTTGTTACGGGTGAGTGTCAAACTTAGCATGGGCAGAACTAACTACGATTATAATAGGCATTTTTGCCGTTTTATATATATATATATATGTATATATATATATATATATATATATATATATATATATATATATATATGTATATATATATGTTGTACGGTGACCATGTACCGACTGGACGGGAGTCCTTTTGCGTCACCTAATGACTTCGTCTGTGAAGGTACAATCTTCAAATGGATTGATCAATCTTCAATTGAATATGGAAGGCGTCATTCATTTCCGTGTTAGCACGGGCATGTCTGGGTGGTAATACTTGATCAGAAGCGTCCTTCCGTATACATTCTACGGCACCATATACAGAGTGGGCAGAATAAATGCCTGGTGAGCATATACTGTGTGAGTGCCATTTGGTGGCCTCCAAATGACGTCATCTTGGATGACCCCATCTTCACCCTGAACACAAATTCCTGAATTGGCACCTGTACAATCGCATCCCGGAGACAGATTCCTTGGGACGCGCTTCAAACGCGATCTGAAGCACAGTCCTGACCTGAAGCACAGTCCTGACCTGAAGCACAGTCCTGACCTGAAACACAGTCCTGACCTGAAGTCGCGAGTATTTCGTGACGACGGCTCTGAATTTGGGCGGCCCACAACCTCAACCCTGAAGCGATGCCCTGGTGACCCCTCTGAATTTGGGCACCCCACAACCTCAACCCCGAAGAGATGCCCTGGTGACGCCTCTGAATTTGGGCAGCCCACAACCTCAACCCTGAAGCGATGCCCTGGTGACGCCTCTGTGACGCCACTTGAAGCAGCACCTTTCGACACTGCTTCCCTGTTGACACACTTGAATTGGCTTTTCCGCAACGCCCTCCTCCCAGAAAGAAATGCTCGATGTCCTGAATTCCATCTGAGGCGCCAGCCGTCGTGGGAAAATTATCGATAGGGTCCCGGCAGTGGAAAATTATCGATAGGGTCCCGGCAGTGGAAAATTATCGACAGGGTCCCGGCAGTGGAAAATTATAGATAGGGTCCCGGCAGTGGAAAATTATCGACAGGGTCCCGGCAGTGGAAAATTATAGATAGGGTCCCGGCAGTGGAAAATTATCGACAGGGTCCCAGCAGTGGAAAATTATCGGTAGGGTCCCGGCAGTGGAAAATTATCGACAGGGTCCCGGTAGGGGAAAATTATAGTTAGGGTCCCGGCAGTGGAAAATTATAGTTAGGGTCCCGGCAGCAGTGGAAAATTATCGACAGGGTCCCGGTAGGGGAAAATTATAGTTAGGGTCCCGGCAGTGGACAATTATAGACAGGGTCCCGGCAGTGGACAATTATAGATAGGGTCCCGGCAGTGGACAATTATCGACAGGGTCCCGGCAGTGGACAATTATAGTTAGGGTCCCGGCAGTGGACAATTATAGATAGGGTCCCGGCAGTGGACAATTATCGACAGGGTCCCGGCAGTGGACAATTATCGACAGGGTCCCGGCAGTGGAAAATTGTCCACAGGGTCCCGGCAGTGGAAAATTATCGACAGGGTCCCGGCAGTGGACAATTATCGACAGGGTCCCGGCAGTGGACAATTATAGTTAGGGTCCCGGCAGTGGACAATTATAGATAGGGTCCCGGCAGTGGACAATTATCGACAGGGTCCCGGCAGTGGACAATTATCGACAGGGTCCCGGCAGTGGAAAATTATCGACAGGGTCCCGGCAGTGGAAAATTATCGACAGGGTCCCGGCAGTGGACAATTATCGACAGGGTCCCGGCAGTGGAAAATTGTCGACAGGGTCCCGGCAGTGGAAAATTATCGACAGGGTCCCGGCAGTGGAAAATTATCGATAGGGTCCCGGCAGTGGACAATTATCGACAGGGTCCCGGCAGTGGACAATTATCGACAGGGTCCCGGCAGTGGACAATTATCGACAGGGTCCCGGCAGTGGACAATTATCGACAGGGTCCCGGCAGTGGACAATTATCGACAGGGTCCCGGCAGTGGACAATTATCGATAGGGTCCCGGCAGTGGAAAATTATCGACAGGGTCCCGGCAGTGGACAATTATCGACAGGGTCCCGGCAGTGGACAATTATCGACAGGGTCCCGGCAGTGGAAAATTGTCGACAGGGTCCCGGCAGTGGAAAGCAATTATCGACAGGGTCCCGGCAGTGGACAATTATCGACAGGGTCCCGGCAGTGGACAATTATCGACAGGGTCCCGGCAGTGGAAAATTATCGACAGGGTCCCGGCAGTGGACAATTATCGACAGGGTCCCGGCAGTGGAAAATTATCGACAGGGTCCCGGCAGTGGAAAATTGTCGACAGGGTCCCGGCAGTGGAAAATTATCGACAGGGTCCCGGCAGTGAAATTGTGGGGTCCCGGCAGTGGACAATTATAGACAGGGTCCCGGCAGTGGACAATTATCGACAGGGTCCCGGCAGTGGACAATTATCGACAGGGTCCCGGCAGTGGAAAATTGTCGACAGGGTCCCGGCAGTGGAAAATTATCGACAGGGGTCCCGGCAGTGGACAATTATCGACAGGGTCCCGGCAGTGGAAAATTGTCGACAGGGTCCCGGCAGTGGAAAATTATCGACAGGGTCCCGGCAGTGGACAATTATCGACAGGGTCCCGGCAGTGGAAAATTGTCGACAGGGTCCCGGCAGTGGAAAATTATCGACAGGGTCCCGGCAGTGGAAAATTATCGACAGGGTCCCGGCAGTGGACAATTATCGACGGGTCCGCAGTGGAAAATTATCGACAGGGTCCCGGCAGTGGACAATTATCGACAGGGTCCCGGCAGTGGAAAATTATCGACAGGGTCCCGGCAGTGGACAATTATCGACAGGGTCCCGGCAGTGGAAAATTATCGACAGGGTCCCGGCAGTGGACAATTATCGACAGGGTCCCGGCAGGGCAGTGACAATTATCGACAGGGTCCCGGCGGTGGACAATTATCGATAGGGTCCCGGCAGTGGAAAATTATCGACAGGGTCCGGGGGGGGACACTTATAGGGCTCTAGTGGTTTGGGAGTGGGCCTGGTAGGCCCTGGCTAGGAGTGAGCCCTGGCTAGGGCCCTGGCTAGTGAGCCCTGGCGTCCCGGCAGTGGGCCCTGGAAATGATCGACAGGGTAGGTGGACAATTATCGGCAGGGTCCCGGCAGTGGACAATTATCACTGGTAGGCCCTGGCTAGGAGTGAGCCCTGGCTAGCTGGATTGGAGTGAGCCCTGGCTAGGAGTGAGCCCTGGCTAGGCCCTGGCTAGGAGTGAGCCCTGGCTAGGCCTGGCTCGGAGTGAGCCCTGGCTAGGGTGGCCCTGGCTAGGAGTGAGCCCTGGCTAGGAGTGAGCCCTGGCTAGGAGTGAGCCCTGGCTAGGAGTGAGCCCTGGCTAGGAGTGAGCCCTGGCTAGGAGTGAGCCCTGGCTAGGAGTGAGCCCTGGCTAGGAGTGAGCCCTGGCTAGGAGTCGGCTGAGCCCTGGCTAGGAGTGAGCCCTGGCTAGGAGTGAGCCCTGGCTAGGGGTGAGCCCTGGCTAGGGAGTGAGCCCTGGCTAGGAGTGAGCCCTGGCTAGGGAGTGAGCCCTGGCTAGGCCCTGGCTAGGAGTGAGCCCTGGCTAGGAGTGAGCCCTGGCTAGGAGTGAGCCCTGGCTAGGAGTGAGCCCTGGCTAGGGAGTGAGCCCTGGCTAGGAGTGAGCCCTGGCTAGGAGTGAGCCCTGGCTAGGAGTGAGCCCTGGCTAGGAGTGAGCCCTGGCTAGGAGTGAGCCCTGGCTAGGAGTGAGCCCTGGCTAGGAGTGAGCCCTGGCTAGGAGTGAGCCCTGGCTAGGGCTCTGGCTAGGAGTGAGCCCTGGCTAGGAGTGAGCCCTGGCTAGGAGTGAGCCCTGGCTAGGAGTGAGCCCTGGCTAGGAGTGAGCCCTGGCTAGGCCCTGGCTAGGAGTGAGCCCTGGCTAGGAGTGAGCCCTGGCTAGGAGTGAGCCCTGGCTAGGAGTGAGCCCTGGCTAGGAGTGAGCCCTGGCTAGGAGTGAGCCCTGGCTAGGAGTGAGCCCTGGCTAGGAGTGAGCCCTGGCTAGGGGCCCTGGCTAGGGAGTGAGCCCTGGCTAGGCCCTGGCTAGGGAGTGAGCCCTGGCTAGGCCCGTGAAATGGCGCCGGCGTGCCCTCCCCTGAGCAAGAAATCACTGACGGGAGCATGAAGTCCTCGACCAGCACCGGCGACTCCGAGTTAGCATTGTATTCCGTTGATTGCGCTACCCGTGTCCGTACTTTAAGTTTGCCACTCGGCTCAGTGAGTATGCAGGCACCAGTGCGCCTGTGTATTGATGCTCAATCTGAAAAGCCATAAAATGGACATGGCAATAAATGGACGTTGACGGTGCACATTTTCTTCATTTTGGTTGCTTTCAACCGCATTGAAACCCCAGGAGCAAGGAGCATTGATCAGGGTGGGGTTAGGTGCTACGAAGTGTTCCCACCCAACCTCGGTTGAACACACAGGACGGCGGGTGTTGGAGGGTGCGATGCCAACAGAGCCCAGCCTCAGAACGGGACCACCTGCGTAGCACACAGGACAGCCGACACCAAGGAGCTCGCGCAGGCGGCGAACACCAATTTCCGGCAAGATTCCCGCACCAAAAAAGCGATCCCGTCATCATGAAGAGATGAGCTGTAGCCTGGCCTTGGCCCCACCCCTTTGGCTGCGGTACTTTCTATAGTTACCGTCAGCGACACGATCTTTTGGAGGGGATTGCCTCCGAGGATCTGGCAGCTGTCTTCATACAGAATGTCGTATGTCATATGTCGTATGTCATATGTCGTATGTCATATGTCGTATGTCGTATGTCGTATGTCATATGTCGTATGCCATATGTCGTATGTCATATGTCGTATGCCATATGTCGTATGTCATATGTCGTATGTCATATGTCATATGTCGTATGTCATATGTCGTATGTCGTATGTCATATGTCGTATGTCGTATGCCATATGTCATATGTCATATGTCGTATGCCATATGTCATATGTCGTATGCCATATGTCATATGTCGTATGCCATATGTCATATGTCATATGTCGTATGTCATATGTCGTATGCCATATGTCGTATGCCATATGCGTCATATGTCATATGTCTATGTATGTCATATGTCGTATGCCATATGTCATCTGTCGGCATTCAGTAACTTAGGAGATGATATTGCAGTATTATATCGTTAGCCACTGAGCCCGCGCATACAATGCGGTCTAGCTACTACCCGGCGGGTGGCTTAGATGAGCAGTGTGGCGCCGCGTACTGCGCGGTTGAAAGCTGCTGACTATTTTGCAGCATTCGACGTTCGTTGAAGTTTGTGTATACTGTCACTACGCTATGCTTCCAAGTAGTTTTGTTCCATCTGGCAAACAGGCCTGAGAGACCGTCTGGTGTCCGGGGAGGGGAAGGGAGGCGGGCCGGGTGGGGTCCCGTCGCCGTCACGACCATTCCCTGGCACCGGCAGCGTGTCGACGCTAGCTCAACAGGTCCGGGGAAGGGAAGGGAGGCGGGGCAGGTCCGGTCCCGTCGCCGTCACGACCATTCCCTGGCACCGGCAGCAGGTCGGCGTGGGTGTAGAGGACGACGGCGGTGGCCCAGCCGGCCGGGGTCGGGCCACCCACCCCCCTCGCCAGAAGAGGCGTCGCCAAAAGAAGCGTCGCCAACCGCCCGCTTCCAGCTGGCGGCCCCGGCCCTGGGGGGTGGCGTCGCGCACCGTGCCGTGGTGCGACATCGCAGAGGCGAGGGCCAAGGGGGGAAGGTGGAAAGCCACGCACGCCCGACAATGCGTGGTGCCCGGGTGACCTGCTGCACCTACTGGCCCGTCCACAGAAACGGCGGACGAAATATCTGCTGCACCTACTGGCCCATCCACAGAAACGGCAGACAAATATCTGCTGCACCTACTGGCCCGTCCCAGAAACGGCAGACAAATATCTGCTGCACCTACTGGCCCATCCACAGAAACGGCAGACAAACATCTGCTGCACCTACTGGCCCATCCACAGAAACGGCAGCCTTCAAACATCTGCTGCACCTACTGGCCCATCCACACGAAACGGCGGCCAAACATCTGCTGCACCTACTGGTCCATCCACAGAAATGGCGGCCAAACATCTGCTGCTACCTACTGGCCCATCCACAGAAACGCGGCAGCCAAACATCTGCTGCACCTACTGGCCACCCACAGAAACGGCAGACAAAAACCTGCTGCACCTACTGGCCCATCCACAGAAACGGCAACCAAACATCTGCTGCACACGCGGTCACCGGCCCATCCACAGAAACGCGGCGGCCAAACACGGGCTGCACCTGGCCCATCCACAGAAACGGCAGCCAAACATCTGCTGCACCTACTGGCCCCATCCACAGAAACGGCGGTCAAACATCTACTGCACCTACTGGCCCATCCACAGAAACGGCAGCCAAACATCTGCTGCACCTACTGGCCCATCCACAGAAACGGCAGCCAAACATCTGCTGCACCTACTGGCCCAACCACAACGGCGGGCCAAACACGGGCTGCACCTACTGGCCCATCCACAGAAACGGCAGACAAACATCTGCTGCACCTACTGGCCCACCCACAGAAACGGCAGACAAAATCTGCTGCACCTACTGGCCCATCCACAGAAACGGCAGCCAAACATCTGCTGCACCTACTAGCCCATCCACAGAAACGGGCAGCCAAACATCTGCTGCACCTACTGGCCCATCCACAGAAACGGCAGCCAAACATCTGCTGCACCTACTGGCCCACCCACAGAAACGGCAGACAAAAACGCTGCACCTACTGGCCCATCCACAGAAACGGCAGCCAAACATCTGCTGCACCTACTGGCCCATCCACAGAAACGGCGGCCAAACACGGGCTGCACCCTCCCCGTCCCATCCACAGAAACGCAACCAAACATCTGCTGCACCTACTGGCCCATCCACAGAAACGGCAGCCAAACATCTGCTGCACCTACTGGCCCACCCACAGAAACGGCAGACAAAAACCTGCTGCACCTACTGGCCCATCCACAGAAACGGCAGCCAAACATCTGCTGCACCTACTGGCCCATCCACAGAAACGGCAGCCAAACATCTGCTGCACCTATTAGGCCCACCCACAGAAACGGCAGCCAAACATCTGCTGCACCTACTGGCCCATCCACAGAAACGGCGGCCAAACATCTGCTGCACCTACCGGCCCATCCAACAGAAACGGAAGGCCAAACATCTGCTGCACCTACTGGCCCACCTGCAGAAACGGGCGGTCAAACATCTGCTGCACCTACTGGCCCATCCACAGAAACGGCAGCCAAACACTGCTGCACCTACTGGCCCATCCACAGAAAATGCAGACAAACATCTGCTGCACCTACTGGCCCATCCACAGAAACGGCGGCCAAACACTGGCTGCACCTACTGGCCCATCCACAGAAACGGCAGCCAAACAAGGGCTGCCGGCGGACATTTGGCGAATTGCGCCAGCAAATATGAACAGACCGACGGATGTCGCGTGATCCGCATGTTTGTTTGTCAAAGCTGGTGTCGGCGGGTTCGTGGTGCCTGATGGTGATAGTCTATGTTTCGTGGTGCCTGATGGTGATAGTCTATGTTTCGTGGTCCCCTGTTGGCCGTAGTCTATGTTTTGTGTTCCCCTGGCGGTGGTAGTCTATGTTTCGTAGTCACTGAGTGGTGGTAGTCTATGTTTCGTGGTCCCTGGCGGTGGTAGTCTATGTTTCGTGTTCCCCTGGCGGTGGTAGTCTATGTTTCGTGGTCCCTGGCGGTGGTAGTCTATGTTTCGTAGTCCCTGGCGGTGGTAGTCTATGTGTTGTGGTCCCTGGCGGTGGTAGTCTATGTTTCGGGGTCCCCTGGCGGTGGTAAGTCGTGTTCCTCTGTTGGCGATGACTACAGTATGTAAAGGAAAATGAAAGAAAACTTGAAAAACAATAAAGTTAAATTTGAAAGAAAAAAAAATATTTTGGTGCTAAAAAAAAGCAGTGGACCCTGCCCAATTTCAAGCTGTCCTTTTCTAATTTCAATG
>JAOTOL010001177.1:0-165000 GCA_034440575.1 Imbricaverruca yamaguchii
AAATATCTTGGGGGGGGGGGAAATTATACCCCTGGTCGATTTCGTTGTCCTTTTTCTCATTCCAAATACATTTTTGTTTTTTTTCATATCCCAAAATGAACCCCCTGAGTAAAAAAATATAATGTAAGTCGTGAAAAATAGCCCCTTGGTGACGTCACTTTTGGGGGAAAATGTTCGGGGCGTGGAACGTGACCCTACTCGTCGAGCGCTTTCCGATGACACCTCTTTCGTTTTCGTGCGATGCATAGTTTGATTTTAGAGGGGGATCTTCAATCGCCCCCGAGACGGGGTGGGAGGATTCGGACTGTAATGACGGCGCGGGTTAACCCGCGCTGTCTCAGAGGAGGAGGTGTGTTTTTTCCATCCCTTAAGGTTTTCCGCGGATAGTAAAAAAAAATAAAAACGGCGCACGGCAGCTTCAAAATCTGGTATACCTATTCCCACACATCAAGTTGTTATTTTGAGTGGAAAATTTTGAAGTCGGGTCATTCACGGGGCCGAACTAGTCAAGGTCAAGCCAGGTCACCTCCAAAAATGTTCAACCAGTCGTCACACTTTAACGGGTAAAGATATTTGAATGCACTTTCAGCGTTTAATTTTCTTTATGGACGCAACGAAACGCACCAGAGGTATGGTTGAACTTTCGCCTTTTTATGGCATGTTTGTTTAGCATATTTGCCTATTGAGCCTAAAATCGAAATTGTGGCTCAAGTAAACTAATTGCATGAGGCGACGTTTACCTGAAACAACTCTCTGGGCATGTTTTATCTATTAGAAACATAAAAAAGTATATTTAAGAATTAAAACTACAAATTGAACAACATGAAAACGATTGGTATATTTGGGTAGGCGAACATTTCGTTACAATGCCAATTTCGTCTTTCTATTCTGATTCCAATTAATTTTTCCCCACGAAAATTGAACTCCACAGAACATACATGACGTCAACCGTAATCACACATAAACCCCTGGTAGGATGTTAAATAGTTTTTAGCCGTACTCGTCGAGCGCTTTCCAATGAGACATTCCTGGTTTCGCGTGACGCTGGTTTGAGATTGGATAAAGTATATAATTAATCCTTCCTGAGACGGGGTGTGAGGATCTGACCGAATGATGGGGAGGGTTAACGTATTGCTCCGGATGTAATGTTTTATCGTTAAATCCGTCGCACTGACAACGAATGACTCCGTCTCAGATTCCTAAACATAAATTATCATCACCATATTACGTTGTTGCAGGAAACCCACTCCAACATCCAAGATGATAAAGTTCTGGAAAAAATAATGGGGATGAGACATATTCTTCACATATGGTGAAAGGAAACCTGGTTCTGATATATTCGCCATTCCTTCCATCTTTTCCGAACTGGTCCGCAAAGATGGAAAAATGTTCTTGTGGATGCCAAAGGAAGTTTATTAGTCGCTAAGTTGACCTTCGAATGTCCTAGAAGAAAACCATTGGAGCTGGGCGCTTCAACCCAGCTTTACAATTTGGCCAGGCCTTCTTATTTTACCATCTTCCCCACGTTGGCTGAATGGATTGCTTCCAAATGAATTAAATTTCATGCATATTCGTTCGTCCCCTTCAGGCTGGCATCATCACAAGACCTGTTACTTAGGTCGATCTGCTTTCGCAAACATTTTTGCCCATACATGGGTGATCCTAGGCCAGGTTAAGCGAGCACGGAGGAAAGTTGCCACCGCGCCAATAAGCGTACGTAATTTTTAAATGTAGTGTAGCAACATGTACAATAGCACATTGATGCAGTCCACTTCTGTTTGTTTTTGCTCCATGATGCGGCAGGGGTGACGGCTACATGCCACCGTTTTCTTATTTTTTTGGAGAGAAACTCCGCTTCGCCACAAAGGCATTCCGAACTTAGCGTAATTGGCTTCATGCGCATTTAACTTCCCGCCCGTGTGGGGGCTGCGAGGGGGTTAGCGGGTGTCAATGCATCCATTTTTCGCGACTCATGGAGGAACGCAGCCGTGGGCATCATGCCGCTGCTTGATGGGACCATCTATTGCGGACTTGATCAGCCCAGCCATGGAAATGCTCGATCATATAACTGTGCTATGACGCCATTGGTGAAATATATCCTTTGTTATGTAACGTGTGAACTATTGGCAATCAACGTCACTTGTTGCCCACATATATAAAATGTTGGATACGGTGAGATGATAGGCATCTAAGCTCGTGTGCTACATCAGCTTGTTTCCAAAGTGATTGAACGTTGCTGACTTATTATGGACCCATGATAACTCATTTTCAGCTTCTGAGCTACTCGGGGCTTAGGCCGAGACGCATATACCTGGGAGAGTTTCGGCTGACTGGCTGACTGGTTTTGAGTTTAGGGGCTCATCGACTGCATCGGTCATTCAGCGCCCATCATCGGCCAGTCAAATAGTAAAATGCTAGCAAAGGTCAGCCAGAATTGAATATCACAATTGTTGAAGCGGCTAAAGATACTTTACTATGCTACGATTCCTATTCTCGGTCCGTATAAATTGAGTTAATGAATATATCACAGCAAACTTAAAGAAAACTTAATTTCGATAGGGAAGGAAAAGCCTCCGATTGAACAATGATGATCAAGTGAGAGAGGTAACCTTTCAAAAAATTGACGCTTTCGCTCATGGTTAAGTCGGTTGCAGGCAATCAGTACGTGACTGAGAGTTTCGGCAAGATTGACCTGGTAAAGCTTCGCACTGCATGAGTCTGTATAGTAAACTCCAGCGTAAGCCTATAGCAACACTTATAATATCTAAATTTAGGTTTTTGCATCCCATGAGAACGAAACAATCGGTTCTCTACTATTCCAAATGATCAGAGCCAAGTAATTAGGTAGACCAAAAGGCGCAGCTCAAGAAATAGTTTACGCATACCGATCTTATTGAAAACGTTTTATCTAGAATGGTAGATGCAATCCCTAAATCCCTCAACAACACCATTTTTATGGAGATTAGCGTGAATTCCCCAAAAATCAGAGCTGCTTTTATTCATTGCCAGCCACATTTTTTGTCACCTCGCCCTTACCTTTGATGAAGTGGGAGGGGCAGGCACATATGTTCATTCAGTTCCATCAACTTTAACCTCATAATTTACATTGACTGATGTGTCAGGACGCATCATGAGGCGGGGGGATGCTGTAGCGGACAAGGAACTTCTCAGGATTTCTTGCGGCGTGGTCACTATTGAGCATACCACGGCATTTAAGCAAACGTAGGGCGAAATAACGCGAACAACCAATAAGTATACTTATGAAGCGCAACAGCAGTGGTGACGACTTCTCTACCATTCCTTGGGGCCGACATGATGAATGCGTCTGGCACTTTCAAATGTATGAATCAAGATTCGTGCCGGGATGTTTCGTCGTCGGGAATAGATGCATGAACCGAAGGAAGGGGGACACCGCGGAGTACCCCGGACACTGCCAAATAATATTGTATCTACATTTCGGTACATAATAGCATTGGCTTGATGAATTCATAAGCATTGCTCCTCGTGTTTGTCAGCAAACCAGCCTTTAAGATGCGGATTCCACCTGCCAAATGCGCAACGTGGGCATTCCAGCGGCCAATTCGACGGGCCGATTCGGAGCATCCAGTTCTTTATAAAACATTGGATCAGGATGCATGCATCGGTATGCATCACAACACATAAATATTGCTGAACACGTAACCACTTTTTGATTGCTGAATCAATTGAACGGAGTTTCGTCGCTGCCAGATATGCCTTTGGCAATTCTGGGATGCCACGGCAAACATCCACGAATATCAGTTTACTTAAAATGTGATGCACCTTTGTGATATTCGAATTTGGCAGACAATTATATGCTTCAGCACCTAAATGTAATAGTTGTAAGATTGAATATCTACATAAGTTACAGCAAAATGACCACAGCCTATGCATACAAAAATTATACTGTCCGCATAAGGTGATGAAACTCCAGATTATAGTGACTTAACAATACCATTCTTTGAAGATGATTTTTCATTTGTTCTGTGTGTATAGATCAAAAATGCAATTATGCTAGCGACAGCATGAACGGAGCAATGCTTACGATTTGCGTTTGAATTTAGAAAATGACCACGAGTGCCATCTGAGTCAGTAGAATCAGAAGCCGTAAAGAAAAAAGATCGTGCAGGAGGAGAAAAGGAAGAAAGTTCATTACATGACTGCAACAATATGGGATTGACTGCTTTTTCCGCCAGGTCTACCTAACAAATATGTAACTACTATCACTAACGACACGCCCTTAAACATTCTGCCAACCCCACGCAACTATTCGACATCGAGCAAATGCGTATCTAGAAACATTAATATTTGAATCTGCTAGTTATGGTCTAGATTGAAATGGATAAAGCAGGGTTAGATACCTACAAAATGCTTCTTCGGTATGTGTGTGCCCAATGGAATACTAAGGACACATCACTTTGAAAACAGAAGACGGGCAGCTAGCTTCCGACAGCAGACATTTTGAATATTACAATGCATTGCTTACTTAACTATATGAGTCAACATGTCACAGACTATAGCGACCGGCGAATCAACGATTATCTGGCTTCAACAGATTTTCCCGAATTATTAAAAATGGAAAGCAGAACTCCTGCATTAGTCAACAAGTGAAGGCAATCTATATATGCTCTAAGGCATGATGAAGCGAACAAAGCTCCTTCCGCTTCTGGATTTTGGAAGGAATTTCTCCTTTTCTTCTGGCCAGACCAAGTCAACATGATCGTAGATTACATGCAAAATGAAGCAAAAGAAAGCGCGGTGTGTTTTCATATTGCACAGCTGTGGAGTGTGAAACACCATTAAGAAAGAGTGATGATCCCGCTGGGCATGCACCCGTCCGTCTCGTAGGAGAGTCTCTGTCCGCCCCCCACACACTCAGGTTTTTCGCGGATAGTGAACGAACGGCGGGTTACAGCGCGCACCGAAATGGTGGGATGCGTTTTCCAATGCCTGAATTTTGGCATGCTGTTTCAAAATTTTGAAGTCAGGTCGTCTAGGGTCTGTTAGTCGACGTCAGTTGAGGTCACCTCCAAAAAGTTCAAACTTAGTCGTCATGGGCTTTAATTTATTACAGGGTATTTAATGAAACTTTCAGAGTTTGCTTATCTCTAGGGATGCAACAAAAACGGATCTGTATTTTTTAAACTACATTTTTTACATTTTGCATATTTGCCAATTGCAGTTCAAATAGAAGTGATTCTGGCTAAAGTAAGCTATTTGATTGGGGCAAGTTAGACTTTCAACAACGTGTCTCGGTCTGCTCTACCCATTGGAAAGGGAAAATTAAAAGACAACTTGAAAAAACTAAAACTTTTGGAAATTTCAAAAAATGTAATGTTTATTTTTGGGGAGCCAGGAAAATTTGCCCTGGTCGATTTCGCTGTCTTTTTCTCATTCTAAATAAATTTGATGTTTTCATGAATCCCCAAAAATGAAAATTTCCAGAGCCAAAAAACATAATAGTAAGTCGTGAACAGTCATGAAAATCTAGTCCCCTGGTGACGTCACCTTTGGGGGAAATTCTTTTTAGGGGTGGATCTGGACCCCTACTCGTCGAACGCTTTCCGATGACACCTCTTCGTTTTCGTGCGACGTTTAGTTTGGATTTTAGAGGGGTTACTATCCGCCCCGCCTCCCCGGCGACAGGGTGTGAGGACCGGACCGGACGAGACGGCGCGGTTTAAGAATATATAGAGTTGTGCGTACTAGCAATAGCTTGGCTATAATAGTGTCTAAGGCCTTGTCACCAAATATATTTAGGAGTGTCATGGGTAGTACGTGAATAATGGTCTTTCAAATTAAACGGGCTCAGTTTGCGGAACATTTTTTTGGTTCCAACTTGCGAAATCTACCTGATGTCATTAAATACTGCGAACATCATGACTTGGAGAAACAGAAGAAGCCATGATTGACCTAAACCAGTTAAGCCTTTTCGATTTTTTATATGGGAACACTGCTACACAATGTATTAGCAGGCGCTTAGACGTTCATCGCTATCTTGAACGTTGGGAGCTGGTTTTCCAACAAAATGTAACATTTTGGAGAAAATGTGACTCATCCCATATCAGTTTGTGTAAGACATAATGATATAGGGGGTACTCCCGCCAACGAAATAAATCACTCATGCATTTAGCGAAGGTCCCTTTACTCCATTTAAAACCATACTACTTTCCTAGAGGCTCATTTGATACCAAAATCACGACGGTTATACCCAAACTGTATATGTAAGGAAGACATGCTGTGCCATATTTAGCACGCCGATGGTGCACAGAAGAGGTCATGCAATTCGTAGATTTTACGAGTCACTCTTTTCGAGGAAGCGTAGAAAATCACTGTTTTATTTTTTACTTATGCTTGCAGTGGAATACTGGCATTGCGTTCATGTAGTACTCTCTCGGACCAGGGTGAGGCTCTCGAGAGTCCCGCCCCACCTCCTCAGGTTTTCCCGGGATAGCTGCCGAATGAGGTGATACAGAGACACGAAACTGTAGTACGTTCATATATATCTGATTTTGCATATCTTGAAACAAATTTGAGGACAAGATCGTCGGCCCTGACTCCAAACGGGACAAGCACAGAAATGTTCCCAAACATTCAAAGAGCCACCATTCGGAGTAATTACCACATATCAACGCCAACGCCGGACCATGCTGTTCTTTCATCAAGGCGTACAACTCTTTGTAATTAGGGGCGCTTGGAATCGTTTGGAGGGGGCGCCATTTCCTCGGATGGGAGCCTCTGTTAAAATCCGTACGGGGTGGGGGCCTTAGACTGACAATTTGCTGACCTGAGGAAGGTGAATGGGTCCACCGGTACATACAAAAGGGACATTTATTCTCTCTCAATAGCCGCTCTTCGTCATAAAGAGGGCACCTGTTCCCCTGATAGGGGTATCTTTATGCTTGAAAAATAATATGCTGAACGATTGGGGGACGTGGTGCATTGCAGTCCATCGTGGGTGTTTTTCCCGGTCAGAGAGTCGTCACACCTCTTTGGATTGGGGGAGGGGCACATGCCCGAGTGTCCCTCCCTCTATTTAGAACCTCTGATGCTGAGTAGCCCCATGAAAGTGGCCAGCGTCATCCCGATCGCTCCAATAGCCTGAGCACAGGACGATTTTGCAGTGGGCATGTTGGCGCCAAACCTTTGCTTGCTCTTAATTCTAGACACCATGAGTTTGCTGACAAACACATTGGGCTTGGTAATCTGACTTTTCGAGACTCACAAACATTGCTAAATATGGTGTGTTCTTATAGCAGCACACCAAATTATGGAGGATGCAATATTATCCATAGAAGCCTGTTCAAACCAGACGTTTACCTGTTCTGTGCGTTTCGCGTGCGCCTGAACGAAACAAAAATCAGTCAGCTGAGCTTCCTTTGTTTAAACGCGAAGTTCCTGAAGGTGGTGCCTTTGTTTAAAGACTTCGCGTGGCAATGATACACCTACTATGAAACGCATACAAACATCAGCAGAACCCTCTGATTCCATTTGGAATTATCTGAAGAACCCACGTAGAATGCGCCGAAACCGGCATGTCTAAAGAAAATACCAATATTTACGTGCGCAATAAGGTGCCACAAAAAGCCGGAATACCAAACGAAAATTACAACAACCGAGACAAACAACCGGAAAATTAAATCCCTCGGTTTACTTTTTGCTTTGATCATCATTAGCAAGACAAATTTTCGCCCATAATTATTGTCGATCCGACACACTATAGACGCCACAAATTTCGCTTGTTGTCACTCCACCTTACGAGGTTTATATCCAAGGATCCTGGCCCGTTGCAACTTTCTTAATAAGATAGCTAAAGAAATTACCTCGACAAATCATATACATTCACGTTTCATCTCTTTTTTTGTATGCCTATACAAGTTGCACGGATTACGATTGCAAAGTTATCCACTTGTTCTTGCACCTTGCGCGATATCGCGAGCAATTTCAGAAAGCATGCCCCAAAGTCGGCAAATGCAGTGGGGCTGTGCTGGGGCTCATCCAGTTGCCGACATCCATTGTGTGCAACAGGAAGCATGCCATAGAGACAGCTGTCCACCTTTACCCATCACCGTTATGCACACGTTTTGTCATTAATACACCATTAGTACAAATACAATATACATATAATATAATAATAGAGTACGTTGTCACTACCTAGAACGAGGATCTGAAACCAAGCAGATGACGTAACAATTAAGCCATGGAACGTTCACAGGTTCGCTAAAAACCGACGAAACTTCGATACACATAATGTGTTAAGGTGCATTCCTCAGCACTCTTGTATAAAACCTGCTACGGGACTACGAGCCTTTTTATTTAGAACCCGTAGGCTACGGCAGCAAATAGACTACCTTTGTCGTCACTTCTACATTTTGTTGGATCGACGTGCAATTTTGTATGCATGCTTACGTTATCAAGGGCAATTGAAGCAAGATGCATCCAGAAGGATTTTTGTTTGACTGTTGGGGGCACACCCTTGTGCACAAAGGACGGGACCTAAAGTTGTGCAATGTTCAGTCATTGCTACTGCCGTCAGGTATTCATCATTTGTAATGATTTCTGTATATTTTCATGCCATTAATTCCCAAGTTCAATGTGAAGTGCAATAAATCCGAGAAAAAATGAGGCCATATGTGAAGACTGAGTTTCCTACATCTTTGGTGTAGTCTCAGTCCGACCACATTTACCTCCGCCCCACCAACACTTTGTTCTCTCAACGTGGGGCCATGTGAGGAGGGTTTTATCAACCAAATTGGGAACCACACTGCGTCCATGTGTTGGGCCACACTAACAGTTGTTTTTCTTCTAACTTCTCCATCCCTGATTTTGGTTGTAGGTTGCAACGAAAATGGGGCGGTTTGGCCCGTCAATTGGTTAGCTGTATCCTCAAGTGAACTGGACCCACTCAAAGTTGGCGTCAGGTTTCCACTGTCAGGTTTTTCTCAAATACCGCATTTTCCCGAAATTGATCAGACCCCATCAAGTAATGGCAGATGGAGCATGGATTCCAAATGCCCCACGATCGGTGCTAACAATGGTGATACAGTTGCACGACTAAATTATAAAACGGCAAGTTCGTTACGAATTCAAAGCAAATCCGAATCGAGCAAAGTATATTTTATATGCTCCTAACAAAAAACCGTATAACATTGACAACTTTGGGCTTAACCTTCACTGGACTGATAGCCCTTGCGGTTCGCAGAATTCTCAGAGCGGAAACCTGGCTACGCCATTGTGAATGAAGTTATCTCGGAAAATGACACAAGCAAGTACGGACTTAAAGGCCGAGAAGAGAAGCATGTGGGTGGGTGGGTCCTTCGGTATTTTCAGGCCATTTTCAATTGGAAAATGCAGTCATGATCTTAGCATAATATTAACGATATCGTAGGCCTTAGCTCCTCTACCTTGGCATAAATATTATGGCAACTGCGGGGATATCACCCCACAAATTCTACAATAGGAGACTAGAAACTTGACAATTTTCGCCCAAACGCGAGCTGAACACAATGACTATTCAGCAGGATACTGCCTCGCAGTCATTTGTCTCCCACAACTTTTTGTCTCAAACACAGCATGTTTTTCGATCATAGTGGTCCTACGCTCAGGAAGCCTCCATCAGTGGCACTAGGTTAACCCGTCCTTCTCGGGTGGGGGTCTTCAACGGCCCTCCACCTCAGGTTTTCGCGGATAGTGAACGAACGGCGCGTGGCAGCGCGCCAAAAATTTGCATACCTTTTTCCACATCAATTTGGCATGTTATGTCAAAATGTGTAGGTCAGGTCATCTAGGGTCAACGAGTTAGTCAAGGTCAAGTAGGGTCCCTAAATAAAGTTCAATCAGTCGTCACGCTTTCACGGATCCAGATATTTTGTTCAAACTTCCAGCATTTTCGTATTTTTATGGGTGCAACACAACGTACGAGAGGAATTTTTCATTTTCCGTTTTTGACTGCACATAAATTTTCCATATTTGACACTTGCACTTCAAATATAATATTCTGGCTAAAGTAAGCATTTTTATTCAAGCAAGTTGACTTCCAACAACGATTCTCGGTTTGCTCTTACCCGCTATAGAAGGAATATTAAAGGAAACTTGAAAAGTCAAAACTTTGAAATTAAAAAGAAATTGTGGGGGGGGGTAAAAATTGTCATAGCGCTGGTAAATTTCGCTGTCCTTTCTGATTCCAAAGCCTCAATTTTTTATCCAATATCCACACAGAGCCAAAAACATGTAAGTCGTGAAAGGTCGTGAAATCTATCCCCCTAGTTACGTCACTTTTAGGGGAAATTGTTTTGTGGGGTGGATCCGGACCCTACTCGTCGAGCGCTTCCGATGACACTCTTTTCGTTTCGTGTGACGCCTAGCTTGGATTTTAGAGTGTTACTATCCCCCGAGACGGGGGTGTGAGGATCTGACCGTAAAGACTGCGTGGGCTAATTGGACCTCACACAGGCGATTATCACGGACAAGGAAAGCCGCACAGACGCATCAATTATCACATACCACATAAACACTACTATCGGGGATGTCAGAGGAGTTCTCGTTACTGACCGCCAGGCGATAGTCCTCGGTATTGACGATAAACATGAATGGTGAACATGACACGATACACACAATGTCCTCGCGTTTTGCCGATGTCCTCGGTATTCCAAATCACATTGGAGGCCGACGATTGGAAGTTTTCTCCCCAAATCTACCCTCTATCTAACTCGGCAGATCTTGCTCTATGACAGATAAAAAAATTGATGCTTCTCTCGTGAAAACTATAAGTTTCCTCGTTAGTGACGGCCAGGTCATAGTCCTCGGTAGTCACGGCAAACACGTATGTGTGTGTGTGTGTGTGTGTGTGTGTGTGTGTGTGTGTGTGTGTGTGTGTGTGTGTGTGTTTGTGGAGGGGGATGGCGGTCCGATACTATCTCCAGTTCTTTGGATATACCTCAAAAGCCAAGATACATACAGATGGTACACCTGTACAGTCAATCAATCAAGAGGCAATTATACCATCTTACGCAGCCTACGTATGCCAACAATAACAGCATTCCTTCTATTAATGAAGCTCAAATTGAGGAAATCATTAAGTCTTTGAAGCCCGTGGATGGATGTACAGATAAAATTAGCACATAAATATTGCTTGGACCATACAGAATCATTGTGCAACATCTAACATAGTTACTTCATCCTTGTCTCATCACTACAATAATCCCTGATGCATGAAGATCTACAGATACAATTCCTGCACATAGACCCCAGGGGTAAATATTAAGTTTGTAATTATAGGCCAATCTCTTTGCTAACAATATTTTGGAATGTGGTGGAAAGATTAGCATACCTTAGTGTATCATCAGTTATTAATGAAAATAATATCATGCACCTGTTCCATTGTTTCAGAATAAAATACAGCGCATGCATGCCAATTGCTCTGATGCATAAAGAAGTAACTAAGTTATATATAAATAATATATTAGTTTGCATATATTTTGCATATATTGCATAGTTTGCATTGTGTTAGTTTACACCCTGTATTTGGGTTTGAAAGAGGCCTTTGACACAGTCGGCATCAAGTTATTTTTACAAAAATGTACTTTTGGGCTTTAGGGGCAATCTTTATATAAAGTTCTTAACCCATACCGATCAAAATGATCTCAAGGAACCAGGATTCATGACATCCACGCCCAGCCATTACATATCGCAGTAGGCGTTCCTGAAGGTTCGATTGTTGGACCTCTGCTCTTTCTTCTTATACATCAACGATCACTACCATGTTTCTAATTTGGCTAGCTTTTACCTATTTGCAGTTGATACTGCCATATCTATTACATCCGATGATCATTTTGAATTCCTAACTAAAGTAGATGAGATAATACCCAAAATCATTTCATGATCTTACACCAACGATCATCTATTAATGCTGGTAGTACTGGATATGTTTTTTTTTTAAGGACGCCAGTTGATGACCTTGGTGTGAAAATTTACCTTCTAATATTACAAGGCATAGCAGAATGCAATATTTAGGTACATTTATTGGTGAAGACGTGACGTGGAATAGCCAGTGCTTTCCGCGATAACTAATTACGGACCTGCGATAACGATAAAACGATAAGAAAGGTTTGCGATAACGATAAACGATAAACGATAAAAAAATTTCACAAAATTAACAGCGATAGCGATAAAACGATAACGATAATTGTTTTTTTAACAGCGATAACGAAACAATAATTGTTTATTTTCAAATGATAATGAAATAATCCAATTATCTCAATGACGATTAACTTTGAAAATAGGCTTATTTTAACCTGAAGATTTGGATAGTTGCCAGATATGCGGGAGTGGACCCCCCCTGTGACTGACCTCTGCCCGGCCCGCCGCGCAAATTTAACCACCCGTCGGCCGTCTGACAGATCTGTACACTTAGCAGATGGCAACAGGTTGCGCACACACACTGTCGCACGGCATACACTGTCGATCGTCTTCCATTTTTCCATCATCCCGTTTTGCATTTTATCGTTTATCGTTCATAATTTTTGGAACTTGCGATAAGTGGATGAGCGATAATTTTGAAAATTTAGCGATAAACGGTAACGATAACCGATTTACTTAACAGCGATAATTATCGTTTTATCGTTTATCGCTCATCCTATCGCATGCGGAAACCACTGGGAATAGCCGTATCAATGCCATTCTATAAAAGTAGCAGGAATATTGGAATTATGGGAAAATCTTGGTACTTTATATTTACGTGTAGATTGCTCCTCCTGTATAATTCTTTAATACTGCAATACCTATATTGCCGTGCTGTTGTCTGAGGAAGTACACACTACTCTAACCTCGACAAAATTATTAAGTTGCGGAGCGTGCTATTAGGAATGTTGATAAAAAACTAAATTATTTGATGCAAATGAACGGTTTATCAAACACATAGCTCTCAAGTTTCTGGATATACTTGATGAGCAATATATTTACATCATGTTAGATTTCTGAATAAATAATTGCAAGAACTTCTTTCAGATATCATTCAACCTCATAAACAAGGTGACATTAAAGTTAGACAACACTTTCAAATAGCCTTTTGTGATATGAATTACGGGATGTTTCAATTGCCACTTATTGCACAAAATGCCTGGAATAAAATATTTTGCAATCACTTCCATAGGATTGAAGATGTACCTAGGAATATAATTAGCTTGAAAAAGGTGAGGCAATGCATGAATATAAAAGTTGAATTTTTGGAATGACTATCAGTGATAATGATGTGCTATTGATGATGACCTGATTGTCTTATTCTGATATTTTCTTTTAAGTATTATGCTTCGTTTTCCTTCTTCTTTTTTCATACTTAGTTAGTCTCTTCTCCTTTGTGTAGTAATAGTATAGAAGATGCATATGCAAGGATGGGGATTTTATGTTGTTTTACCAATTAACACATCAAGCGCAATATTTTCGGAGCCCTTGACGATGTTCTAGCTTTGCTAGTTGTCTGGAGTGGACTTCAGGAACATGTTTTACTAATATCTGGTGGCGGGATATGTCCAGCAAGGAACATGAGCGGGAGTGGTGTGTCCTACCTCGACTTGCTTACCATGACCTACTCTCATCCCTGGAATTTAACGTAATTAGGTCACATCGGTATGGAAGGGGACTCCTGCCTTTAAACAAATATAAATCGCTTGCAGATGTTGCAAGTTATTCATCTACAAAACGAAACATGGCGGATGAAGTTGTTTGTAAAAATGATGGTGATGCACACTAAGGACATTTTCGACCAAAACCTGCAATGCGAACGTCTATGAACTATGTGGAGTATAATAGTAATGCTTAGATGTATTCCTCGTCAAACAGGCACATTAGTTTTACAAATAACGATAAAACACGCGTGAAACATTAATTTGTATAATAGTTGGCTCCATCTGACGCATAGCGAATTCTCATTGGATCACGAACTTTACGCACTCCCTCTATCCTACTGTGGTGGGCTTTCCTCAGTGTACATAAAGAACAAACAGAACACAAAGCAAGACTCGTGTAATTTATCTAGCGCAACCGTTCCGACCGATGACGGCGCCTTCCGGCCACGTCCACGTCACCGTCCGTCCGCCCCACCGTCCGTCCACGTCACCGTCCGTCGCCCACGTCCTGTCACGTCCTTATCACCGTTTGGCCGCGTCCGCGTCCACATCCGCGTCACCGTCCGGCCGCGTCCTTGTCACCGTCCTTACACGTCCTTGTCACCGTCCGTACAGGTCCTTGTCACCGTCCGTACAGGTCCTTGTCACCGTCCGTACAGGTCCTTGTCACTGTCTTACGTCCGTTACCGTCTTGTACAGGTCCTTGTCACCGTCCGTACACGTCCTTGTCACCGTCCGTACAGGTCCTTGTCACCGTCCGTACACGTCCTTGTCACCGTCCGTACAGGTCCTTGTCACCGTCCGTACAGGTCCTTGTCACCGTCCGTACAGGTCCTTGTCACCGTCCGTACAGGTCCTTGTCACCGTCCGTACAGGTCCTTGTCACCGTCCGTCAGGTACCGTCCGTACAGGTCCTTGTCGGTCCTTGTCACCGTCCGTACAGGTCCTTGTCACCGTCCGTACAGGTCCTTGTCACCGTCCGTACAGGTCCTTGTCACCGTCCGTACAGGTCCTTGTCACCGTCCGTACAGGTCCTTGTCACCGTCCGGACGGGTCCTTGTCACCGTCCGTACAGGTCCTTGTCACCGTCCGTACAGGTCCTTGTCACCGTCCGTACAGGTCCTTGTCACCGTCCTTAAGGTCCTTGTCACCGTCCGTACAGGTCCTTGTCACCGTCCGTACAGGTCCTTGTCACCGTCCGTACAGGTCCTTGTCACCGTCCGTACAGGTCCTTGTCACCGTCCGTACAGGTCCTTGTCACCGTCCGTACAGGTCCTTGTCACCGTCCGTACAGGTCCTTGTCTGTCAGTCCTTGTACCGTCCGTACAGGTCCTTGTCACCGTCCGTACAGGTCCTTGTCACCGTCCGTACAGGTCTTGTCACCGTCCGTACAGGTCCTTGTCACCGTCCGTACAGGTCCTTGTCACCGTCGTCCGGTCACCTTCCGTACAGGTCCTTGTCACCGTCCGTTGTCACCGTCCGTACAGGTCCTTGTCACCGTCCGTACAGGTCCTTGTCACCGTCCGTTCAGGTCCTTGTCCGTACGGGTCCTTGTCACCGTCCGTACAGGTCCTTGTCACCGTCCGTACTAGGTCCTTGTCACCGTCCGTACAGGTCCTTGTCACCGTCCGTACAGGTCCTTGTGTACAGGTCTTGTCACGTACGTCTTGTCACCGTCCGTACAGGTCCTTGTCACCGTCCGTACAGGTCCTTGTCACCGTCCGTACAGGTCCTTGTCACCGTCCGTACAGGTCCTTGTCACCGTCCGTACAGGTCCTTGTCACCGTCCGTACAGGTCCTTGTCACCGTCCGTACAGTCCTTGTCATTGTCCTTGTCACCGTCTTGTCACCGTCCGTACAGGTTCTTGTCACCGTCCGTACAGGTCCTTGTCACCGTCCGTACAGGTCCTTGTCACCGTCAGGTCCTTGTCACCGTCCGTACAGGTCCTTGTCACCGTCCGTACAGGTCCTTGTCACCGTCCGTACAGGTCCTTGTTGCCGTCCGTACAGGTCCTTGTCACCGTCCGTACAGGTCCTTGTCACCGTCCGTACAGGTCCTTGTCACCGTCCGTACAGGTCCTTGTGTCATCCTTGTGTCCGTACAGGTCCTTGTCACCGTCCGTACAGGTCCTTGTCACCGTCCGTACAGGTCCTTGTCACCGTCCGTACAGGTCCTTGTCACCGTCCGTACAGGTCCTTTGTCACCGCCTTCGTACAGGTCCTTGTCACCGTCCGTACAGGTCCTTGTCACCGTCCGTACAGGTCCTTGTCACCGTCCGTACAGGTCCTTGTCACCGTCCGTACAGGTCCTTGTCACCGTCCGTACAGGTCCTTGTCACCGTCCGTACAGGTCCTTGTCACCGTCCGTACAGGTCCTTGTCACCGTCCGTCACAGGTCCTTGTCACCGTCCGTACAGGTCCTTGTCACCGTCCGTACAGGTCCTGTCCTTGTCACCGTCCGTACAGGTCCTTGTCACCGTCCGTACAGGTCCTTGTCACCGTCCGTACAGGTCCTTGTCACCGTCCGTACAGGTCCTTGTCACCGTCCGTACAGGTCCTTGTCACCGTCCGTACAGGTCCTTGTCACCGTCCGTACAGGTCCTTGTCACCGTCCGTACAGGTCCTTGTCACCGTCCGTACAGGTCCTTGTCACCGTCCGTACAGGTCCTTGTCACCGTCCGTACAGGTCCTTGTCACCGTCCGTACAGGTCCTTGTCACCTGTCCGTACAGGTCCTTGTCACCGTCCGTACAGGTCCTTGTCACCGTCCGTACCTTGTCACCGTCCGTACAGGTCCTTGTCACCGTCCGTACAGGTCCTTGTCACCGTCCGTACAGGTCCTTGTCACCGTCCGGACACGTCCTTGTCACCGTCCGTACAGGTCCTTGTCACCGTCCGTACAGGTCCTTCTGTCACCGTCCGTACAGGTCCTTGTCACCGTCCGTACAGGTCCTTGTCACCGTCCGTACAGGTCCTTGTCACCGTCCGTACAGGTCCTTGTCACCGTCCGTACAGGTCCTTGTCCCGTCCGTACAGGTCCTTGTCACCGTCCGTACAGTTCCTTGTCCGTACAGGTTCTTGTCACCGTCCGTACAGGTCCTTGTCACCGTCCGTACAGGTCCTTGTCACCGTCCGTACAGGTCTTTTCTTGTCACCGTCCGTACAGGTCCTTGTCACCGTCCGTACAGGTCCTTGTCACCGTCCGTACAGGTCCTTGTCACCGTCCGTACAGGTCCTTGTCACCGTCCGTACAGGTCCTTGTCACCGTCCGTACAGGTCCTTGTCACCGTCCGTACAGGTCCTTGTCACCGTCCGTACAGGTTCCTTGTCACCGTCCGTACAGGTCCTTGTCACCGTCCGTACAGGTCCTTGTCACCGTCCGTACAGGTCCTTGTCACCGTCCGTACAGGTCCTTGTCACCGTCTTGTCACCGTCCGTACAGGTTCCTTGTCACCGTCCGTACAGGTCCTTGTCACCGTCCGTACAGTTGTCACCGTCGTCCTTGTCACCGTCCGTACAGGTCCTTGTCACCGTCCGTACAGGTCCTTGTCACCGTCTGTACAGGTCTTGTTACCGTCCGTACAGGTCCTTGTCGTCACCGTCTTGTCCCGTACAGGTCCTTTACCGTCAGGTCCTTGTTACCTGTCCGTACAGGTCCTTGTCACCGTCCGTACAGGTCCTTGTCACCGTCCGTACAGGTTCTTGTCACCGTCCGTACAGGTCCTTGTCACCGTCCGTATAGGTCCTTGTCACCGTCCGTACAGGTCCTTGTCACCGTCCGTACAGGTCCTTGTCACCGTCCGTACAGGTCCTTGTCACCGTCCGTACAGGTCCTTGTCACCGTCCGTACAGGTTCTTGTCACCGTCCGGACGGGTCCTTGTCACCGTCCGTACAGGTCCTTGTCACCGTCCTGTACAGGTCTTGTCACCGTCCGTACAGGTCCTTGTCACCGTCCGGCCGCGTCCTTGTCACCGTCTGTACAGGTCTTTGTCACCGTCCGTACAGGTCCTTGTCCCCGCCCGTACAGGTCCTTGTCACCGTCCTGTACAGGTCCTTGTAACCAAGTCCGTACAGGTCTTTGTCACCGTCCGGTACAGCGTCCTTGTCACCGTCCGTACAGGTCCTTGTCACCGTCCGTACAGGTCCTTGTCACCGTCCGTACAGGTCCTTGTCACCGTCCGTACAGGTCCTTGTCACCGTCCGTACAGGTCCTTGTCACCGTCCGTACAGGTCCTTGTCACCGTCCGGCCGGAGTGGTTGCGCTATATAAAATACAGTAGTCTTGCTATATGTTATGTTTGTTCTTTTGTAAGACTAAGCAGGGGGTCAGTCAGCAACACACGGATTAACACATGTCCCAGCTGACCGACTTCTTCCATGATTTCAATGTGGCAAATGTTTGGTTACCGAATTCCTTTCTATGAATCAGTACCTCTTAGCAAACAGATCTATTGCTGTCCATCTAGATGGAGAGCTTCTACCTTCGGGTGGGCTACCTGCAATGTGTACACCATTCTAGGAAGAGGATCCGATCATCCAAAAGTATCCATCATCCATTGGATACTTTTGGAAGCGTCCTAACCCGGAATGAATCCTAGTCGGGCCAAGTCCCCACTGACTGTTGAAGGATATCATAACCGCTGAAAGGGATCCTAGCTGCCGGTATTAAGGTTTGAGGCTTGCGAAAGGGTCCTTTGCTGTTGGAATAATCATTCAGCCACCTGTGCGACCGGACCAAGAGATGCCAGACAAGACGATAAGGTGACGACGATATGCCAGACGACCCCTGGCCGGAATGGCCCCTGGGCCATTCCGGGTGCCATTTGGCGTTAATGAAGGGGCACGTGCCCAGTGCCGTCCAATGGCTGCGTCGTTGCTGCCGGGTATATTCTCTGAGACCAGCACGCCATCAAAATAACCTTTCGTCAATGTCTGTACACTGGTTTCACACTAAGTCGGAGGACAAGGCTGACGATAGCAATATTACCTGTCCCCAATTTAAATCCTTTCACAATCACCTATGTCAGTGTAATCCATGCTTAGCCTGACGTAGTTTATGTCAGCGTAATCTGTCAGGATAAACATGTCAGGTTTATCAGAAAGCTGCTGAAATATACGTCGCCTTAACCCAGAGAGAACACTATGGATGTGTTTGCGCTTTCAGTCAATAGATGGGAGGAGAGTGTCCGCACAAGAAACATCTGGTGTTTTTGCTAGTTCTAAGGACATTTGTATTTGTGTGACATTCTAAGGACTGTCAACACGTGTCACACCAACCAACCGCCAGCTCTTTCACCTCCCATGGAGGGTTAGAACGTAGCTGTGAAGGAGTTGGCATTTGTGCTGCGAGGTGCACTGATGTAAATCTGACGACAATCGTCCGATGGCAATGGACAAATGTCGCAGGGGATGTGTCTAGCATGCACTTGTTCTACACCGCTTACCGTTTTGACTTCTGGCCTATTTTACACCTAACTCCGTTACGTGCCCTGGATGATGAACTTCCGGGGTTTTGCTCCTTTGAGTTAGTGGGGCGCAGTGACGGCATGGGTCATTCGGCGTGCATGCGTTACATAAAGCCAAAATAATAGTGTCATATATCCTTACCACCACATTTTGTGGGAAATCCGTCACCGTCACTCTCCATTCAAACCGTAACACCTCCAAGGGCACCGTCTTCGCGCCGGAGCTCCGCTTTATGTCTGAGGAGGACATTCAGGCGGAGCTCAGGCCGGAGGGGTTGACCCACGTCCGCCGCATCACTTCCTTCAAAGACGGCCAGAAACGAGATACGAGCCTCCTTGTCCTTACCTTTAATTCTACTACTCTTCCTAAAACCCTCATCGCCGGATACCTTCGCTACCAAATCCGTGTCTTTATCCCCAATCCTCTGCGCTGTTTCAATTGCCAGCGCTTTGGACATGGCAGTAAGACCTGTCGTCAAACAGCCGCTGCACAATGTGTGGTGACCCACCTCATCCTGACTCTACCTGCTCCAAGCCTGCCCAATGCCTCAACTGCCACACATCCGACCACCTAACCACATCACCCCTCTGTCCAGTTTGGCGCAAGGAGAAGGAGGTATGCGCTGTCAAGGCCACAACTGGTGTGTCGTACCCCCAGGCCCGACAGTCAGTCGAGGCGACCACCCCGTCCAGTAAAACTTATGCCCAGGCTGCCACTGTTGTTCCACCCACACGTCGCGTCGTCACTAGTTCTACTTCTGTTCAAACTGACATGATCCCCGGCTTAGCTCCACTCAAGAAACTCACACCGCTGACCATACAGACACAAAAAAACAGTGCTCCCAACACAAAGACCACTCCATTTAATTTAACATTATCATGAATGATCTTTCGATGACATGCCTCCAAATATATCATATTCACTTTTTGCAGATGATAGTGCAATTTGGTGTTCCGGCAAAAATTATGAACATTGTTTATTTCACTTGCAAAATACACTGGACAAAATACACGAATGGTCATTGAACTACACCACTGTGGCAGATGACCAAACGACATATTTTTTATCTCACCTCTACTCCAAAATCACAACTTTGTCCTGAATACGACAAACAAAAATTTAACAAGTTTCGCTCTCGTTATCGTCATGTACCTTTTATATTTACCGACGGATCAAAGCACGCTAACCTCACTGGGAATGCCGTAGTTTCAAACACACACACACAACAGCATCGCCTACCAAATGGAATCTCCATGTTTATCGCAGAATTGCACGCCCTTCGTTATATCCACAACTGTTCAATTAGTCATCCCATGCGCAGTGTCGTCGTCTGTTCCGATTCCAAATCTGTTCTCCAATTACTTTCTTCACTTTCTTTTTCACACCATTGCCATATTTCCATCTACGATAGCCTTGAAACACTCTTTCTAATGGGTGTGAAGGTCAGTTTCCTGTGGGTGCCCAGTCATTGCGGCATCCCAGGAAACGAAGAAGCTGAAAAATTAGCCAAAGCATCATTAAACCTCCAAAACATCATAGAAATTGAACCACATTTTGAAAGCATTAAATCATCAATACAACAGAACACACGGCATTTTTGGAAAGTAAACTGGATACAAGACACAAATCATACACAATTATGTTTCATTAAAACTGTCGTAGATACCTGGATCACATCACATAAAAAACGACACGAAGGAAAAGTCTTATCACGTTTACGCATCGGCCATACTTTTCTTACACATCGATATATATACACGGCTTCACCTCGACCTTCATGCCCGTCATGCAACACCCATCTTACAGTTCCACACATTCTCCTTCATTGCCAGAAGTACCACAGCCCTCGAATAATTCTGACGGATTTTTGCCATACACACAAAATTCCCTTCACTCTACCTACATTATTGGGGGATGATCATCCATTTTTCATCAAATTACTTTTCATTTTTCTACGCAACCCAAACCTGTTCCAACATTTATGAATTGAATTACATCGTATAACATAATCTATATTTATCATTAAGGGCACGAAATGGCCTGAGGAGGCCGAAGTGCCCAACACAACAAAACCAAGTCATATATCCTTATGATTGGACTGAAATCCACCGGGATACTGGTCACTAGGTTCGTCCGATTTGCACACTTTTTGCCGAAATCGATAGCAGCTCCCCCTCGTTTTATGCATTTTTGGCCACTGAACACGATGGAAGCATCAGAAATGCAAAGTTGTCACATCTTTTCATGGCCCCGGCCACTTGAAGATTTTAGCTGGGACCAAATTTTAGACATTTCTGTATCTCACAAGCGGGTTGGTGGAAAAGTGAGTCCGCTTGAGCATTACATCATCGAGGCAATTCATTTTCGATCATTTGGCACCGTTTCCAGGGTTTTAGCTTCTTAATACCTCAGATTTCATCTTCTGAAGTATGGAAGGTTCAGCGGTTCCCTGGGCTGCCAACAGATGGCAGGCCTAGCTAGCCCGGCTGCCTTCCGAATGCCTTCTGACGGACACGTTTGTACCTTCCACCAAGCGTGGTTTAGCGTCTTGATGCACCGGTACCGCCCCAACTAACTTATCGATTATGTTTTATGTGGATTAGAGATGCAAATACACAAAAATGGAACCGGATTCTTCAGGGAAATAATCGCACATATTACTTGAAAAGAGGAGGTACTGCGCAGAACATGCCCTGCGAAGCCTGACCTGAATCGCAATAAGGTAATCAACATAAAACCATTGTCACCACTCATATCTGTATGTATTTTGTCAGAGGTATATTCTATGTCTTCCGGCCGATCATCTGTCATCACCATTCCGCTGCCGCCATCTGGGTACGCCGCAACAGCCCGCCGCGCTGAGACTCGCCGCAGCGACGCTCACTGACTCACTGGCCCGAAACCGACGACGGAAGACCACCTTATTCAGGCTATAGCCGCCCTGGCGGTCCCTGCCGGTGACAGCCTCCACCGACTCCGTGGTCAGCTTTACAATTCTTTCCGTCGCCTGCGTGTGGCAGGGAATCCCAGTTGGCAGAGGCTCGTCCAGCAGACGCGCCAGCTCATCGCCGCCAAGTGGGCGGGTCAGGGGTGGCTCGATATCTGCCTGGTGGTGCTGAAGATTCACCAACTCCATGAAGCTGCTGGCCCGGAGATTGATTTCCGGGCATTTGTTGTAAGCCCGGACTGGCTGCCCAGGCTGCCGGCGTTGACGGGCCTCATCGATGAGCTGGATAGCTCGCACCCGGATCTCTCGGCGTTCGTCCCCGAGCATGCCGAGGACGACGGCCTCGGTGCGCCATCATGACGTTCCCGCAGAGTCTCCTCTGCACTTCGGCCAGATCATCGCCGGTCATGTGGCGGCGCTGCCGCTCGAGCTGGTGGTACAGGTAGCGCGGCGCCTCCATCAGGTCCGCACTGCTGTCCGCACAGGTCCGGTGTCTGATTGCTAGCACTGTTGGGATGTAAACGCCTACAAAGTACAATGCAAGTGTCTGCAGCTCGGCACTGGGGCTCTGTTGGGCCATGTAGACACGTAACAGTCTGGCCACCTCGCCATACTGAGCTGGCTGTGAACGCGCTGCGCTACTTGGCTTCCATCGCCCGAAGTCACACACTGGGTGCACTGCACCGGCAGGCGCAGATCTGAGCTCAGATTGCGTCTGACATCATCTGACAGCGGCGGCAGCTCAGCTGTTGTCAGGGGCTGGAACTGAGCGACAGGCAACTGGTGCCGATGGGACACGAGAAGCTGGAGGGACTGGTGGTCGGCCCATCGAGCCTCTTGAAGACGGCTCTGTAGCTCGGCCTGATGGATGAGGCAGATCACTCGGGGCAGCGGCCGGCCTAGCAGCTTTTCAAATTGGGTCATCCAGCCGCCTCGCCAGCCCACTGCCTTGTTAGTCCCTCCCGCGCCCATCCATGCGCCTCCCGCCGCATGGATGACAGTGGTTGAGCGCGGCATACGGATGCCGCGCTCAACCAGAAAGCGCAACAGTTGTTGGGCGATATCCGCTCCGGTGTGCCGCGCTTCGCAGTTAAAGTGCCCGACAAATACATAGCCCGGGTGGGCCTTCACGGATATATTGTAAACCTTTTCGTGTCGGGTCCCTGCCACCCGGGCCATGTCGGTTCTGCCAATGCAAAATATGGCCGTGCGTTCTGCTCTTTTCTAGCTCTCGTTAGATTTTTGACCGACTGATGGCTGCGCCACCAGCAGACACTGTGTACACACTTATGAGCTTAGATGCCTTCCGAGAACCCACATCGAACGCATCAGCAGCCTCAGACAAAACTCCACGTGTCTACTTTTTGGCCTGCGCGGTGGCTGATACTCAGAGCACTGTCACCGTCGTCAGAGGAGGAACTGCCACCGCTTGAACAGTCACGGCCTGAGACGCCGACAGCCGGCCTAGTTAGCGTAGTGTCACCGGACGAGGATCCTACAACTGCCGAGGTCACGGACGGTCCGGCTGATGCAGCAGCGGTGAGCGAGGAGCCAGGGACGGCGCAAGGAGCGCCAGAGTGGACGGCGACGTCGCTGGACCGGCCTGAGACAGAGGACAGGAAATCGTTTCATTAGGAAGGTAATTTGAATGAAACGATGTAAGGACCCGTAGTAGGACACCACAATCTTTCGATGCAGTACACGGGTGAGCTGCTGGGACAAACGTTCAATACATAGCATGGTACAATAGCAGAGGACAGGCCATCAATGAGAGTGCACCTCAAATGTTATGAATGGTTTGACTGCATTGTGGAAGAATGATCTGGACCAGAAATAGTAACGGAGGACTGGATGTCAATAACTGCGCCCATCAGGACGGCGGCAGATGAGCACTCACCAGCTCCCGCGGCCATGCGGAGCGCGCTAGGGCACGAGCGCTGCCTCGCGGAGATCCCTAAGGTGCCAGCTGCGGATGGTTCGGGAACGGCGCCAGCGGTTGTGCCGGACTGACCTGAGGCGGAGAACAGGAAATTATCATATTAGGAAAGTAGTAGCTTTGATGGATGAAGTCAGGGCATAAAGACAAGCAATACCACAAGCTTACCAATCCTTTCATAGACGAGGGAGAGGATAAACGTGATCAGTGCACTGTAAGTGAGGAACGAAAAATGCAAGATTATGCTGGAGGAGCGGGTTTCAAATGGCTATTGGACTATAAGTGAGGGGAATGACGCGGGACTGGGTCACCAACAACGAAGTGCCGGATGCCAGGAGCCGCACCTGTGAGGACGGGGGCGGGGGTGGCAGCAGCGCCAGCTATTTGGGCAGAGCGAGTCGCACGATGGTCTCCGGACGGCACGGCGCCATCTCTGAGCGCTGGAGATGCCGAGCGACGGGCCGCGGAGGTGTCGCCAGCAGCGGCGGCAGCAGGGCAGACAATTTCAGGTGCCACAGCTGGGCTCGCCGCAGGGGCAGTCGCCTCGACTTGAGCGCGAGCATGGCTCGCCCTCGCCGTGGCTGTTGTAGCTGCAGCGGTGGCAGAAGCTGTCCTTGCCGCCTCTTGCCTTTGCCAGCGCGCAGTGGTCCCGGCGTCGAGGCCCCCGATGTGGAGAGCCTGGGACCGCGCTGGTCCGCCAAGAACGCGCGGTTGTTAGGCAGCTCTGGCTGGTTGGTCCTATTGGCGATGCCAAAAAGCTTGTCCATGTCTGAAACCACGACCTTGACGAAGCGTGCTCTTGCTGTTTGTTGGTTTTTACCCGACTTTTTTCTTCATGGCGTCCTTCCTGTTCCAAAGGATTATTACAGTCTCTATGACGCGAGCACGATCAAGAACGGGGAGGGATGCCCGCTTCCAAAGTTGTAGGATCTCTTCTACAACTGCCTCCATGCATTCCTCCATGGACACCTGACGTTCGTCGACGACCGATGCCGCTTGCATGCGCTCGACGCGGATCATTTGTGGGCGGCCAATCTCCTCCCCTTTTGTTTGAAGCTGGCCTCCTGGGAGCTGTCGTGGCAAAATGCCGAATTGAGGATTTGGTGTCTTCACTTTCTCTCGAAATATCTGGCCTTCCATGGCTAATGCCTAATGCCTGCTGGACAACACAGGATGAAGTGTCGGTTACCTATTCCTAATATCCTTGCATTTTTGTTTTGTTTACATTCACATTCGTCAATAGCTATTGCGCACAAATTTTCCACAAAACAGGTGAATTTCCCGCGAACTCTTCATCGCGTCCCTCAGTTGTGTGTGAGTGGAAGGCAGCCGGGCTCGCTAGGCCTGCCATCTCTTAGCAGCCCAGGGAACCGCTCGAAACTTCCATTCTTCAGAAAACGAAATCTGAGGTAATAAGACAGCTAGAATCTTGGGAATAGTGCCAAATGATCGAAAATGAATTGCCTCGACGACGTATTTCCCCAGCGGACTCATTTTTCTACCAGTCCACTTTTTAGATGCAAAAATGTTCAAAATTTGGTCCCAGGCAAAATCGTCAAGTGGCCGGGGCCATCAAAAGATACGATAAATTTCCATTTGAGATTCTTCCATCGTATTCAACGACCCAAAATGCATAAAATGAGGGGGAGCTGTTATCGATTTGGGCAAAAGGTGTGCAAACCGGACCAGCCTACTGATCACCCACGTTAACCTGACCGTCTCGAGATGACGGCAGAGTGACTTCACCAAAAACTAACGGACAGGCAGTTTTTGTGCTAATACAAAACGCAATGGCGACTTAGAACAATACAAAATTGACAAACGTTAAATATGAGATAAAGTACATTTCCAAGGGCGTGGATGGCCGAGTAGTTATGGTGTTGAGCTCTGGGTGCCAAATGTTTCCTGGTTCAAATGTTCCTTGCTCCACTCGGGACATTTCCCAATCCCGTGGACCACCGAGAAAAGTGTGGGCGGGCGATTAGCAGTGATCGTGCATAAAGTGCGTCGTGAGCACCGAAAAAAAACGAACAAAATGTAAATTTCGAGTTCAGCTTGTTTGGATTTCCTTTCAACTGCCAAGATTCTTTTAAATTCTCCTTGGTAGTATCTGCCACTTCAATGGTAACAAATCTCGATATTTTGGAGAACTTTCACCCAATCCCGACCCTGCGAAGAAATAAATCGAACGACGGCTTTGAAACCGTGCGGTTACATCGAGACCCGCGAAGCAGGAACGCTTACCTTTGGATACCCGGGCTGACTTTCTCCTACTCGGCCCACAAATGCCAGATGCAGTCAAAGTATAAATAATGAAGCACACTGGAATTAATCCGACTAACCCAGCAATGCTCCTATTTCAGTCCGTCTCAGAAAAATTTCGCACAACTCCGTGGCATGCGGCAGATGCGGTGTTGCGGATGTTCCCGGAGGATGGCGACATACCCAGGAGCGAGCTCAGGGTGATGGACATCGCAGCTGGCACGGGCTTTGTTGGACTGCGGGTAATTTACAACGCTTGAAGTCCTTCTTTCATTAGAGTTAAACCTACTCTGTAAATTTGAGCTTTGTGACCTCAGCAATATAACCTCTGAATCACTCGAGACATCTGTTCATAGAAGAGGCTTGACGGAGTTTTCCGACGCCAGCATAGCTCACCACGCCAACTATAGTGGCTCGATGTCATGCCGCAATCTATAGTGACTTGATGTTATACCTTCACTGGTCGGTAACAGAGACAGTTGCAGATAATTTGCAGCTTCTACTTTCGAGGACTTCGTGCTGAATTATGTGCATGCAGTATTCAGCATGCAGTCTGCATGCATGCAGTCCGAACCGCCCTTTTATTGTCGCTTTTCCAGTACCCTGGATACCGTTTTATGATCGATAATGTGATGTGCTTGTGTTTGGTTTGGATTCGTGCAGATATGATGAGTTGCAATATTCCATGAGGTATCTCCACTTGGGAAGGCACTCCAGGAAGATATGCTATTAACTTTGCTTGTTATAACATGGTTGATTGAGTTAGGGCGTGGGGCTGTGTTCCTTTGAAGTCCTCGGAATGCTATAATCCTGACTAGAACTTACATTGTCGTTCCAAAAATGAGGCCAATTGACAGGTTGCATCTCCATTTCTCGATAATCTAGTTCTGCTAGGGAATGTCCACATGAATATGTCTATAAATAGCTACATTTGTGGAAACTGAAAGCAGTGTGTACATTGTGCAGAGTGTAAACGATCGACGGATAATGTTCACCGGCGCTATGATTGCCATATTCCTGTTATTGTCGTCAGCTGTACCAGGGTGGGATCAGGAAGCTGGACGGACTGGAACCGTCCAGCGGCATGATATCGCTGGCAAAATCTCGTGGCATCTACCAGCGTCTCATAGAGGTACGGTGGGTTTGAAGAAGACATTGGTCGTCCTGAGTACCTTACTTAATAAATGCCAACGTTAGTGGTGAAGGTGGAATGCCAAGGTTAGCATTGAAGCTACTGTTGCTGGAATGCTAAAGTTTGCCAAAGTTAGCTGTCTTACATGTCAAGCTGATATTACTGGAATGCTAAACTTAGTGGTGAGGTTAATATGGGCGGAATCCCAAAATTAGTAGTGAGGTTAATATAGCTGGGAATGCCCAGTTAGTTGTGAAGCTGCTGCTGGAATGTACATTTCCCATCCACGCATGCTAGTCCCAAGCTAATGCGACACTCAGGGTCATTCCAGGCCGATTTACAACACACTCTCAATCACTAGTCATGACCACGGTCGGGAAAATGTGCTGTTATCAGATTTTTGGAATCCAGGTCATTATCATGTCGAGGCAGGCGTCCTCTCATTTTCTTTATATTTGGAGGTGGTCCTATTCGACAGTGAACTACTCTGTGATAAAGTGCCCAAGATTCGCTGAACAATGCAAACTGATATTATGTTGGCACAGGGTTGAGGAAGAATATCCTTCCAGTATTTCGTCACCAAGCAATTCCATTTCCTCATTCAGTGTTACAAAGTGAAAATGCAGTCATTTTGATGCATTAATTCATTTTTAAGCAACGTATGCATCGCTTTGCGATTGCAACCGATGCATCGAGCACGGGCCGGGGTGGTGTTTAACGACAGAAATCGCACATCAGCTGGTGTTCTACCGCAGGATACCATCGGCCACCATCGCATTGATGTAGAGGACAACACGTACGACGTGGTGGTTGTGGCGGGGGCGTTCGTACCGGGCCACTGTCCGGTCACCTCGCTGGACGAAATGATACGCATCTGCAGACCAGGTGCGCACCCGCATTGTCGATACTGGGCCAGCTCGCTGAACTCTGTCTGGCTTGCGGGACTGTCACAGGCTTTTCCAACGATGTCGTTCGCTATGAACAGCGCCACGGCCACGTTTCCCTGAAGAAGAAGTTTTTTCGTAGAACAGCCAGTTTGCCGCAACACTAAGGACTTCTAGCGTACTTGCACATCCCACACAATCACACACACATGTACAAACTGTTACTTCTCCTTCAAGTCCTCTCCATGCCTTCTACCCATCTGCATCTACCCGGCTGTCCTCTCGTCCGAACCAGCGTACATTCCTTTCCATCTTCATCAGCTACTCATCTCTACCTCTGCAGGTCTCCTGCTCTCGCCTGCACCCACATCAACTCTACCCTCTTCGGATCACCTCGCCACCTCGTTCTTGTCGCTGCTCATCTGCACGACTTCGCATCTTCAGGCCGGTCCGGCGATGCCGCCAGCCTCCTCCGGGCTACCAGCACCTACCCCTTCCAAATTTCCCCTTGGTGACCTCTGCACACTCTTTCTACCGCTTTGGACAGTGCCCTCTTCAGGCACCACTCCTATTTTTTTGTGTTCTCTTTGTCTGTTCCAGGGGCGGTCCGTGACACCCAAATGAGGTAAGGCAGAAAAAATAGCGGGATTTCAACCAGTATTGCAGTATTTTATACAATAAGTACCCATTATTATTTTATGGTAAGATGAGTATCAACGACTTAATTTGGTGCTGCAAAGTGCCAAACCTATCACCATCGTTCCGAAGCCAGTCGATTTCAACCCTATCCCTCCTGTTCAAATGCTTCCAAAATTGCCGGGATGTTTTCAAATATAAAATGTCAGGAAATAAAATCATATATTCCTATATCATTGGGGTTTTCATATATGTCCATTTCTTAACCCGAAATGGCTAGCATACACACACGCACACATATTGCATACATTATAATTATCATTATTATATATATACATAGGTATTATTATTGTTGTTACTATTATTATTGATTATTCGGGTGAAAATACAGAAGTTAATGGGAAGCCCCACATCGATCGAGTGCATTCTCAATGGTACCTCATGTTAAAAGTCTAAATTGTTAGTGGACAGGGCCAACATTGAGGGGGTAATTGGCATTCAAAAATATACAAAAAGAACACCCCTGATCTAGACGTATATGAATGAAAAATTGAAAACAATCCAGAAGCCCAGCTGCAGGCTCCGTATCTGCACATGGGTGATAGGGCGTGCTATTCCAACCAGTATAGGTACATCTGTCGGCAGCCTAGATACAAAGTTGGCGCCTTTTCCTGTCCGGATGGGTTCTACCTTCCCATGGGGGCACATGCCCCCAGTACCCTTACCCTTGTTCACGCCCCTGCACCGGGTGGGGAGGAATTATGCTGCTACAGGTATCTCCTACTTACTCCCACCCCTCCTCCCCGGCCGTGATCTTCAGTTGGCTTGTCTCATCATGCTGCTACTACCCGTGGCATCGCGCGATTCCTGCTGCGCTTGACATGAAGGCAATCAGCGTGGGTCCAAGCGGAAAATCCTAGTGCTTGGGAAGATACGGCTCATATCCGTGGACAAGATTCTTCAAGCTTTCAAATAAACCTGATTTTCCCCATTCGATGGAAATGTGTGGAAAACACGGAAGTTTCGCTGGAGCGCCTACGGGACTGAGCAATTGTCCAGCCCATGTGACGTCACCGATTTCCAAACTATATTGGAAGGACCTTTTAACCCCTTGTCTGGTGGTTACCTTAAACTGCAACAATGCCTGGCTTTTTAGGATTTATTTTTCGGTTTACGGTAATCTCTCATCAACGTGGTGAACACGATGTAACCACTCATTTCCTCTGCACATCCATACTTTTCCATAGGTAGGAAACATAACTCCCAAAAAAGGGCTTGGATTTGAGTAATGTAAGATGAAAAATGATGTTCAGATTGAAGAAAAAGAAGATGTAACATAACCTTTCTTAACCTAGCCTAGCCTTCCATGTATGAAATACAATTATTTTCTACGGGACAATTTCCTAAGATTTTTTTGTTCACAAACATTTTCAAAGTAAAAAAAAGTTTCATAACCTAATCTAGCTTGAACTGTTATTGAACAAAAAAATAAGGAAAAAAAAACTAACTTACAACAAAAGCCTGGCCTAACATAACTCGGTGATACCTTTGAATGATTCATGGAGGTAAAGTGGGTGTACAACTTGTTTTGTGATTACCTTAGACTGCAATAATCCTTCTTTTTGTGCTAGTGTAGAATCTTAAAATGGATAGAGTTGTGGCTTTCAGATAGACAGCAAAGTGTGATACTAAATGGTACAAAGTCATCATGGCAACATGTTCTTAGTGGAGTCCCCCAGGGATCAGTACTGGGGCCACTACTGTTCATTATATTTGTAAATAACATTGAAAGTGGCCTAAGCAGTAAAGTTTTGAAATTTGCGGATGATTTGAAGCTCTTTAGGGCAATAACATGTCAAGATGAGCATATCTCGCTGCAAAAAGACTTAAACGAACTTGTGAAGTGGTCCGAAGAATGGCAAATGAAATTTAATTTTGATAAGTGCAAAATCATGCATGTGGGTAAGCAGCATATGAAGGCTCCATACTTGATGGGCGGCCAAGCGCTATCAGTGACTCAACAGGAGAAGGATTTAGGTGTTATTCTAAACACAACATTGGGGGCATCAGAACCGACCAAGGAAGCCAGGAAGAAGGCACTGAACTGTTTTTACTTAGATATAGAAGGCTGAGAGGAGATCTCATCCAGGGCTTTACATTCGTCCATGGTCTGGAGAGGGGATATCTTGGGGAAATGTTTGAATTGAACAGAAATGATGCAATTAGAGGTCATAAATTCAAAATTAAAGTTAACCACAGCAGAACAAGGTTAAGACAGACTTTCTTCACCAACAAGGTAGTAGATCACTGGAACCAGATGTCAGAAAACATTGTCAGTAGCAGCACATTGAACATCTTTAATTAGTTAGTTAGTTATTTGGGTTTTAGGGCGCATCAACTGCAGTGGTTATACAGCGCCCATAACTTAACATTTAAGCTGTGTCAATCCTAAACTCAAATTCATAAAATGCTAAAATCAAATCGTACCATGCGGACTTGCTCATGTACCGGGGGTTAGACAGGAGAATATATAGAATTGAAGTTTACCTCCGAAAGAAAGTGGAACAATTTACCAGAATTGATCGCGACCGAGTCATCCCCAAGAACATCACGAATTGATAGTGCCTGCGATCGACCAAAGTAGTGCTTGTAAACATTAGAAAGCTGAGGACATGACGTTAAGATATGACGCACTGAAAGACGTCCCTGGCATCTGGGGCACATCGGCATATCATCACCACAAAGAAGATACCTGTGAGTTGCGTAAGTATGGCCAATACGTAGGCGGCACAGTGTCACCTCGTCTCGCCTAGTCCTACGCGAGCACGAGGACCACTGGCCGATGCTAGGCTTAATTTTCCTCAGCTTGTTTTCACCGACCGCGTCCCAAAGCACCTGCCACTCACGAAAAACATAATTGTTAATGACTGGATATAGATCTCTAGCAGGAATGGCCATATTCCGTGTATACGGTTTCTGTGCTGCGCGCTTTGCAGCCGCGTCAGCAGCCTCATTCCCCGAAATACCGACGTGGCTCGGAATCCAGCACATAACGATGGTCTTACCATCTGCACGTAGTGACGTCAAACGTAAAACTATTTCCTGAACAATGGAGTGTGATGAATTAAAAAGACCTCAGTGCCATAAGGCTACTGAGACTATCTGTTAGGATGAGGTGCAATGCTTCGTCAGATACTTGTATAAAGCACAATGCTTTGCTAATGGCTACCAATTCCGATGTGAAGACGGATGCCTGCACAGGTAGCGTAAAAGATCGTGTGGCGGAGCCGCTAACAAACGCCGAGCCAACACCAGCTTCGATCTTTGAACCGTCCGTGTATGTTTTCTTGTAGCCGACGTAGGACGCAATGACGTCCAGTGCTTTCATTCGGAACTCTTGAGGTAGGGTATCATGTTTGTAGTTTTCGCTGAGTGTAACATCAATGATGGGGGATAGTAACTGCCATGGAGGAGTATCCAGAGGGCTCAGTTTGATAACGTTACGGAAAGTGATTCCACTCCGACGCAGTGCATTATGGAGCCTGATGCAGAAAGGTGACGAACGCTGACTAGATAATCCATGGAATAAGTTCACAATGCGTGACGAAAACACCAGATCATGTGTGGGATGGTCCGGAAATTGTGAGAGCTTGCATGCGTATCTCATTCCAAGCATGATACGCCGCAAGGCAAGGGGTGGCTCATGCGCTTCAACCAGAAGGCTTGCCGCAGGGGACGTTCGAAATGCACCAGTGGCAATTCGCAAGGCTGCGTTGTGCACAACATCCAACGTTCGCTTATCAGATGTACAAGCCGAGTCGTAAACGAAGCAACCATAGTCGAGCTTGGAGCGGATGAGTGATCTGTAAAAAAGCAGTAATGTTTTACGGTCTGCACCATATGAAGTTCTTGCCACACACTTCAAGATATTCAATGCCTTAAAACACCTATCCCTAAGAATTCTAAAGTGTTCTCGATATGTCAGGCGGTTGTCAAAGTGCACTCCCAAAAACTTCCAAACTGGTTTGGTAGGGATCACCGTGCCAAACATTTTCACTGAAAAATCGGGGCATGGTCGACGACGACGACAAAAATGAACACCCACAGTCTTCGATTTGGAAAACATAAGTCCATTTGTAAAACTCCACCTTTCAAGTCGATTCGCCGCCAGTTGCAGCTGCCGTTCCACAGAATGAGTGCTAGCGCCACAGGACAAAATCGCAAGATCATCAACAAAGAGAGACCGACCGATGGACTGTGGTAGACAATTTCCAATGTCGTTTATCATGATAGCAAACAATGCGACACTTAGAACGCTGCCTTGTGGTATACCGTTATCTTGTGTAAAACACCGAGAAAGGCAGTTACTAATTCTAACCTGGAAAAACCGATCACATAGGAAATTGCTGATAAAGATACCCATCGCACCACGAATCCCATAGTTAAACACTTTCTTCAAGACACCGTACCGCCATGTAGTATCATACGCTTTCTCTATGTCGAAAAATATGGCCCCAACATGTCGTTTTTCCTTAAAGCCAACACGTACAGTAGTGTCGAGAGCTAAAATGTGATCCACTGTACTGCGATACTTCCTAAAACCACACTGGGCGTTAGCTAAAATGTTATTTGTTTCTAGGAACCATGCCAGTCTGACATTGACCAGCTTCTCCAAAAGCTTACATAAGGATGATGTGAGTGAAATAGGCCTATAACTATGTGGATCATACGCATTCTTTCCAGGTTTAAGCAGAGGCACCACAATGGCTTCCCGCCAGGAAGCTGGAAAGAACATCTTTAAGAACAGCATAGACAATCATTATAAGAATAGAGGGCCTGCTTTTCAGTATTACATGGAGGGCTGATTGACAGATTTGGTGGGCAACTGGTTCAGTGTACAGAGTGCAACCAAGAAGGGCCCTTGTGGCTCATAGTTGCACTAATCTTTTATGTCTTTATGCCTTTATGCTACATGGTGCACGTGATGAGCGCATTGCACTTATTGCTTCACAAAGAACAATAACATGTTGAGAGTGCTATATTTTCAGGAATGGAGTACTGGGCTGACAACATTTGCTCAGTTGCCAATTTGCAGGTCAGATCTACATCATTTGTGTTAAAAAACATAATATATTCATCCAAATCCATACTGCAGTTTGTGGATAATAAGATATTCTGACGATTTCTAATGTAATTTGAATGCATCTTATATCCATGTCTTTGGAAAAGGACAAGTTTTTATGATAGAAGCAGGCGAAGTTAAAGTACATATATATCATCATATAAGTAGTCAGTTCACTGATAGGACAACAAGTTCGCTTCAATAGCATTACAACAGCAGGTGGCTCACTCTTTTTTAATGTTTAAAATCGATGACAGTACTTTCTTGAATCATGTTTGAAGCGGATGAAAGAAGTGTATTCCTTTGAATGTAGAAGTCCTTTGAACCATATGTTATGTCCTTCACAGTGCTCCTCCATCTACCTCCAACTCCAAAACTGACAAAACTTCAGGAGCGCATCCATCTCCAAAGTAGCCTGTGGAAGAAGGCATATATTGCAGCATGACTACTGTGATCTGAATTAGATTGTATCCCTGTTGCCGTATCATCCATCCTTGCCGATCCATGTCGCAGATGTTTGACTTTCCTCAAACTGCCTGGAGAACTTTGGAGTTGAAATCACGTGATGTGAAATGTGAAGATACTTGAAATTGCGTGAGTGATGAACCAGATGAACTACTCCTGGATTCGCATATTGCAGTATTGCATTGCACAGTGGCATCCCGAATGGGGGGAGAGCATTGTGGGCAGTTGCGCCCACCCTTCTGATAGGTTGTGGGGCCCCCAATAATCCGCCAAGCTCAGGAAGAAAATTGCGACATGCTCCCCAAAAATCCCTCTTGCGCAGGGGCCTCTGATAATAACGCTGGGGCCTCAAAAGCTTGCATCTGGGCCGATGAAAATCACGTTGTGCCCACCAAAAAAAATCGTGCCGGGTTCCAGAAAATCACAACTTGGCCACAAACGGTCGGGCCGGGACCCCCTGAAAATCACGCTGAGCCTGGGACAGCAATAATTATCGCCCGGGTTCAGGAAAATCACAACTGGGCCACAAACGGTAGGGCCAGGTCCCCTTGAAAATTACGCTGAGCCTGGGATACCAATAATTCTCGCCCGGGTACTTGTACATCACTCTAGAGGCATGACAGGCCGCACCAGGGCTCTAAATGTCTCGTTGGGGTCACCCAAAAATTAAGCCGGAGAATAGAAACAGACCGAAAACAAAAATTCTGGGATCTAACAATGGCTCCAAAAGCCCACAAAACGTGTTGGGCCCCCACAACGTGTCGTAGTCACTAAAACTCGCGCAAGGGACCCAAGCAAGTGACCATGGGGCCAAAAATCGCACTTAGACCAAAACAAATTAACGCCGCTTCCTTTGAAAATCTCACTGGGGGCCAAAACACCGCGCCGGAGTCCCACAGGTCGCACCTGGCTTCCCAAGGGCAAACATCTCCTCAGAATGTTACCCTGCGGACACAAAAATAGCGTCAACGATCCACAAATTAGGGATGCATCGGTCCCCGAAAAATAATAATGCGGGGGCACCGGAAAAAAAAACCACGCACAGAGAGCCCGAAGGATTGTACTGGAGTCCAAAAATATCCTGGAAGTGGCTTACAAGAATAGGCTTAATCCCAAAAATCGCAAGGGGACTATCTAATTGACCCGAGCAGCGGACAATTCAGAATATGTCCCGAAATAAAATTATCCGACGGGTCTTTCTACTCTCGATGATGCCAACTGCGAAGAAGAAAATAAACACGTGGAGCAGCCGCAGTGGCGTACGAAAGGGAAAAAGCCACGCCGCCCACCCCATACTGAAAGGGTAGGCTCCCAAGAATCGCGCTGGTTCCCAAAAAATCGTGCTGGGCCCGATACATTCGCGTCGTGGAGCCAGAATTCGCGTAGCCGGCTGTAAGTGAATATACCGAGCCCCTTAAAACTTATACCAGGCCCACGGAAATTTACACCGAGGTTCACCAACATCGCGCTGGAGCGCAGCTATACAACACGCCCCGAGAACTCGCGACACGCCCCCCTTATACAGGAAGTAGTCGTATAGTTGGTCCAGACATGTCTCCATCTGACTTATCAGATTGGGGAGATCAGATTTGCGGCCGGAGATGAGGACCTGGGTGTCGTCTGCAAACTGAATGACGTTTGCTACCCGGACATGCAATCTGAGGTCGTTGGAAAAGATGTAATAGATGAATAGACATAGTGATGAGCCTTGAAACCAGCCATGTTGTTTGGGGGAAAGGAGAGATTCCTGCTTCCGCGTTGATCTGAGATGCTAGCAGCCTGCGTGTGACCTCCCAGATATGTCCTAAACCAGTCACTATTGATTCCATGGAGTCCTAGTTTAGGGAAGAGTTTGGTGTGGTCTATTACGTCGAAGCATTTACTGGGGTCCAGAATGCAAGGCAGAGCTACATCCCAACGGTCCATTGGTGCTAGTATTTTGTCCGTGACTGAGATGAGAGAGATTTCCGTAGAGTGGCGTTGCTTAAAGCCGTGCTGATATTGCGTCAGTAGGGGGTTGGAGTTCAAGTAGTGATAAAGTTGTTTCTACACAACTTCATCACTACTTGAAACTTTATACAACTTTATCACTACAAGTTGTCTATCTGTGATTTTGGCGATAGTTGGAATCAATGAGACAATTAATAATTAATAATTTTGAAAATTTGATAATTTTTGCCTAAAGTTAGAGGGATCCGAGGGATCCCCTGATTTGTGAATGGGCTACTGACTGTTTCCAATTGGAAAAGATGTCGGCTGTAGTGCGGCCTGCCTGTGTTTAGAATGTCGAGGAGCACTTCTCCGTGCAAAAAAATAACAAAAATTGGATAGCCTTCATACCGATCCCGTCTGGTCCGCAAGCACCTGTGTTTCTCATGTACGTGGCAATTTTGGCTGGCTGTTCGAGGGATATAAGTGATACTCTATACGAGCTGGTATAGACGCGCGATAGCCGGCAACCGGAATGTGTGTGTCCAGACATGTTTGCCTGGCGTTTGACCTCTGCTGATACGTTAGGTCCGACACTAACAAGGTATTGATTTAGCTGCTCAGGTAGGACCTGATGTTGAACTCTGTGAGAGTCTATTTTTGTGTCGATAATTGGCTTGATAGCACGCTACGCAGCTCATGGACCTTTCTGAGCTATCTTTCCGCTGATCTCGTCCCTACAGTCAGCTCTAATAGATGAGCGAATTTGTCGGTTAAGTACTATATATGTGTTTCCATCTTGCAAGTACAAACCTATATTTCGGCGATTTGTGAGCTGTTTGGTAGTTTCGCTAACATGCAATGATGTTGGGTTCCGAATTTTGATGCTTCTGGGTGGCAGGTGCGCATCAAGCATAGGTGTCAGGAATCTCAACAGGGTGACCCAATTGTCAGTTATTGAGATGTGAACAGTGATCTGGGATCTCATCAAGGTCAAGGATCAGTTCCGAGGTATCCACTCTACCGAAAGAACATGACTTTGCCACGGTGTTAACTGAGACAGGCTTGTACTTTCTTCGAACATATGATACATTTGTGAGGACTGCAGTGGCAGAAACACACTCTGGTTCTGCCGACAAAGATGGGTGAGACTGTTATGATGACATTCAATAAAGAGCCTGTGGCGAATGTAGGGCGCTTCACTATCACGGTAAGTGAGTTGCTTATGAACTCAAAGCAGGCGTGTTTTGCTGGGGCTATTAGCCGTGTCGAGGGGGTTGCAATTTACATCACCTGCGAGGTAGAAAGTACCGGTAAAATTCAGTGTCGCCAATGAATCTGTCCTTCGAGCTCAGCGAAGTCATCATTTAAAGCACGAGGAGTGTTCCAAAGAGGCCGTGTGAAGCATTGACGTATGGAATGTTTCACGTATATCATGGCATTCCGAAAGGCAATACGACTTCGTGACTCTCCTGTCTTCTCCAGCTAGAATACTGCAATCAAAGTGTTGTTAATCAAATACTGTTGTGGTGCTATTGCAGGCGGCTACATTATCAACGCGACGCGTCTGGAGTTCCTTGTGGGAGTGGAGGAATATGAAGGAATGGATCACTACATGAAAACATTGGAGGAGGAAAGGAAGTGGCGTCGAATACAACGCATCATTGTGGACGAGTATTGCGGCATCACCAAACAAGGAGTCGTGTTCATCTATCAGAAAGTTTAGCACTGACCCTACCGTCCCTGCGAAAACGAAATGGTTCAACATGGGCTGATGCATCTCGTGTCTAGTTAGTCATCGTTACGCCGGGTAAAAATTAGGTTTCGATAATGCTGAGTGACATTGAATACGGTCGAGTGAAGTAAGGCCAATGACACTGAGCAATACTGGGCCGAGAAATAGACGGCGACTAAACCCACAGTTGGACCACGACTGAGCTCCCAGTGAGTTCAGACTACACTCGATCCAGCGTCAGTTGTACACTAGATTACGATGACTAAAGTTATCTGCAACCAGGGTGCATTTGTGGCCGCCAATGGTAAGTCTGGTCGAAGCGCTATAAAGCCCACATAAATAGCTAACTAACTAAGGGTACATTTTAGATGATATCGTTTCGCTTTGCTTCACCACGTTTGTCTGTGTGTATTCTTGTGTGCAAGGGTTATCGAATATATGTCCATAATACATATTTACTGCCACTTCAGTGTTCTGCATGGGACCATGAGGAAAATTAGAGTGAATGAACCACACCTAAGGGAGATACAAAATAATTGCCAGCGTCTCGCTGCAACCGTACATCGTACACCATCGATGCGTGGAATTCACCGTCATGTAAGAAAATTCCTTTGCTCCCAGAGTTATCAGGTATTTCGAGCAGGCCTAAGCAAAACTTCTTTGACAAGTGATAGAACTAGTAGACCTCGCGTTGACGATATTAAAAAACCCTGGTTTATGTTTACTTGCTATGCACCACAAATATAATAGTTTCACATGAAAAGCATTGAAAATCCTGCACTATTGTGCAAAAATAAGCAGATTAATGGCGACAATTATTAATGTTCAATAGTGCAGCAGATAGGTTAAATAATGCAATACTATCCTTAAGCAACACACCGCCTCAATGGAGCTTGACACGTAAATTCACTCGGCCATCCCACATCTTCATTCAGCTGGACGCATTGGCCAACATAGATCTCATCAGTCATATCTGGTTAAATATCATTCGTATCATGGCATGTAGACCCAGTCTCCCATCAATCACTAATCCGCGTCGTCTCTGGGTCGGGTCTTCAACCGCCCCCTAAAGGTTTTCGCAGATAGTAAAAGAACGGCGCGCGGTAGCGAGCCGAAAATTGGCATACCCTTTCCAAAATCAATTTCTTTATATATAATAAATTTAGTCCGAGTTGTTGCTGGGGTGGCTTTAGGAACCAGGGTTCTATTGCTAAGCAGAGCTTGTTGCGCGAAACCTGCCCCCACCACCCGATCCACGAATTCCAGTTCAACGGCAGAACTTTGATCGAAAGTTTAACGTGCCGTCAATGCACCGACACGACCGCCCGGTAGCTCGTCCCCGGCCTCATCGGGCCAGCTGCGAACTGACACTCCCGGCCGGGGGCTAAATGCGAGCGCGCGAAGCGACTCGAACCCTGTGTTGCCAGGACAGGGGAGACCAGTGCAGGCCAGCGCTCTAACCAACTGTGCTAACGGGGCGGCTAATTTGATAGGTTGTGTCAAAATTTTGAAGTCAGGTCATCTGGGGTCCGCGAGTTAGTCTAAGTCAAGTGAGATCACCTGGAAACAAAATCAACCAGTCGTCACGTTTTACCGAATACATATATTTTAATGAAGCTTTCAGCGTTCGCTTATCTTTAGGGATGCAACAAAACGAACCAGAGTAATTTTTATAAACGCGACAGCCAACACCCATGGCACCATGCCAGGCAATCATGTGACCTAGCCCGTGATACGCCATGTGACATACTGCGCCGCTATCTCTGAGACATCAGAGACTTTCCAGAGCTATGGTATCTACCAAAGCCTCGGCCGAGTCGTGGGAACTGCTGCTGACCAAGCGTGCACACAGGCGCCTGATGGCTGAGCTCAGCTTACGACCGGACAAGTCGCCTGACAATAGCGACACATGACTGCTATTGAATTCGTATCATTACATTCATGGTCAATGCACACATCTAAGACTTAGACGTAAACTTGTCCTTCAGTACCTGACACCACAGCTGACATCGCCGACACATGAAATATCACAAAATCATCTAATATCACAGACACACCTAGCATTGGCCACGGGACATGACATGGGACATTCCTGTCATTCCACACACACACACACTGCACTCGAGACAGTAACGACGTAAGATCGCCACAGAGACAGAGGCCCGTCATATTACAGCCACATAATTCGTCCATACACCTGACAACTCTGTCATTTACACACACACACACACACACACACACACACACACACACACACACACACACACACCTGCCCGACAATGTGTCTCATAATAGCCTCGCAGACATATATCACTCAAGACATTCACATTCACCTCACTCCAGACATTTCATCATCCGTCTGACGCCGGCAGTCGTGCACCGAGGTCACTTGCAGTGCTTATCGGTGCTTATTCCTCTGACCCGAGGTGCTGTGTGCCATCCAGAAGTGGGGAGGGGAACAACAGCCGCTTGGCGCTGGCGGCAGTGCCGACGTAAGCAGTTACAGACCGGTGCCGCTCTAAGCCCTGGCCCGGTAAGATTTCTGTCGCAACATACTGTGGGGATGGGCTATATCTATTAAACCAAAGTGCCCCCACAACGAGCTTCGCTACACTCACACCTTTCTATGAGTTTCGAAAAAATAAAAGTAACTGATGTAAAATAAAATACCAGTCATGGAAGATGCGGATAATCGTGATTCAGGTTTACACGCATTCGTTGCCGATGGATAACCGAGCGTTTCTTATGCGGCGTGACAGCTTTTTCCGGACGAAACATGCAACAAGGTTGATCACGTCATGCCCAGGAACAAACTTGTTTGACATATGCAAGGTACATTATCAATTATTTGTATACTATTTTTAGTTGCCTTCATTCGGCATGTGCTCAATTACTAGACGCACGCCAACCCCAATATCATGTTAGTGTGTTCAAAATCGTAAAAGTACCTCAATGCATAGCCTACGCATATACCGTGGAGATAAGCTACACATATACCCCCCCCCCCCACCGACCAGAGCGGATTTAAACCGAGGTAACCCAAAATTAGCTACACACTGCCTAACCTAGCCTAACCTGACCTAACATGACCGAACTTAAGCAGACATCATTCGATCTTACCTAAAGTTACCCTTTCCTAACTTCATTTCCATGCACGCAATAACACAGCTGCAATTACCCAAACCTACCCTAACCTAAGCGAACTTAACCTATCCTCTCCTAAATATAACTGGCCTAAGCAAACCTTATTCGATCTGACCTGGACTTGCCCTGTCCTAGTTTCATTTCCATGCACGCAACGACACAGCTGTACTGCCCTACATGCAACATAAGTTATATTCGCCTATATAGCACACTTTCCAAGCTAGCTTGGCTGGCGTGGTTCCATGTGCGATCCATATCATTTTCGGCTAACGAACTTGGCTCCAGCAAACACACCGATCCTTCGATACAATGAGACAGCTGAGAAGGCCGAAAATCATGTTTGCTGATGCTCCAGGGGAGTCTTGATTGTAGTAAAAGTAGTAGGTGCGGGTATGCTTGTACACTCAGTTTTATCCCAAATGTGCCTTGATAGTGATTGTAACAGCTACACTCCCCCAGCCAAGCCAGGACGCGCGCGCCCCGCGTCGATTGCATCAGCTATCCAGACACGCGTGCGAGCCGGCCATCGAGGCCACGCGACATTCGGACGCCAGCTAAAATATACACGCAGCGATTGACCTCGCATCGCATCAGCCTTCCGCATGCGCAGGCCCAGGCGTCGCGCTGCACCGACGCTAAGTATACTTTACTTTATGACATACACATTCCGTGCTGAAGGGTTGAAAGTGTCAATAGCAAAGCGAGGTCCCGGACTAAAGCGCTTTGTTTTGAATGAACGGTCCCGGCCAACGACCGACAGCCCAGCAGCAGCAGCAGCCTCAGCTGAGCGGGCCAAGGGGATTCTCATATGATATTGATGGGTAGGAAGCAGAACCGGTTTTACGGGCCATGACACTTGTCATTCTAGTCGCATTGGCTGACCCCTGACCCCTGGTACTCGGCAAGAGCCGATAGTCGATGGCCAAGGCTTAACCGTTACATGGACCCGGGTAAGGCAAGCAACGACATACCGTCACTTGTATCCGCTTTCCAAGACCAGACTCAATCGTAAAAAGCAATGAAAACGGGATGATATTTTACACCCCTCTTCCGCGTGCAAGTGCCACGAGCGGCAAAAAATGTTTGTACCGCCGCGCTTAGAGATTGTCCTGCCGACACCGTGGTGTCGGTTTGATGTCAGTCGGTCTATTGGCTTGCGAGCTGTTCCAGTTGAAGGCAGCTGAATAGCACTAAAATTGGTTAAATTACGATGAAACATCCACGCTTTACATGTTAAACCAAATAACGACATAATTTTTCGGGGCAACCCGTTCTGCTATCACATGGGCGTCGCTCACGTGCAACACATTGACCTGATCGCACGGAAGGTATACCCAAAGTGTGGCGAACACGGTGGGCTTTCACATGGTGTGACACACCTCTTATTCGTGCGACATGAGCCGGGCCCGGCGCCAATATGTGGAGGTCCTGTTTTGTTTTTGTCGGAAAGCACCCCGGCCCTTTGTTAAACAAGGTTGGAGATGTCGCGCGAAACTCAGACGCACACCAACTCCATTAATGTTGGGTTTGGTATAACCAATACTTCACCATTGCATCAATGTTACTGTGTTCATCAATGTAAAAGTATCTCAATACGCATGGAAGATACAGGTCACCGGCACTCTTCCAGAGGGAATTTGAACCGAGGTAACCCAAAATTAGCTTACCTAATCTAACCTAGTCTAATGTAGTCTAACCTAAACTAACATGACCTTGTCCGAGATAAGCAAACCCGATTTGATCTGACCCTCCCCACCCTTTCCTACCTTCATTCCCATACTTCCTACAGCACAGCTGTACTTCCAGGTATGTAGCCTAAGTTACATTCACCTTGCAAATGACTCTCACGGCAGCTCGGCTGGCATGGCGTGGCAGCACGAACGATTGATGTTAAAAGTATGCATAGCTTACGTATATTTCGTGTAGGATACTCCCGTTCCCCGATCTGGTCTGCACCGAGGTAACACGAAATGAACTAATATGCACTAAACTAACCTAGCCCAACACGTCCCAATCAAACAGACCTCAACGTAATCCATTGTCACCAAACATAACCGGATCTACCAAAAGGGCCCAAAGGGCCCAACCTCACCTAAACTGTCACACCTGCCTGACCTAAGGGTACTTTGACCTGATTTGCTCTGCCCTTTTCAAACTTAATTTCCATATTAACTCAATTTGCCGCCCCGGTAGCTCAGTTGGTTAGAGCGATGGCCTGCACTGGTCTCCCCTGTCCTGGCAACACAGGGCTCGAGTCGTTTCGCGCGCTCGCATTTAGCTCCCGGCCGTGAGTATCAGATGGCAGCTAGCCCGATAACGCCGGGTACGAGCTACCGGGCGGGCGTGTCGGTGTACGAGTATTGACGGCACGTTAAACTTTCGATCAAAATTTTGTCGTTGAACTGGAAATCGTGGATCGGGTGGTGGGGCCAGGATTCACGCAATAAGCTCTGCTTAGCAATAGAACCCTGGTTCCTAAAGCCACCCGAGCAACAACTCGGAGTAAATTTATAAAAGAAATAAAAAATAAAAAACATTCTTCATAATGCAGCTGTATTTATATCCATACACCATAAGTTATATTCACCTATATATAATCCTTCCCACGGTAACTTCACTGGCGTGCATTGCACTGTCGAGCTTGAATATTGTCTTGGCTACACCCTGGTGTCAGTTTGGTGTGAATCGGTTCATTGGTTTGCGATCTATGCCGGTTGAAACCGAGCCGATTCGGCCCAGACAAATTGATCGTATTCGGACGTAAAAGTTTTCGTTTCGCACGTTAACCCACCCGTTCGGTCTCGGGGGGTCTTCAACCGAACTGTCAGGTTTTTTTTCGCGGAGAGTGGACGAACGGCGCGCAGCAGCGGCCGAAGTTCGGCATATCTTTTCCCACATAAATTTGGCATGCTGTTTCAAAATTTTGAAGTGAGGTAATCTAGGATCAACGTCAGTCAAGGTTAAGTTAGGTCACCTCACAAAATGTTCAACCAGTCGTCACGCTTTAACGGATGTACATATTTTAATGCAACTTTGAGCGTTTGCTTATCTTTAAGGATGCAACAAAATGTTCCAACGGAATTTTTCATTTTCCCGCTTTTTGACTATATAAACATTTTGCATATTTGCCAATTGCAGTTCAAATAGAAGATTCTGGCTAAAGTAATAATTCTTTATGAGGGCAAGTTGACTTCCAACAACGTTTATTTGTCTGCTCTAACGATTAGAAAAGGGAAATTAAAGAAAACTTGAAAACTCGAAGTTTTCAAATTACCCCCAAATATTCTTTTTTTTCGGGAAGGTGGGGAAGGAGCAACATTTTTCATGGCCCTGGTCGATTTCGCTGTCCTTTTCTCATTCCAATTTGTTTTCCTATATCCCCAAAATGTTACTATCCTACACTTCCCAGAGCCAAAAGCATAAGGTAAGTAGTGAAAAGTCGTGAAAATCTAGCCCCCTGGTGACGTCACTTTTGAGGGGAAGTTGTTTTGGGGCGTGGATCCGAACCTTACTTGTCGAGAACTTTCCGATGACACCTCTTTCATTTTAGTGCGACGCTTATTTTGGATTTTAGAAGGGGTTACTATCCGCCCCTCCCCGAGACGGGGTGTGAGGATCTGACCGGAGAGACGGCGCGGATTAAGCATAGCACCATCGCACCAAATTTCCGCCAAAAGGGTACCCAACAACGTGGGCTTTCAAGTGGTATCACATGTCCCGTGTTCCGTGCGATGTAAGATGAGCCGAACGCAAATATGTGGCCGAGTTTTTTGTTCGAAGGCGCCCCAGGCCGATGTTAAGCACAATTGGAAGAGACCCACCCGCGAATGTTGATTACATGGCCTGCGCTACGCTTCGCCCATTCCTAGAAATTACATATCTTCGGATAGACCCGGCGACGGGCTACCCGCTCACTGAATTTGATTTACTGCGCTCCAGTACGCGCGCTCTCAGCTCGCAGGTCCACAACTCAAAACAGATGTACGCGCCTGACGGTCAAACCCGGCCGCCGACCACAAAACCACGCAGATTCTGATGGGGCGCGTGTTTAAACAAAGTTTCATATTCGTGCGACCTGTGATATATGCGGTGCCCCTGGCTAACTGATCTTAACATGACTAGTTGCCGGCACGTGACACGTGACGAAGTGGCTCGCGCCACCAGAATCCACCATCATATTCTGTCCGCCGAACCAACTCATCACGTGTTAAAATTTTAGCGAAATCCTCCCGGCCGTTTTCGCACAGCATGCGCCTAACCGGCACTAAGCACAGACATACAGACAGACGAACAGAAAAAAAACAGTTATCGAAAACTTTGGAAAACGCACCGCCATGGCCGACTATGTCACAAGAAATCTCCGATAGAGATTTCTTGTGACATAGTCACCATAAATTATACCTACTATTTCGAAGATGTCTGTATATACTGTATATGTATATATATGTATGTACATATATATACCTATATATATATATATTTATATATATATATATATATATATATATATATATATATATGTATATATATACCTATATACATATACATTCATATGTATATACATTTGAAGAACTCATAAAATACATTTCACCACAAAAATACCTCAATTTTTGGCTAAATGGGAAGTAAAAAGTGGAAAGAATGTGAAGCTCTGAAAAACTTCATTTCATTTTTTATGAACAAACTAATATAACTTAAACTAGCCTAACTAGCCTAGCTTGTTTTTGAAGAGGCAATTAAGCAGTTCACTAAACATTTTGGGAAATGCTTCAAATGTATTCCAAACTTACCTTACACACAACACCAAGCATACCTAATAATATTGGAATTGAAGAATGGAGGTAATTTTGTGCTCAAATGTATTTTTTGAATATTTTTAATTGGAAGGTAATGTTTATGTGTGTGGTTAACATGATGTAACCACTCATTTACTGTGCAAATGCTTACGTTTTAGATGGCAGGCCAAATAACAGCAAAAATGTGGCTGTTAATTAGGTAGCTTCATACAAACATTGTTAAAAAAGAAACCTAACCTAACGTAACTTATCGTTACATGTATGAGCATGTAAGTAAAGAACATGTAAGGGAAATATGTAACAATTATACAAATTATGAATATTTTTATCATGTTCAAAATGAACAAACTAACCTAACCTAACTTAACCTAACTTAACCTACCCTAACCTAACCTAACCTTACCTAGCCTAGCCTAGTCTAGCGTGTTTTTATGCAAGGAATCAAACATTTTCCTCCACATTTGTAGAAATACGGAACATGTTTCCCCAAGCAAAATAAAACCTACCCTACCATTATTGTAAGTGGAAAATGAAGGTAATATTGTGCTTCAGGGTGTTTTATGAACTTTTGAACTTTCTTTTTTCTAGTGCAATGCTTATGCATGTGGCTAATATGAGGTGACCACTCATTTATTGTGGAAATACTTATTTTTATGTTGTCAGGCGAAATAACACCAAAAATGGGTTTGTGACTCAAGGTGGCAGCCAGTCACAAAATAATGATTAACCCGCGCCGTCTCGGGGGATTCTTGAACCGCCCCTCAAGTTTTTCGCGTATAGTGAAAAAAGATGCTCGTAGCAGCGCGTCGAAATTTTTCGTACCTTTTCCAACATCAATTTGACATGTTGTGCCAAACTTTTGAAGTCAGGTCATATAGGGTCAACGAGTTAGTCTAGGTCAAGTGAGGTCACCTTCAAAAAGTTCACCCAGTCGTCACGCTTCATCGGATACAGATATTTTAATAAGACATTCAGCGCTTGCTTATCTTTATGGATGCCCAAAGCATACGAGGAATTTATTCTTTTTTCGTTTTTGACTACTTAAGTTTGTATATTTACCTATTAGAGTTCAAATCGAACATTCGGGCTAAAGTGACCATCATTTACTGGAACAAGTTGACTTCGAACAACGTTTTTCGGTCAGCTCCATTCATCAAAAAAGGAAAATTAAGAAAAACTTGAAAACTCAAAACATTGAACTTTCAAAGAAGCATCCTTTTGATTTTTGGGTGGCTACAATTTTGTATGGTCCGGGTCGATTTCACTGTCCTTTTCTGATTCCAAATAATTATTTTTAATCTCAAATATCCCCAAAATGTACTCCCTAGAGCCAAATACAATGTAAGTCGTGAAAATGTAGGCCCCCCATTGAGTTCACTTCTCGGGGGAAGTTTTTTGCGGGAGGTAGCGTCGGGCCCTACTCATCGAGCGCTTCCGATGACACCTCTTTCGTTTTCGTGCGACGCTTAGGTTGGATTTTAAAGGGGGTTCCTATCAGCCCCCCTCCCCCCCCAGAGACGGGGTGGGGTTAAAAGAAAAGGGTCTGGGTCTGACCGGGTTAAAAGAAAAAAATAACATAACTAAACCTAACCTAGCCCTATCTTCCATGTAAGGAAAGGTGGGAAAAATCTGAACAATCTTTATCTCATACTTTTATCATATGACAATATAACAACATTTGAATACAGCACAATTTGCCTCCTTATAATGTCTGAAATGGTGAAGCCGCAACCGTTCTGCTGAGGAAGTTACTACGAATGTAGTTTAAGGTGGGCGATATTCATTTGACTGGGCGTGTAATTTTTAGTGGCGGTGATGGCAGTACCGCACTTAGTGGGCATTGTGTCACGATCCTCCATTATTATTCAGGGACGGAATACCAAAAAATTGTGGTTATGGGAACAGCACCTCTCCGAACTGGGAGTATTTTCTAGTATGAAGGGTGGAATCAGCTGAAGCACTTGTTGAGTGGAAAGTGAGAAGAGGTACACTCAAATGTGCTGGAGAGCACCTTTTTCCTGCCAAATAGGAGCCACATGTCCATCAGGGGGCGGAAACACAAACCCTTAGTTTGCTCTACATCTGTCAGTGACATGATCGTGGGACCAGAATTTCTTTATTAAATGTGGTGATGTGAGTGGAACTCGAAGTTTGCATTGTAGGTTCCAAGTCCTGCGCAAATTTGCAGTGGTGCAGCCCGAATTTTCTTCACACTCGCCGTGGAGGGCCTCGGAAAATTACGCGCACTGGAGGGAGGGGGGGCGGCGGATTCCGGCCCACCCCCTACGATCTCGGCTCCTACTGTGGCTAGAAAAACGCAATTCGCAGGGTGGATGGGCACGATAGAGATCTATAAGGTGTGCAAATTTCATGACCTTAGGTCAATATCTTCAAGGTCATATGACGTCAAAATAGAATCATTTTCTGGTTTTGCGTGGATTGGCTTGTCATTGTTATGGATCGCTGTGATGGTGCTTAAATGCTCGAAAATTGACGTTAATGATATTTTGGACATTACTAATGATGCAATACAGATGCCACATCCGCCATTTGACCTCAGGTCACCTATATATAAGCACTTTAGCAGGTCATTACCTGCTCCAGTTACCGGAACCGGGCTCCCCACCCGACTGCTCCGTTGGGCGGTTCGGCACAATCGGCTTCGCAAAGAAAGGAGTGAAATACATGAATAAAGTATGGAAACACTTAGGCACACAATAACAAACAGTATATTTCGGGATGTGTAGGGAGTAACATGTAAAGTGACATCAATCGCATGACAGCCATTTATATTTTTGACAACATTCCAGTTGACCAAGTTTGGTTCTATTAGCCTGTCATGAACTTGACCTGACTTGACTTCGACGGCCTAACATGATTTTCGAATTATATAGCATAACAAAATGCATGAAACAAGTCGCTAGTGTTGTCAAGAACACTTCCCTTTTGCCAATATACGAGAAGCGCACCAGCGCCGACATTTGTCGTCTGGCGCTGAGAAAATGTTGTGACTTTACCGACCCCTAACTCGATAAATTTCCGGTAGATTTTCGCTTCTCTTAATTTAAGCAACGTGCCGGTCATTTCTAAGCAGGTACGCAAACAATGGTGTATAACGGCCGGCAAAATCGGGAGTTATCTTCGAAAAACCGGAGTGATGGGCAGATTTCGCCCCCCGCTCTAGGGCGCGTGTTAAGAACATCAAGAATATAATAGTAATGACCTTTATTTCGCACGTTTCTCGGTACACATCTGGGCTACTATACTCAGAGGTGAAAAAAGTGCCCAGCCTGTCACCTACAGAATATAGAACACCACCAGGCTGTCACAAGTTGATAGTTCACATTAAAACCCGTATGCATGTGTGAGTGCGAAATATCGACCATGCCGCTGAAATGGAACAAAGAAGAACGCTTTAGTCCATATATGATCTCCAATTTGTTCAATTATATATTATCTTCAATTATTAATTAATATGTCAAATTACAACACACACTATAAGCTAATCTTGCTTCTATGGTGCGTATCCATCAATATCCATCTATGGTGCATATTATTATGGTTTAATGTACTCACAATATGTTGTGCACACATTTTACTTAGCAAAACAAAACCACAGGTTAAGCGAGCTTTTATTGTGAAAATATGCTCAATGTATGTCAGACAAAAATATTTTTTGAAAAGATCAGACCACGTTAGATATTTTAACATTTTTGTTGTTGAACACACAAATTGTGCCTATATTGAAGAAACAATTTAAATGGGGGTATGGTAAACCAGGCCAGACTATTTTAGATATTAAACAATAATGTCATGTTATTTTGCTTTCTAACTAAAAAAAGCATTACTGAGGGAATCAATGGTCACATCATCCTAATCATGCAAATACATGGTATTACAATATGCTGTTCTCCAAATCGAATGACTCATTGAAAATGAAATTCACCAGTACAAATTGAATTCCCTTGTACGATAAGGAAGTCAATATAGCACCAATATCAAGGGCAGAGTGTCATAGGTCATATTTTGCATTAGCATCAAGTAATTTACTTTTTAAACCTCTTGGTCAATGCAGGAAGTTCTGCTTATGGCAAAACATGGGCCCTGACACAAATAAATAAAACCCGTGGAAGTGACCAGATTAAATTATTAAAAGAAATGCTCACATTGGAAGAACCAAAACATTTGTTGTCATGATAAGGATTACAGAAGTCTGCAGTGTGGGAAAATGGCCGAAATAATATGTTAGACTGAGAAACGAGTAAAGTGTTACTTCAGTCAGGTATGACCAAGGTTAGGTTTATGTTTTGGAATTCTGGAATTGGAGAGGAAAATTATGTGGCATTACAGGTTGGCATAGAGCAGAGGACTTTGAGGATTTTTCTTATAATCTGAATCCTGGATTATGAGAGGAAAATTGTGTTGCATTCCAAGTTGGAGAATGATGTGATTTGTTTCTGCCATAAAAAAGTCATTTTCGCACTTTTCACGGTCATGCTCCGTGTTTAATGCTCCCATGATCATGACCTAACATCAAGGAGATCGCAGTCATTGTCAAACTCAATTCCTCTTTTGGACAAATGGAGTGGAAGACTTCCTGGGGTTAAAGTAATACTTTTCGCGGGGGGGGTGGGGCGGATTCCGCCCCCTAAGATCTCAGCTCCTATGACGGCTAGAGGAACGAAATTCACAGGGTAGATGGGCACGATAGTGAATTCTATCATGTGGTAAGATCATGCCATTAGGTCAATATCTTCAAGGTCAAATGAGGTCAAAATTGCAAAATGTTCTGGTTTTGCGTGGCTTGGCTTGTCATTGTTATGGATTGCTGTGGTTTTGTTTAAGTGCTCCAAAATTGGCATTAATGATGTTTTGGACATTACTACTGATGCAATACAGATGTCAGATCCGCCATTTGACCTCAGATCACCTATATAGGGGCACTTTATTAGGCCATTACCTTCTCCAGTTACCAGAACCGGGCTCCCATCCCGACTGCTCCGTTTGGCGGCTCGGCACAATCGGCTTCGCAAAGAAAGGAGTGAAATACATGAATAAAGTATGGAAACGCTTAGGCACACAATGACAAACAGTAGATTTCGGGATGTATAGGGAGTAACATGAAGAGTGACATCAATCGCATGACAGTCATTTGTATTTATGACACATTCAAATTGACCAAGTTTGGTTCCATTAGTTAACATGTATAATGTAACATGTAGTAACATGTCATGTAACTACATGTTAACATGTAACATATAGTAACATGTAGCATGACAATGTACATCAAACAAGTCACTAGTTTTGGCAAGAACACTTCCTTTTTGCTAATATACGGGAAGCGCATCAGCGCCGATATTTGTGATCTGCCGCTGATACATTTTACTTCTTGACTTTGGCGACCATTAACTCGAAATACTTTCGGTCGATTTTCATTGTTATTACTTCAAACAACGCGCCGGACATGTATTGGCAGGTACACAAACAATCGCGTATATCGGCCGGTGAAATCTGGAGTTATCCGCGAAAAACCGGAGGTGTGGGGGGATTTCGCCCCCCTCCAGTGCGCGTGTTAGTCTTCACTAGCATGGGCTTGTCTGCATATCCTAACGTAGTACAGAGTATGTTTGCCTGCCAGTATAGTTCGGGTTTGAATAGGAAGGCACGGCATTATATATATCAATATTCAGCTATTTTTCAGTACTATTAGCTAAATAACCTCAACTTGTCGAGAAGTATCTCTATATTTTCAAGCATTGTCAGTTTGAGAGAACGTCACACCGCAACAACGTCAAACACTTCGGATTTCGAAGTATCACCAGACAAAACTTGTACACGTCGTCCTTCTTCTGGACACAACAAAATGCACACTCGATGGCACATACACGTTGTACATACATCAACATTCCACAGCACAGGTTGTCCTTTCACCAATCCACATAAATCAGGTTATCGTTTTCTTTTGTGTCCTCACCACCCTGGCTAACATCCATACGTAGAAGCAATATCCACATCTGTTCCATAATGCGCCTATACTGCGTTTAATTTTGCCACACTCTTTTCAAACCCACTGTCCTCACGGAATGACCGTCCCCACGTAAATGAACTGAAACGGGAGTGCTATACTCTTTTCGAATATTTGATAAATCGTTTTCTGTGCGGGCATGTAAAGCTCCTCCTGTTTCAACAAAATAGAAAATAGAGCTGTATTTTGCGCAAAATATGCCATATACTACATTTTTCCTGCATACAACCGCCCTACCATAAGTGTGATTCTTGACAAGGTAAAGGATTAAAATCCAGTGGGACCCTTTACCTTGTCACTCCCCATATACATACGTGTACATATCATGCAGATATTTCCACACGCTTGCTTCCACTATGTCCTGCCTACCGTATTTGTGTGGGTTTTGCTGTGCACTGGGCGATCTCGAAGATTTTTCCCTTCTTTGTACGCTACCATTGAGTTAGTTAGAAATATGATTTTTAGCTTTTCCGATTTGTCCGAAAGATAACGTTTTTTCTCTCTCAGAATTCCCTTTATATCAGGTAAAGAGCTAATGAATGTCACTACCAAGGGAATGTCTTTGCTCCGTGACTTCTCACTGTTTTCACAGTACTTCCTCCCTCTGCATTTTCCTCACCCTATCAGGACTTTCACTTATGATTTTATTTATTATGTGAATATTCCTTCCCTACTAACGTTTCTCTGAGAGGACCAATCTGCCGCTTGTAGCCCTCCTAGTCTACATATTAGCTTAGCCCGCATAGCTAGTCCGAGGGGAACGGCGCGCATGACACGGGGGGGATGACAGGACAGGAAATGTAAATACGCTTTGGTATTTGAGGGTTTATAGAAGATATCTGCTTGGAATTCCCCATTTACCAAGCTCGAAATTCCCCATTTACGGAGACGTCCAGGGACTCTATTGATCTAAAGCCTTAGAACTACTTGAATATTTGGGTGAATGCCCTTCGATGTTGTATGGAACCGTCGAAGTTCTTCCTCCCGTTTGTCCAGATTCCAAAAAATAACGTCAATATGGCGATATAAAATCAATGGTTTGGAAGAACATTCACGCAACAGCCATGATTCCTATTCCCCTAGATATGTGCAATCACAATTTCGACCTAATTTAGATCCTATTAGCCACCCTGGTAGCTCAGTTGGTTAGAGCGCTGGCCTGCACCGGTCTCCCCTGTATTGGCAACACAGGGTTCGAGTCGCTTCGCGCGCTCGCATTTAGCCCCCGGCCGGGAGTGTCAGTTGGCAGCTGGCCCGATAAGGCCGGGGACGAGCTACCGGGCGGCCGTGTCGGTGCATTGGCGGCACGTTAAACTTTCGGTCTAAATTCTGCCGTTGAACTGGAGCTCATGGATCGGGTGGTGGGGCCAGGGTTCACGCAACAAGCTCTGCTTAGCAATAGAACCCTGGCTCCTCAAGCTACCCCAGCAACAACTCGGATCAAATTTATTAAAAGAAGAGAAAAAAATCCTATCGCCATATTTGCCGTATTTGCACGTAGTTATCAGAATTCCATACCCTGAAGTTATTGTTTCACACAACCATACTGTTCATTTCCAGCACCGTGTCTGCTGGAATTCCTGGGCATGGTCTGGTTTCTAAGGCCTGCCGGCAGGAATCGATCTCCTCGACACGAGGCACACTGGGATACAATTTTCTGACGTCCCTACAAAACATTACCAGTTTGAAGCCTTTCTTTCCTGGCAGTGGTTTGCTCCAACCCTCCACTGTATAGCTGGAGTTTTGTCCTTCACAGCTTGCTGTTACGTTGACGGATTTGCTACCTCCTCCTTTCAGCATTAACGGCAATCTTCACTGTTCAGAATAACCATGTCCGAACCCTTATCTGCAGGACGGATGACTAGCGAACCATCCTGAACGAGCTCACCCAGCGCATCCTCCTCCTTGGTTATGTTCGAAAGGCACGTTTTCTTCAGGCTGCTGATGAGGCCGTGTGACACCTCCTTTAGGTAATGGTCGAGCCAGAGGTCTCGTCCAGGAGCGGCGTCCAGCTGGAGGACTTGTACCTCCTGTCCTGCGATGGGTCCACTTCTGCGATTAGTTCCTTCTCCCGGTCAACCCAGAACTCTCGGAGGCGCATTGGTCGTTCCCAATCTTGTAATTCGACTATAAGCTGGGTAAGTGGCTGACGTTTCGTTGGTACAAAGTTCAAGCCTTTTCTGAGTGGGGAACTCTGCGCTGGTGACAATTGTTTGTCTGGTAGTCACCTCTACTGCCACCTTGACCTTGGCCGCACGCGTTTCCGTCTCACCCAAACACTGGAGGTGGCTACGTGCACTGGGAACATTGAGCCCCGATCCAGTATCCGTGGTCTTTGCCCTTGCTCTATCTCTGCTCTCGCCTTCCCCCCGTTCGCACCATTTATCTTTCTTTCCTGAGTTCTAAAGGGTGAATCTGCTTGTTGGTAAAGGTAGACATAGTTCCGGCTTCCATGCTTTTTGTTCACGCAGCTTTTTCAGCTTGGACGATTTTGTGCGGACAAGTCTAGCGCGGACAGTTACACGGTGTCTATACAGCAATTCTAAGAGTCTTTTTTCCTGTTACTTTGCCAATGATCTCAGAATTGTTTCTTCAATGGAACTGAATCCTTCCTGTAGCGCTGTCTTTCTTTCCTCCGATAGCTCAACATATCACTTTATCAAATTAAACGACCCAGCAGGAAGAACACCACCTACATCTGTGTCATCTCCATAATTGCACACACATTTGAACTGGAACCCTCTTTCGATCAGCTGCTCTCGTTTACGGGTGGTCAACAAAACCACGGCGGGAATAATTGTTTTAAATGTTTACAGCCAAACGGCAGGGCCTGCTAATTCCCAAATGTGACGGCAGCATGTGTTCAGCTTCTGGCGATGGGATTCCAGACATACAATCCCCACCTTCTTCAGGAACTGAGACCGCCTGCCGAATCCGTACCGCTTTACATGCCGGTACACCATGTCCTGAGTCTGCAGGCGGCATAACTGTTTTGCTTTGTTTGACGTTTGAACAAAGTTTTGTGCGGTGATTTTGTCAAAATCTGAGTAACTGTTTGACGTTGCTGCGGTGTAACATGCTCTCAAACTGATGCTACTTCTATATATATATATATATATATATATATATATATATATATATATATATATATATATATATATATATATATATGTATATATATGTATGTATATATATAAATATACATATATATATATATATACATATATATATATATATATATATATATATATATATATATATATATATATATATATATATATATATATATATATATATATATATATATATATATATATATTCGCGATAGCTACCTTCCCGTCACCTATCCCCTCCTCCAAGATGGCAATGGACATGTTTCATGTCGGCACATACAGTGTGTTTTTCAAGTCTCACCAGTTATTTTTATTTCTAAGCACGATGGTAGCATTCATTTATTTCAGAGAAAAAAGTCTTTAAGGAACCTAAATAATTTAAAAAATCACTTCAGAATCACTCGCTTTGCGATTGGTCAAAATACGTGTGACGTCACGTTTGTTGTCAATAGCGAAGGTCGACTGCCGGCGTTCCATTTTGCGTATAGGACGCCGCCGAGTTTGAACTGATTGTAACGGTTTTAGCCTAAATGGCATTCCACCATCAGGTGACAATGGAGCGCAGAGAATGCCGCTGTTATAATTGCTTTGTGCCATGGTGTAAAAAATGCATTTTTTAGTAAGCCAGACACGATATTCATTGGCCCTCCCAGTTCAGACAAGATGAGGAAGCTATGGAGCGATGCTGCGCGCCGAGATGGTCCTCTGATCGCCGTGGTAATGGATAAAAGCACTTGCCTAAAGCCTCTTGATTTTCTTGCTTGAAGTTATATTCCACTGGTTGCATATATTTAATCTCCCTGATGCCAATCTTTGACCTAGTGCATTTTGGCATTGATTAAAAAAAAGAAGCTTAGTGTGCTTTGTCAAGCAGTTTGTCATGCTTTGCAGCTTGGCTCTACATCCAAGAACGGTTCGTCACATAATCTTACACCTATTGAGAGTGCCATGTCTTCCTACACCAATTGATAATTTATTGGATTAACAGCTATACCAGCACCATTGAAATCTTGCAATAAAGCCCATTGAAATTCCACAACTTCCTGGCATACCATGCGCCAACAGAATGAACCTGAAAACCTGTGCCACCTCTAAAAGCCATAGTCTATGGCCAATGCATACATTTAATTTGCTGTTTCGTAGCAGTCCCTTCTCGTAATATCTCCATTAGCCACAGCAAAACATGGAAAACATGGTAGCATTTGCATGAGGCATCATACTCCATCTGTTCCACCACAGTGATGATTCGAGTTTTGACGTCTGCCAAAACATTATCAATGAATGCATACATTTCTCCAACATCCCCATGTGGGGGCAGAGGGGGAGGGGTTCCAAACACCTAAGATATGCAATAAATAGCTATACTGCTGCTCCATTGCTGGTCCATGCTGCAGAATTGGTTGGACTATGCAATGAGACCTTCATATTTCGGAGGAGAAAGGTCTATGGTGCATGAATATTGCCCTCTTTTTGGTATTTATACATCGGACGTGACATAGCAGATGTCCACATGTTGGGGAAACGAAACATGTTCAGATACCCCTTGTCCTATTTCCTCATGTCGGTACCTGAACTATCATGGAATTAGAAATTAATGCTGAAAAAAGTAACCTAAGCTTGTCATGATTCATCAATAAATTATCAAGATATTACAACATTGGTGTATAACTTACAGTGACCGTTACCTACCATGGAATGTCAGATATCCCACCGTGGAGTAAAATTATGAAAGAAATCTGATTATATGAACAGCTTCTCTTTCACTGGAGGGGAAGCCATTGTGTCCAGCTAAAGCATATATAATCTATGGCATGGCCCTTCCCATTATTTCACACATTTTACTCAAAAACATTGTACCAGCGCTTCCTGTTTGTTCACGCAACACCAAAATGTCTTGGACATGAAAGAAAAAGGCTAGCTGTTGCATTACCACCATAATATATTATTTACCCGTTCGGTCTTAATATTTCCTTACAATCTTTCAGCTTAGTGCCACAACCACTCAACCTTGTTGAGTCGTTGTGGCACTCAACATGTTGTTGAGTGCCAACATGTTGTGTCAACATGTTGTGGCACTGTGACACATGTTGTTTCAACCTTGTTCTCCATGACGCGACTCGGTTGAAAAACTTCGCCAAGGAATGCCCGATCCAGAATTCACTGCACGTCTCTGGCTCTGCCGCTTCGAGGAACCCCATATCTAACGTCATCACCACAAGAAGGCTTTTAGTTGAAGACAACACTTAACTAAATTAATTTAATTAGGTAAGAAATATACCCCTTATGACAAAAATATTTCAGCTTTGCATACGGAATAATACGTACGTTTTTGTATACGAAATACCCATTATGTAAAACTTGTTCATTGTAGCGGAGCTTGTTGTGGGGACACTTTTAATTCATAGATGTAGCCCCTACCCTCCCCAATCATGTCACGACAGGAAATCATACCGGGCCAGGCCTCGGTCAGGCGACCAGTAACTGCTTACGTCGGCACTGCCGCAAGCCATTGGCGAGGCCAACGGCTGTTGTTTCCCTCACCTTCCGGCCAGGTGCATTGCTATCTGAGCCTGGTACCGCCGCCGTCTGACGGATGATGACATGTCAGTGGGCGACGTTGGACGCGATTTGTCGTGAGCGATATATGTCAGGATTCCATTTTGGGAACAGTCGGACAGATGTGTATGTGTGTGTACACGATGGAGAGATGACAGTTGTGTAAGCACATTAATGGTACGACAGCATTATGACTGGACATGACAGGTACCGTTACTGTGATAACAATATGTCAGGTGTGCCTAGAGTGCAGTGTGTATGTGTGTGGGATGACAGGCATGACCGATGTCGTACCCCGTGGCCAATTGTAGGCGTGTCCGTAATGTGAGGTGTGAATCTGTCCTTGCATGTGTGTCTTAGATGTGTTTCGATGATATATTAACGTAATGGTGACAGCTAATAATTGGCGAGTGGTGAATGACTGTTACAACTGTATCTCGAATGTCGGATGTAAGATGGGCTGTAACGCACCGATATGCCAGCTGGCTGTGTGCACGCTGAAGCCAGCAGTGTGATGCCTCTGTTGCGTCAGTCGGAAGTGATGCGGACCGGTGCTGAGACGCCAGTCTGCAGTGCGATGCCACCGAAGCATGCGGAGTCGGCAGTGATTCCCACATGCCGGCCGTGGTTCTAGTTGCTGTCAGAGATGAATGGTGTGATGGAATGTCTCTGAAGTCAGAGACAGCTCGACCCGTCGGTATATTAAAGTGGTCGTCCTTAATATGAGAAGTGAACTCCTCCGACTGAAGAACTAAATCTCCCACAGTGTCGAACTCACCCAGAGCTTTTTCCCTAGCAGTGCATTCCGCAAGATCAAGACGAAGCTCTGGATCTTCCCTCTTCATCCCTAAAGCCAACATTTCCTCCTGCAACCTAAATTCAGCCTGACACAGTCTAAGCTCCTGGTTCCTTTTTTCTCTGAGCAAAGTTGATTTCGCCAACAAGCCTGCCTTTCTAGTCGATTCCGCTGCTCACATCAATGCGATCGACGCAGACGAACTACATTTGAAAATATGGGATATGTTGTCTTCTTGCTCAGCATGAAGATCTTCCCGAACAGCAATCTCTTGGACAAATTCATGTTTTGAAGACAAGTCTGCTGGAGAACCGGATGGATCTCCCACAACACCCAAACTCCTTGCACTATCTACAAAGGCATCCAACTCTACAACTTCAGAAACCAAAACTTCTACTAATTGATTGACCAAGACTGCCTTGCTACCTCTAATATCCAATCGCATCGTAGCTAACTCAGTCTTCAACTGCGAAATCTTTAACTGACCCACGATATCCATGGCAATCAGAAAAACGTCGGTTCTTCTGGAAAGCAACTATCCGCTATCAACCTCAGGATCTATGTTCTCAAAATCGCCTGCCAAGTCCTCGACGAAAGATCAACACATTTAATGCTCTGGCAAAGGACCAGTATCAACAAGGACCACATAATGCCCCTCAAACATTCCAAATGACTACCGATTCGCTATACAGTATCATGCAGTTCCGGATGCCCCGATGCACCCATCATAATCAGTGAACATGCCAGTAGACCTATTCAGCTGTTAAAGGCCTCCATCATTTATGAAGCCAGTTCACTCCTCACTTATAAGTAGTTCGCGGCACTCAGTGGGTGATGTTGCACAATCAGTCCACCTCACCAGTCTGTAGTCTTCAAAGGTAAGTCACTTTCACAAGCCATGAAGCAAGCAGGTGACGAAGATGCCAATGTCAACTGCAGACCTCAAGTCGAACTCGGGTCCCCAGGAGCGAAGATAGCAGGGAACTGGCGACCTCGATGCGTGATCTCGACGTTCAGTTTTCAACTGCAGATTCGCAACTAGCATGACAGTTTGTCGTTGTCATGTTGCATCCTGTTTCTGAAAAACGTTTCACGTTAAAATATCGACAACAATCTATCAGTCTAACAGCCCAAGGAATAAAGATAAGCTATCACAACCACGCGAGCATGTATGCGCAGTCCATTTTCTTTTGCATAATCATATTACCGCACTGGTACATGTGAACACTGCGCTATGAGCGAGAATACCTACCGAGGTTCTGCCGCTTAACACAGATCACGTCACCCACGGAGTCTCCATCGAAAACTAACAGCCTTCAAACTGCCCTTCTCGTAAACTCAGGATTGTTGCGCGCGTAGTAACAGAGCATAGTTTCGCACTTGATATCAGCATCACTCTCGTGGCGGTCAATCTACTTAGGTCAAGCTATTTAGAGGTGTCAACTTCTCGGACGCACACAAGCCAACCAGCCGAGCACTTGGCGGCTAGAATAAGAATAATAATAAGAAGAATATAAGTATAATAATAATACTAATTTTAATTTTAATCATTAAATAACAAGAATAATAATAATAATGTACGTGTGTGTGTGTATAAAGCTTGAGTTTGAATTCATAGGTGCAGCATGAACTCAGCACGAAGTATTTCACGAATATAACGACATTCGGAAAGGCAATACGATTTCGTGACTCTTCTGTGTTCCCAAGCTATGATATTGCAATCAAAGTGTTGTCATTGACTTTATACTGTGATGCCATTTCGGGCCCCTACGTTGTCAGTGCTATGCGTCTGGAGTACCTTGTGGGAGTGGAGGAATATGAAGGAATGGAGCACTACATGAAAACACTGGAGGAGGAAAAAGAGTGGCGTCGAATACATGGCGTCATTGTGAGCGGGTATTACGGCGTCATGAAACAAAGGGTCTTGTTCATCTATCAGAAAGTCTCACACTGTCCCTACAGCCCTTGCGAAAACCAAATGGTTGAGCATGAGATAATGTGAGAATGTGTCGTCCAGGTTACGCCGGGATAATATTAAAGTTCAGCCATGCTGAGTGATGCTGAGTAGCACCGAGTGAAGTGATACCAATACCTCTGAGCAACACTGGACGGACAAATAAACCACGGCTAAGCCAGCAGTTAGTTCGTACGGGACTCGATCCGCCATCAGTAGTGAACTAAGTTATAGTTACTAAGATTATGTATAACTGGCGCAATTTGTATGTTATCGCCTCGCTTTGCTTCATCACGTATTTGTGCGTGAATTCATGTGCGAGAGTTTGATGATGAAATGTTCCCAATAAACATTTACTTCCACTTCAGTGTTCCGCATGACACAAAGCGACAATAGAGTGAATGAACCCGATCCAAATAAGATACGATTTAGATAGTCATTACGAACTCATCGCCAATGCCGTATATTGTACACCATCAATACGTGCACCTCACACTCACACTCGGAGGTAAGTTTCATGAAGTAACCGTCACTAACAGAAAATATAATTACGCCTTGAAAAATGCAGTGTAGTACTTCGTGTTTCACAATAATTCGCCGCCGACGGAAAATCGTGAGTTTTTTTTCTTCTGGGGCGTGACGCTTTTTTCCAGTCGAAAAATACGGCAGAATGGATCTCGTCATGCCGAGGAACAAACATGTTGGGTATATGGAAGGTACATTATAATTTTATTTACACACTTTTAGGTGCCTTCCTCCGTCATGTGTCACTGCATCCGCTTCGAACAGACATCCAGTCGAATAGCTTCAGACTTTCTGGTGAACAAACACCACGCCCTGTTTGTAGGTCTCGAAGTAGTCGTCCACGACAGTCAGCTCCAGCCGGCGCCATTTGTTTGCCTTCACCAGCTGGTCCATGTGGGGTATCAGCTTCCGACACTCCGGCACCGTCACATGTAATTCCATTCGGTGTGCGATGACGATGTATCCGCCTGTACGTCAGAGCAGGTCAGACCAGGTCACGAGTTTGCAGGTCAGGCATGTTCACGTTTGTTCATGTGATGCCACATAATGAGTTCTGAATCGTTGGCTGGCGCATGACGGGGCACATCACACACTGTGCCGGTCATACGATAACTACATGTACACGGTAAACCAACTCGACCAATCACTGGCTCGTACTTAGTCAACGCATATTCCAATCGGCTGTGCTTCGCTGTGCAACACGGGTAAGCCTACAGAGCGCACTAGCTGCTTGTATTTCCTACTGCCACTTGTTATTTAACGAACCCTTCCCTGATTAGTTAACTAGAATATAACAAGTTAGTGTGTAGGAAAGCCAAGATTAACCTGTGAGCTTACCAAGATGTTTATCATACGATTGTTTATCATACGATGCATTAATAAAAACTAGCTTCGTATTAGATTCACTAAGCTAAATTGGGTTTCTGTACTAGCATTCTATTCGTTGCCGAAGTTGGTGCTTGTAGTGCACCTAGGCATCCACTAGTAAACTAGCGCAAATTTAGCGAGCAAGACGCGGCCACGTGGTGGGGGTTCCCCCTTAACAAGCAAAAATTCGTCAGTTGAAACAATACATTCTTAGAATTTCGTCACTTCAAACCCCCATTTTTCAGCGCACCAACTGCGCCGAAAGCGGCCTATATTTAGTAATATTTTGCTCTGAGTCGCCCACCTCCCTTCACAAAATCATGGTTCTGCCGCAGCTAGTAAGCATAGCTCACATTTAAGAGCTGCATACATGCTTCATACTTTCAGACTTCAGACATCCAGACTTTCAGACTTCCGACTTTCAGACTTTCAGACTTAATGCTACATTGAAGAAAAGCACAACGCTATGCCCATCCACTATACGACAATGGGGTGATGATGAAGAAGCCGTCGTGGACATTCTGTGTGAGGCATGTGCTGGTGCTGTGCCTGCTTAGTGTTAGTTACTAGTTCGTGTTCATGTCGCTTAGCATTTGTGTTCCGGTGGATGACTTGAGCAGTGACGTCTGAATGCTTGTGCAAATCACTCAATACAAAAGGTGCCGCCTTCACCGATCATCGTCGCCGTGTTCTGGCGCGGAGACGGGCAGCCGCAGCATGCCAGTGGCTTTGCGAGACACTGCTCGTGAATATGACAGGGCGGATATCGAGGAGGGATGGAGGCATGCGCTTCCTCCCATGGAAAGGTGACGCACATCCAGCCTTCTTACAACGATTGGGTACACGCCTTCCCCCAACCCCGCCGAAGGATTTCTTTCGCAGGAAAAGTTGCTCACTTGAAAGGAGAAGGTGTCCTTTTGAGACAAAAGTGGGCTAAGGTGCTAGGGTGAACCCCTGCTCAATAATTATTTTTTGATTCACCCAAAAGAACTCTTCCGAAGAAATGTGCCTCGCCATGATACATCTTTGATCCATGTGTTTAATTTGGTTCTTTGGTTTAATGGCAAGCATTGAAGATACTCGTTCGCGTCGATATGTGTGCTAAACGGATTTGCACTCAACTCTGGACTTCCAAACTTCGCTCTGCGGGGCGGAATAAGCTAGGAATGCTGACGGAATAGCTAGGTCCATTGATGTCGCCGGGCCAACAAGGTGAATGTAGGGTTAGCCAAACTCCCACCTCCAGTAATACGGCGGTATGTATAATGATCAATGCCAGGAGATGTTCTTCTCCCTCAATGAGTGACGGATACCTGATTTTGTCCCCATATACCACTTCAGAGACATTCGCAGTGGCGCCCCCTGGATAAAATATTTTATCTTCAACGAATGCCCACGATACATTTTTCTTCACCTACCCCACTAGGAATTTTCTACTGGGGGGGGGGGGGGAGCTGTTCAAAGACTTGTCTGAGTGACAACTACACGTTAAGCGACCATCCGGACTACTCTGTTAGGTCGGGTGCACCTTGTTTATCAGAAAAGACAATCGGACATCCAGTGTACTTTCAATATCCGCGTCTCTGAAGATCATATACTGTCGTTCCATACGAAATGTACCTAAGGCTTGTGATCAGACATTTCCTAGAAACCTCAAAATGAGCTTCTGTCCTTAAGTAAAACATCTATGTGAGATATATACTATGTTTACAGTAAAAAAACCACAATGAAACTCTAGTATGAATGAATTTAGTTACTGGCTGGCACATGTTCTGCTTTATATACCTTTTATGACATAATATAAGGGTTGAATATCCATACATATCTTGCATTACATCAACTCCTGAATTAGTTGCATTGTAAGGTTATGCCCAAGCGTAAATGGCTGAAAAATGAAGCGCAACGATGTTTTTCTGTTAACAGGATGGTTCTCGACCAACTTTATGAACGGCCACGGCTAATGCCGGCACCCACACTCTTTCGCCGGTGGGCCGCAGGACTGGGAACTCTCCCGGGTGGTGCAAGTGGAAGTGCTACGATGTGGTATGTGCAGCTTTTGCTCAGCTATGGATCGCAGGGATGTTTTTTCATCACATTCAAATGTGTTAATGCTGCTTTTTAGGAAAGTTAAATGTTTCAAAAGTGCGAGGCTAACTAACATTGCTGCCTCCCCCATTGAACAGTGGGAGGGCCATACCCCACTGACCCCCTGTTCCTACGCCTATGCATGCTTTATTGAGCCATTGAAGGTAGATTTGGTTTACAGTGTATCATGGTTTGTCAGTAGGGGGAGATGACACACGGTACAGTGTGCCCTCCTGCGTCATGTGCCATTCTATTGGATAACTGTATCAAACATGGTAATAAGTGGGAGGTAGATCGCGCAATCTGTACAGTTTATGTGATAATGTCATGCATTATGACATTATCCAGTGGGGTCAGATGACACACTGCACATGTTAGTTGGTAATTACATGAAATATGGTATGGAAGTAGTGAGCAGATAACCCGCTCTGTAAAGTTTGTGATAATTACATACATGGTATGTAAGTAGGGAGCAGACGACAAACTGTACAGGCTATGTGCATTGTGGTTTGTGAGCAGGGGACAGATGATACACTGCACAATTTATGTGATAATTGCATTCATTATGGGATGTCAATAGAGGCAGATGGCCCGCTGCGTACAGGTGATATGATAAGTAAATGTACTATCAGCAAACAGCAGTGCCAAAACTGATACCGTAGCACCTTCAAGTAACAGGCAGCTTTAGCCGAACTTGACAAAGAACAGTAGTTCACTGGGCCATCAATCATCTTAGTCTTATACTTTTGTTGCATCATCTCACGTGTCTCATCCATTTATCTTCCATGAGCAGCTTCTAGTATTCATAGAGGTATCAGATTTCACAGACAATCCATCTTCCACATTGACATGCAAACATACACGGTACACTTTCTCTTCAGAGGGGCTACATTTTCCCAACAGCCAAAATACGGACTCTCACTTTAGAGTTGCACCCAGGTAGCTGGCGTGCCGTCCCAGCTGCTGGCCACACGGCCAGGCCACCCACACCCGAGAACTCGGGCACCAATGAGAACGACCTGTCATCAGCACCCGAGAGGTGGGCAGCTACCCAGCCCCACCAGACAGCCAACGCCCGCTCACCCACCACGTGACACACCCAGAGCATCGTCCTAACCCAGCGACCTCGTTGTCAAACGGCAGGTGCCTGGTCTACCCCAGCTGACGACGCAGCACCCGGGACACGTCACATCCGAGTTGGCTACCCATCCCTTGAGGCGAACAAAGTCACCACGCTGCATCCGACTGGTCTCCGGTCGCAGTCAGAGCGTCAGCCAACTCTGGGAACGAAAGCTGATCTCAGTGCGCCGACCGTCGGCTCCCGGCTACATTCCGGACCAGGCATACCTGACACCACACAGCGCGCCCCCTCAGTGCGCCGACCGTCGGCTCCCGGCTACATTCCGGACCAGGCATACCTGACACCACACAGCGCGCCCCTCAGTGCGCCGACCGTCGGCTCCCGGCTACATTCCGGAGCAGGCATACCTGACACCACACAGCGCGCCCTCAGTGCGCCGACCGTCGGCTCCCGGCTACATTCCGGAGCAGGCATACCTGACACCACACAGCGCGCCCCCTCAGTGCGCCGACCGTCGGCTCCCGGCTACATTCCGGACCAGGCATACCTGACACCACACAGCGCGCCCCCTCAGTGCGCCGACCGTCGGCTCCCGGCTACATTCCGGACCAGGCATACCTGACACCACACAGCGCGCCCCCGAGACAATGGTGACACACAGTGACATGACTCATAATTGCCGAGCCACAGCATGTCGCAGGCGGCCGGCGTTACCCCTGCCGATCAGAGCACTGGGGTAACAATAGCCATGCATTGTTCGACGTCGCCAGTTCATGGATATCGCTGGTTATGCAGTCGGGGCGCAAGGGTTATAGAGCCGGCGTTGAGGCCGGCCGGCCGACGGCAAGCTGCTTGAGTCGCATAGACGTACCGGCTACGGTGGGAGACCAAGGGAATGACAGGGGGCAGTTGGAGCCAACTGGGCGTAAGGGAAGGCGAGTGAAAGTTTGTGAGTGAAGAGGAAAGGTTCTGCCCCGGAGCGGTAACAAAATGAACAAATGTGTATGCACGTGCGTATGAAAGAGGGTGGGGGAGATTGCAAGGTGGTAGAATAGGTTGCTTTCTTTCTTCTCTGTCCATTGACTACACATATGAGAGACCTACATGGTCTCTCATACAGAAACCTACATGGTCTTGATACAAGAGATGAGAGACCTACATGGTCTCGAAAGGATGCGAATGGAACACAGATATTGCACGACCCGTGCTAATTAACCACTCCTTCCCATGAGATATAAAGTATTGCTGAGATATGTTGGGCCACACGTTATTCAGCGGATAAACTGTACGGATGGCCAAATTGTGCATACTACCAGCCTCTGCCTCTTTGCCCCACTGCCCCTCTGCCCATATGTCCTTTCATCTCTCTCTCTCTCTCTCTATCTCTATCTCTATCTCTATCTCTATCTCTATCTCTATCTCTATCTCTCTCTCTCTCTCTCTCTCTCTCTCTCTCTCTCTCTCTCTCTCTCTCTCTCTCTCTCTCTCTCTCTCTCTCTCTCTCTTTCTTTCTTTCTTTCTCTCTATCTATCTATCTCTCTCTGTCTCTATTTCTGTCTCTCGTTCTCTGTCTCTCTGTCTCTATCTCTGTATCTGTCTCTCGTGCTCTGTCTCTTTCTCTCGTTCTCTCTATCTCTCTTCCTCTTCCCCTCTCTTGGTAGAACAGTTACGACACACCCTGCACCGAGATCTGAATTAGATCTTCAATTGGATGATGATTGGATGATTACAATTAGGAAGTCTAAAACCCCAAGTCTTTAAGGAACGTCCAAAGCGCTGACCATCACGTCATCAAATGCAATAAATGCGATTAGGGATTGGATAGTGAAATAATTTTGTGTTCGTCCATTGTTTACTGTAAATATAGCCAGCAAGACCGGGCAGGAGGACTCGATTAACGACTGTTGTGGACAACGTAATATATTTCATTGACATCAAATGGGAGCCACGAATAACCTCCGCCTCCTTCTCTTAGGAAGAGAATGAGGATGGCTGATCCAAGACGGGAAATGGCGAAACACTGTTGGTTGAACCCCTGGGAAGGCGTGCCGGAAAGATTGGACAATTCACAGGGTAGCTGGATAATTTGAGTAATTATCGGCCGCAAATCCCTCCGGCCTGGTGATCCCGGAGCGCAGAAGGGTATCCCGAGAGAGGTCAGACCAGACGTGGTCGATGGGTAAGCTCGTAGGCAGTGTCGTCCAATTTTGGTTCGGGATGAAACGCTGTGCGCACAGCTTTAGGTAGCATAGCCAAAAACGGCCAGGTTGGCTTCCTACCCCGTCTCAGTTGATCCCGCGGGCCTGAGCCTCTTCATTGTATCACAGACGGGGAAGGTGAAGTTTGGCGTTCCGTAAGCCCCAAGGATAGGACAAGCAGGGGATTGTGTGGGTCTCCCTAAATGACCCCGGGCAGGATAGGTTACAAAGACGATGGGAGGGCCTTGCCGATTTGTGGCCCAGGACCACCTGTGGGGGTTTCTGCCGATCGCACATTCCAGCGTGCAAGCCCCGTCAGGGCATCGACTGACTCAAGGTTAGGTATGTGGGCAATTAATACCAAAACCCAAACATAGGACTAAAACAGCAACTAACGGAATTTCCCAGAACAGTTTTCTCGAGCCTTGAAGGCGGTAACGTAAATAATAGTTTGCCACGAACAACCAACAGTGTCGCATCAGCCGGTCACAGTTGTGGACCTAATCACGGGCAATTAACATTTAACTTTGGGCTAGGAAACCCTAAGCAACGTTCTAAAAACATGACTCGCTGAATGTTCACATACCACTGGAGGGAAAGAAATCGCGGGCCAAACACATGCATTCTGCATTAATGGAGCGAACGTTCGGAATGAAAGGGAATGAATGTGAGTTGCATGACCTAGCTAAGGGTAATTAAGGACCAGTGGAGGCTGTTTGGGGCCCAATGTATGCGAGCAGCTGCCAGAAACCCATCGTTGTCCAAATTTTGACGGATAATTACCTAAGCTCGCAAATTGCAAATCCGGTGACCCGTGGGAGCTTTGCTGGTGGGGGAGTTGAGGGAAATAAGTGGGATTTCAGTATATAAGGGGGCCCGGAAGCTGGACGACGGACGGTGACGGGCGAATTCCAACTCCTATGTCGACCCATAGCCCATATGTCCCCTTCTCTGCAACCACTCGGTTTCCTTAGCTTTCCCTTCAGCCACGACCAAGTTCACTCACGAATGGAAGTGGTGACAGTGAGAGACTTGGCCTCGCTAAATAAATTCGTGAAAGGATGAACGAGTACGAGGTGCAGACAGGACAATCAAGACACAATGCTTACAAGAAAGGAGACGATCACACACCCCTCCACCGGCCAGTCACCAGTCAACCACCTTCCAGACCAAAAACGAACGAAAAAATCCAAACAATCTTCCACGTTTTATTCCCCATTCGTTCAAGACGACCCCTTCCAACCCCATATCCCACATCCCCCGGACCGACCCCGCCCCCGACCTCGCCACCCTACAGCAACATATTAGCGGACATCTCATATGCATGACAGCACATGAATTGAAGTGTCATATGCATGGCAGTATATGAACAAAAGTCTCATATGCATATCAACATATGAGCAGACGTTTCATATGCATGGCAAGCCATGAGCAGACGTCCTATATGGTAAATTGTAACACGAATTGTACTTAGGACGAGTTTATGTTTCAACTGATTGCAATTTCGCGTACCCTATCTAATCCACCCGTTCAGAGACACTTGAAAGTTTTCATAATACAACAAAAAACATAAGAATTATCCCACCTATTTCCAAATTTCCATCAAACATGGCTATGTGGTCTTAGTTGTTACGCTGTTCTCAATGAGAAGTTGAAATGGAAAAAAGGAAACAACGGTTGAATATGCATATGATCTTGTGTGAACATCCTCGCTCTAGGCATACATTTGCTTAATTTGTACGTACAATACCAACTTTTTTTTCTTCAAAATCGAGTGCTAAGAAACGAAATGGGACACGAGCATCAGTTAGTTCTCACCCTTTCATTAACATAGAGTGTGGCCTGGCCTTCTTTATCACGAGGCCCGGCCTTAAGCCCCCAGTGACTGCCGGACCAGTTCTAATGCCGGCCATCCTCACCTCGTACAACACTGCTGAACACAAATACGCCAAAGTGGTAGTGGCGTCGTTTCGGTCCTAAATTTGATAATTGAGCTGCTACCAAATCGCTGTTTCGAGGACAAATTTCACAGCACAAGTGCTATACAATTTTGCACGGAATCCACGCCTTTCGCCGTTCCGACGCCATTCTTGTTTATAAGCGTTATAAGTTCGGCTATTGTGATAGAAGCATGTCAGAAATGTTACAATTTGGTACCAGAGTGATGTGACAACAATGTGACGGAGAAGCGTGACAGAAACGTAACAATTAGGTACCAGCGTGATGTGACAGAGATGTGACGGAGAAGCGTGACAGAAATGTGATGGAGAAACATAACGACAATGTGACCGATAAATGTAGCAACAATGTAACATAAACATGTGACGGACAAACATGACAATAGTGTGGCAGAGAAACAGAACATCATGACGGAGAAATGTGGCAAAAATTGGACGGAGAAACGTGACAACAATATGACAGATGAATGTAACGGTAATGTCATAGGGAAACGTGCCAGCAATGCAATAGAGAACTCTAGCTACAATATAACAGAGGAATGTGACTAAAATGTACAGATAAACGTGACAGATAAATGTGATAACCAGACAGCAGACGTTCACCTGGTTTGCAGATGCGTATCATTTCGTCCAGCGCGGTAACCGGACAGTGACCTTGGGAGAAACCTCCGGCCAAGGTCGCTCCATCGTACGTGTTGTCTTCGAAGTCGATCCGGTGGTCGCCAATGGAATCCTGCGTTCGAAGCCATCCATTAAGGGATCCACAAATGTACATTCGAATGAAACCAAGTCTCTTTTCAGTTACTTGCAAATACTAAGACGAACTACCGTGAAACCGTACTAATCAACCTATTTAGTAGTGGGCTGACACTGAACTAGCTGGACAAACGGGAATCAACTGCTATAGTGGAGGGCCAACACTCGACTAGTTGGGCAGTCGGGAATCAACTTATGTAGTGGTGGGGCGACGCTGGACGAGTTTGGCAGACCAATTGGAGAAGAGTAGCCAGGTGATCAGAGAAGCTGATTGATGCCACCAATGATGAACATTTCCATTATGCTATTTTAGGTTTGTGATTCTCGAATGGAACACGATCAACACCAGGTAAATCGTATGCCCTTGACCATTCGTACGCAACTATGAGCACGTTCATGAGAAAGTGCACAAACATATTTCGTCGCTTGATGCATGCATCGACTAATGCATGGACTTACTTACGCTACGAGACAACGTCAGCATGTATGTATCAGCATGCGATAACTCAGATTGTCTTAGAAAATCATTCGACACAGGAGATTAAGGGACGATCTTCTCTGGTTGAGTTATTCGGGTTCGTCCGGTTCATCGGCACCCCAGAGCGAAAAGATGAGAAGAGAGGTACTAACGATATCTTTCGCGTGAGGAACAATTGGAGAGGTCAAGCGCACTTCCTGGAGGCAGTCTACAATAAACCGATCTGCTGCAACGGATTAGGTGTGGTCTCAAGTGAAACGCATAGTGGGTACATTTAATTCGTCCCTTTCCCAGTGCATCGGGTAGGTGGTGCAGAGGTCAAGCATCCTTCCGACGTTGCATGCGAAATTGGTCAGTCTCCTGATGGAGCTGCAGCTGCTCTGCTGCCACTCACAATTATGATACGCTGGTAGATGCCACGAGACTTGGCCACGGCTGCCATTCCGCTAGCGGCATCCAGTGCGTCCAGTTGTGTCATCCCCGCATCGTGCAGCTGAACGGAAAAACATTGAATTATTGATGTGGCATGTGCCTAAACAAACATGGATCCACTCCGTGCATTTTCGACGGAATTTGTTTTACACCATTTAATTTGTATATCAAATCACGTATAACATAATGTATGTGAATATGTGCGTGAATAGGAAGACGTTTGGTCATCAAAGATTATCTATTCCAGTACATCATTGAACAGGATGCACAGTTATGCGAAATTACGTGCATGTAACTCGAGAAGACGTAACTTCGAAGGTGTGGGTGTCGATGTCTCATTTTGCTCTTCGTTTGGACACGCCCGGATTCATTAAATTGATGTATCAACAGACAGTCAGAGCGTCACTCACCGAGTTAGGCATGTCAACGATGTGGAGCTATTTCCCTAGTGTGATTTATGTCCGCATGGAACAACTTGTTCATTGTTCGCTACGCACGGGAGCAACGGCTGGGAAGGGGACATTTATGGGTCATGTATGTGTACAGCACTAGGTATCAAGGAAATTATTCGATTTGTGTATGCTTACCATTCAAAAGGTCTTTTGAAATATATCACGTACCATTGACTTTTACAATGTTAATCTGTAATGCAAAGTTCAGATATATCTTATTGATGGATCTTCTGGTCATTTGATATCACTTTTTTCCACAAAGAAATAGAAAGAAGAATGGGAACTTCAGATGTTACTGACGGTAGTGTTTCTATACATGGCGTATACATCTATCGTATGTTTTGCTGAAGTAGTGTTGAGTGGAGTCGACCCGGAAAGGAACTCTGCATTCCGAAAATCGACAGCATAGAACTAAAATAATCCGTATCCGGGTTAAACAAAAAGTAGTTTTGACTCGCCAAGCATGTCATTGGAGCACGCTAAGCTGTGCAATTTCCTCCGATTATGCCTCCACCGCTTGGAGTGAATGGCTGAGGCAGCTGCAGCCCCTTCAGCCCGGTTCCCTGGGTGCGCCACTGGGCAGGTGTGACGCGTTACCATCTGTCCGACGCGGCCCGTCCCGGCGGCGATGTCGATCACTCTCAGCTGGCTGCGGGGCGTGTCGCCGCCCTCCGGGAACATCCGCAACAACGCATCGGCCGCCAGCCGCGGCGCCTTGTACCACCCGTCCGGCAGGTCCTGCAACATGCCCGCTGACGGTGGAGCAGTCGGGTGTATCTGTCGACGCGTTGTTGGTGCGGCATGCGTGATGCCGCACTAACCCCCAGATCCCCAGCCAGCGTTACCCCACCTTTGTTGTTCCTCATCCTCTCCAGCATACAACTTTTGACATGGGCCAGCAAGAAAGCTACGTACTTACTTATTCTTTCGCCTCACCAACATTACTGGACATTTACAACTGGTGACATATCAAAGCCGTATAGTACTATATCATGGAATCTAAGGCACACCACTTACCCACTAGTGGGTCTGTAATGAGCTTGCACGCCCCCCCCCATCACCACCACACACACGTAGGAATAATTGCGGAAACGAAATTCCTTGGTGCGCCACTGCTGTTGACCACCCACTTTTTTAGACGTTCCTACGCCTAGGGATACGGTATTGTTTGAGGTATGTTGGAACACTTTTTGTCGTCCTATATTACACGATCGTATTTTATGATAGTAGCTCAGTGGGGCTCCTGTGGCTCTCATTAAGCTTCATCACGTTATGCCCATCTACAGTAGGGTGGAGTGATTTTATGCGTTTTTGTAAAAACGCTGGGGGATAAAGTCTTAAAACTTGCGTTTGGTTCTAAAAAGATGATCTGCAAAGTTTTAGAGCAATCTGAGGCCGGGAAGCCGCCGCGCCTCAGGGCTTTCTGAGACCGAAATGACGTTTTCTAACGAACTTGCGGGATAAATCACCATTTCAAGAATTCGAATAATTAGATAGAAAATAAAGAGTTGTTTCATTGCATTCTACAGTCTTTTATTGACCGCTATGCCAATTTTCACTTCTCTGACTTGAAAATTGTGCCCGTCATTACGCAGAGTCTCGTAAGGTGTACCGACCGCAGCGACATCACTGCCCTCTATCGGTGGAAGTGTAAACTGTGTGTATTGGTCGTTTTTCCCGTTTTAGTTCCTCTCTGTGACAACTGAAGGCAGGGAGGGGGCGGATCTAAGACAGGGTATATTCGGACGGTTGTTATGCCTACAAATAGGCACCCGAACAGAACGAACTAAGCGCAGTTAGTCCTAAGACCTACTCATCTAAATAAGATCCTGGACCACCATACGACTACGAATTGCACACGGCTATCTCTCTGTCTCTGTCTCTGCCTGACTGTCTATTTATATATATATCTCTCTCTCTCTCTCTCACTCTCTCTCTCTCCCCATCTCTCTCACATTTACCGCTACACGAAGTCACTTTTCTTGGCGGATTTCGGTCTCGAGGCACAACTGGCCTGGCGCGATACGATAATGCCGTGTCGCCTGTCCTCGCCGAACACACGCGTGGACGCCGTAACGCATCGCTCGATACTTTGTGCGTGGCATGGGAATGCCGGTAGCGAGAGAGGTTGGTCGACGGCTGACATAATCTCGTCGTTCGACATGCGAGCGGTAACTGGCGGTTCGATCACCTCGACATGGTCCCATTGAATCATGTCGGTGTATGTGGCCGCCTCCCAGTTCAATGGGGGTACCATGAACTGTCGGCACCGGGATCCCGAGTTACTCCGCGCACTCCTGCTCAGTTTGACCCCCCCTCTCCCGGATCGACCTCTCAGCGTCGACAACCATGGCCGCGATTAGGTTCTTCGGGTGGGCGAACCACGCATTTCGTTGCACTGAACGTTTCGCCACTGTCTGCACTTCAGGTGTCTGTGTCTGAATAAGTCCCATCGTTCTGAAGAGATGCACGACTCCTTGTGTGAAGAGTGGGCGCGCCTTGATGTCGAACCACATAGGGGCATACACCTGCTGGACAAACTCTGTCATCTTTGTCAGAGCCAGGGTTGGCGACGCAGTTATCGTGTACAGTACGAGCACTCTGATGCCGAGAGTTAGCCACCGCGCGTGGTTAAGCGGACCCGGCCTGGTGCGTGCCAGCTCAGCACTGACAACGCCGGTGGCGACGGCTCGGCAGTATCGGAGAAGGATGCGCTGGTCAGCAGACAGGTCCGCGACAACCTGCTCCGCGATGTCAGGTGCGTTGAATGGTATGGGACGGATGTCCACCCCCGGCTGGCGGTGAATGTCACCAGCTATAGTTTGTCCCAGCGGGCCCTTGAAGGAATTGGACCCACTGGTACCGTGGCCTTCATCCAGCTCCACGAACACATGCCTGCGAAAAAGCCCAGGACATAATGGGATTGGGACAAGGAAGGAATTGGATTAACACTTATCAGGGTCTAAAATGGCATGGCAAGTGTTTGGATTGTACTACGGACTCACAAATTGCCATGGTTCTAGATAGGTATGCAGATGACGCAGTATATTATTGTATGTCATGTAATTTGTAAGGATCAGGTGGATAGTGGCGATGTATTTCAGTCAATTCTTGTTTTATTATAAAAACAAGCGGCACATACCTCATCGGGAGCACGTTGCCATGAAGAAGGCAGATGAGCCACTGGACGCTACGGCCCAGCTGGCGCTCCATCCTCGTGAGTGCACCGTTTTCGCGGCCTGTGTTGACGGCAGTGCCATCGACCAATACTGCCTGCAGGGATTCTTCTGAGTCGCACTCCCGAACGACTTCTAAAGCCTTGCCAGCAATTGATGCACTATTTTCTGATGTCAGTGTTCTGTGAGCGATGTAGGTTCTACCTGGCTCGCTCACAAATACCAGATGCTTCTCTTTTCCCGTAAGCCGTACGTCTTGCTCATTTGTTTTCTCTCGTATCTTTGTGATATCCTGTCTCCCATAGAATCCCATGCATTGCACCTTACCGCCTATGCCCTCCTTTAGCTTTCGTTTTTCTTTCTCCTGTGCCCTTTTTCTGGCTCTTATCACTTTATCTCGTGTGATGACGTGCCTCATGTCGTTCTCAGTGACGAGGCCAAGGTCCTTCAAGAGAGCGGTGCCAAGGGCCGCTGCAATCCTATCAGTGACCTCAATGTACCGGTCACACTCCTTTAGCGAAATTCTCCAGAGGCATCATATTGTACGGAGCCCTAGTCTGTGTTGGTTCGTGGACACTCCCTGTGTCATATGCATCGTCACCATTGCTTCCCTCGTCCATGCTTTCGGGCTCGTGTCCCGTGCTGTGCTCGGTCAGACCCGAGGGACCAGGATCCGAGTCGTTGGCGTCCGTCTGAAGGAAAGCCGGGTCAGGCCGCAGACGGTTCTGATCTCTTCGCCTCCTCCCCAATGCATTGGAGGCCTTCATGTCAATGCCGCCGATGCTTCGCTTCCTCTCACCTCGCTGGTCTTGTAAGAAATTCCACTCGCGGTATGGAACCTTGTTCTCGCTGGGGCAGCTGCAGGCATTTCTCGAATGACAACTGCACGCGCAGATGTCAATCAGCTCATGGAGGGGAATCGTTTTGCTTGCGCCAGCGCGTTTCTTTATTGGGGTCTTTGTTAGATCCTTTCCTTTCTTCATAATCACCAGGACACCCCGGACAATCGACTGAAACGATTTAACAGGGACCCTTGTTTTCCCCCAAAGGTATACAACGCCCTTGGCAACGCTCGTGGCGATTTGCCTTTCGCCCGCTGCATGGTTGTCGACAGCCCGAAGTCTGTTAGACTGTAGTCTGTAGAAGTTGTATACATGAATCTGAAGTGGCAGTTGGTTCTTCGGCAGTTCGCGGGGATGGCCCAACGCAAAGCGAGCCGTCTTCGATCGGAATGAACTTCCCTTAACCTTTTTTACTTTCATACTCGAAATCTGATAGGTTCACTAGTCTGGAAAAGAGGCAAAAACTGGTTAGGCAACTGGCAAGTTTCAAAATTCATCTCTCGCCATAGGATAAAAATGTATCACAAAGTTTTTTTTTGCTATACCAGGAAGTTCAGGGTGCATAACTGCATTGGAAATTCCGCGTGCGACACACGCCCTCGTAGATCCTTATTTTCGGTTCCAACCATGGTCATGGTTGGAGAATATGCTTCGGCCACCCCGGCCGTGGCCGCGCAATATATTGGCCGCCAGTGGGGTAACTTATAAAGCAACTCTTTACCCATGATCATGGTGGTGATGGTGAGCAAATGTAACAGTTGGTGGGCAATCGATGGTCGGAGTACACAATCATCGCCAGTACTGCTAAATCTGAGCGGTATGCGTTAGTCGTGCAACCGAGTACCCACCCAGTAAGGTGTGGGATTGTTCAGTGTTTCTGCCAAAGTAAATTAATTAAGTTCAAATATCTGCAGCAACAATTCACATGCAGCCAAGAAAACATGCTAGCAGGGTATCTCAGGTAAACATTGTGAGCTTGGAGGCTGAAAGGCAGGCCACAATATGCCAAAGCCGGCTGTGGCTACGCTCCAATCGTGTGTAGCTGTCGATAGAAGTCGCTGGATTCGTAATAAAATAGCGCTGTGCGCATAATAAGTCAGCACACTGTGTACTGTCTCAAATCCGCCACCTACCTGCCCCCAATTTACCAAGAAAGATACTTATATTGCGGAATGAACGGTGAATGGTCGCAGTTCATACTTCTGCCGATAGAGGGGAGTGGTGGCGCTGCGGGCGGCACACCTTCCGGAACTCTGCGTCGTGGCAGGCACAATTTTCAAGTTAGGTAAGTGAAAATTAGCACAACGGTGGATGAAAAACTATACAATGCAATGAAATAAATATTTATTTGCTATCTAATTATTTACATTCCTGAAATCGGGCTTGGTCCCGCAAGTTGGTAGAAAAACGTCATTTCGGCCTCAGAAAGCCCTGAGGCGCGGCGGCTTCCCGGCCTCAGATTGCTCTAAAACTTTGCAGATCGTCTTTTTAGAGCCAAACGCAAGTTTTAAGACTTTAACACCAAAAATTTTGGAAATCACTCCACCCTAATCTACAGCACCTACCGTGTCATATTGCGTAGCCGTATCGTTATACCGCTCCACCGTCTCTTCGAAGGTGTTACAGGCGAGTAGCCGTCGTATCAGCGGGACTTGCTCCGCTGTCGTCTCCAAAATGCCACTATCAGGCATGGTCAGGTCTTGTGCGGATGGTGTCCACGTGTCTACTGCCTTCCAGAACTGTGCGGCTGGGAGGTAGTGGGCCCCGAGGTGGTCCAACGACCGTAACGCCGCCAAGCGACGAAGCCGCGAACTAGCATAGAATGCAAAATGCATTGACGGCTGGCAGAAAAACTACGTGAACCCCATGAAAATATCATACGCTGCTTTGGTTACGGCAAAAGCGATGACAGATTAAACACGCGCCCTGGGAGGCCTCTGAAAATTACGCGCACTGGAAGGGGAGGAGGATTCCGCCCCTAAGATTTCGGCTCCTATGAAGACTAGAGCAACGAAATTCGCAGGGTGGATGGACACGACGCTAATCTCTATTGTATCCAAATTTCGTGATCTGAGGTCAATATCTTCAAGGTCAAATGAGGTAAACGTAGTACAATTTTCTGTTTTTGCGTGCTTAGCTTGTCATTGTTATGGATCGCTGTGATTGTGTTTAAATCGTCAAAAATTGGCATTAATGATATTTTGGACATTACTAATGATGCGGATGCCAGATCCGCCATTTGCCCTCAGGTCACTTATATAGGAACACTTTATCAGGTCATTACCTGCTCCAGTTACCGGAACCGGGCTGCCCACCCGACTGTTCCATTTGGGCGGCTCGGCACAATCGACTTCGCAAAGAAAGGAGTGAAATACACGAAGAAAGTATGGAAACGCTTAGGCACACAATGACACAGTAGATTTCTGGATGTGTAGGGAGTAACATGCAAAGTGACATCAATCACATGACAGTCATTTGCATTTATGACAACATTCCGGTTGACGAAGTTTGGTTCCATTAGCCTGTCATGAACTTGACCTGACTTGACCTCGGCGACCTAACATGACTTTTTAGATTACATAGCATAACAATATGCATCAAACAAGTCGCTAGTGTTGTCAAGAACACTTCCCTTTTGTCAATATACGGGAAGCGCATAAGCGCCGATATTTATGGTCTGGCGCTGCGAATTTTCTTGTATTTAACGGTCCCTAGCACGACAGATTTTTTACCAATTTTCATTTTTCTTGCTTTACACAATGCGCCGGTCATTGCTAAGCAGGCACCGAAAAAATGGCGTATATCGGCCGGTAGAATACGGAGTTATGTACGAAAAATTGAATGGGTGGGCGGATTTTGCCCTCCCCCTCCAGGGCGTGTGTGATAGCCTGTCATGAACTTGACCTGACTTGACCTCGGTGACCTAAGATGACTTTTAAACAATGTAGCATAACAATATACATCAAACAAGTCGCTGGTTTTGCCAAGAACACTTCCTTTATGTCACTATACGGGAAGCGCATCAACGCCGATATTTGCGAGCTGGCGCTGAGAAAATGTTTTGAATTTAACGACCCCTAACTCGAAAAATATTCGATCGATTTTCGTCTTTTTTACTTTATGTAACGCGCCGGTCATTTCTAAGCATGTACACAAACAATTGCATATATCCTCCGGTAAATTCTGGAGGTATCTACGAAAAAACGGAGGGGTGGGCGGATTTCGCCCTACCCCTCCAGGGCGCATGATAAATACACCTACACGACACTCACGGTGATCACCAGAAACATTGTATCGGTTGGGAATACTGCAATGAAATTGCAATAAAAGGTGACGAGGAGACCGTTGCCAAACAGTTGCTCAGAATGTTATACAAGTCATAGTTAGTTACTGTAGAGCGAGGGGTAAATCAGTCCGGCTCGGGCGGTGCGTCAGACAGGTGTCACTGCAGGTGGCGACGAAAATCGCCACGGGAAGCCGCAGCAGCTCGGGTGGTAACGAGTTGCATATCAGTAAGCTTAAAATATGAACTTAAAATTGTATTATGTAGTAAAATCGTCCCTCTCCCATCTGTGGGATCATCATGTGGGATCGTGGGCACACAAGTGATAGTCCTGACGGATGGCTCGGCTGTGAATCTCCGCACCCTCCAGCTGGCCATGATGGTGCTCCTTGTGCTTGACGGACAGAGTGGGGTACCTAACACTGAGCCACCCTGACCTCAACCTAATCTATTTTCGCCAAACCTAACCGAATCTGACCAAAAGGGCCTAAAGGGCTCAACCTAACCTAAGGTGTCAAACCTATCTGACCGAAGGATACCTCATTTCACCTGATTTGCTCTGCCCCTTTCCAACCTAATTTCCATATTCTTTCTAACGCAGCTGTATTTATCTGTATTCACTATAAGTTATATTCACCTATATATAATCCTTTCCATGGTAACTTGGCTGGCGTGTATTGCACCGTCTAGCTTGGAGATCGTCTTGGTTACACCTTGGTGTCAGTTTGGTGTGGATCGGTTCATTGGTTTGCGACTTATATCGGTTGAAACCGAGACGATTTGGCCCAGAACAACTGAGCGTCTTCGGACGTAAACGTTTCAGTTCCGCACGGTAAGCCAGTTGACGAAAGAGGATTTCAGCGGAACCCAGCTTTTCCCAGCACATCGGTGATGCTCACATGCCACGCATTAACAGGATTGCACCGAACTTCCGCCCAAAGGGTACCCAACACCGTGGGCTTTCAGGTGGTATCACATCATAAGACACAACCCGTAGACCAAGAAAGACGCAGCGGGTACAAAAAAAGAACACTGAGGAAGGGCCTCGGTTCGAAAGCCATTCTGGATGGGTAGCAGCTAAGACATTAGGTCAATCAAAGCTGAGCGGTATCTGCATTTTATAACGACCAGAAAATGTGGGAGGTAGGGAATCAATGATCAGATTGAATTACTCGGCTTTTCGCAGCGCACACACATATTAAGCATTCCAGCGCGTCAAATATGGCGGAAGTCTATCATGTGGCAGCAATTACCAAAACGAAGAAGGCCTAGCAGAAACAGTAGCATCGCACGAAGTGTGGCGAATGCTCCGAATGCGCAAGATGAGTGCGCATGTGCACGGAAGTTGGCGTCGTGGCGACCGGGTGATATGACCGGGTGATATGCCTGAAATTGGAAGATTTCAGATGTTAAAATGATGGGTAAAATATTATAACTTAAAGTTAGGGGCTTAATACATTTTCAAAACTTCTGCTCGTTTTAGAGTCTTGTTGGTTTTTATGCTCTGAGGATATTTTTACGCGTGAGAGCGTTTTCGTACGTTCTGATGTGCTTATTTAGCTCCTGGTCCCTTTGTTCGTTTTGTAACCATTTTACCTTTTGCGGTCCAGACACTTTTTAAGACCCTTGTGCGTTAGCATGGTTCCTGCGTGCGTTGAGAGCTTCCAGGGTATTTTTTTTAGAGCTCCGTATATGTTATTTAGGTCTGCAAGGCATATTTTAAGGCCCTGTCGCCTTTTGGGAGATTGTGCGCTTTAGAGCGTCAGTTGTATTTTCGACCCCTGTTGTGCTCTTTGGTTCCCGCTGTGTTTATTTTGGGCTTTCTAACGCACATTTGTGGGCCCTAGTACGGTTTTGGGGCTTCTGTGCGATTTTCCGATGTGCCAGCCTGATTTATCACTCCCAAGCGCGTGGCTGCGGTGACCCAACGCCAGTTTTCTGGGCTCCATGAAATTGTTGTGCATCTTTTCTGATTTTTTCTCAAAAGTCTGAATTCCGGCCTGACCCTGGCGCCATGTATTTGTATCCCATCTATATTTTTCGAGATTCTGTATGTTTTTCGGTGGAGTACACAACTTGTGAAGACATCTGGTAAATATGTTGTGTGCTCAAGAACCATTTTACTGACGTGGACATTTTTTAAAATCCTCCTTATTTTGGAGGTGTCCAGCTTGACAGTTTCGTATACCGATTAGGTTTTTGTGGCATAGGTGCAATTTCAGCAGTGTGAGTTGATTTGTCAAAGGGATGCTAAAATAAAACCGTAGAACTGGGTGGATGAGTTGAGGTTGAAATCCGACGAATCAGAGAAGATAATGTTAGATTAGGCAAAGGAGAATTCAGTTGATCACTAACCATTTCATTTCGGAAGGTCCCATTTGACAAAATAGCGGTCGAAATCCCATACGCGTGAATTTATTCACGAGTAATTTGTTGTTTTAACTTGTGTGACAGGTGCCTTGCAGACAGCATCAAATGTTATAAAAATTCACGAAGTCCTAAGATGGCGATAAGAAAACCAACGGAATCCACTTCTTGTTGTCACCTTCGCGAAATGATCGTCCTAAGACTGAGAAATGATCGCTTAAACTTTGTTGTGGCATCAAGCTGGTGGTAATAAATAACAGTAGTGATGAATCTAGCTATATTAAATTATTCTTGGAGGACATAAAAGTGGGTTGATCAATAGGATACATCTGTAGGATATGCTTAGCATCAGCCCCGCCAACTCGCTACAATCTAGAGGCCAGCGGAAAGTTTCTTCTTTTTGAGAAAGCATTGAGACTTTAGTTGGTTTTGACACTTCGTTGGTTCCCACTCCTGAACCATACTAAGAGCATAAAAACAATAGGAGGCCCTAACACAATGGAGGCCCCTTTTCGGGGAGCAGGAGGCCCCCTTTCGACCTTGCCCCCTGGAAGAATTTCGTGGCGACGCCACTGGGTGGACTCCTCTTCTCTCCCAGGTGCCTCCTCCTCCAAATTACAGGCAAACTTTTCTATATCGGCGGCCTCGTTATTTCCCTTGACATTCTTGACGGTCTTCGGGCCTTATTTTCTGCCTAGGAGCCACCTCTTTTATCCAATGGCATTTCTCTCCTATTTGAAAGGCCTCCTCGTTCATCATGGGGTCTCATTTCCAATCTTGTGTTGTTCTCTTCCGAATTAGGTGTCTCCTGCCTTGTCTCTGGATCATCCTTTCCTATCCTTGTGTAACCTTACCCGTTTCGGTGCCTGGTTTTGCGTTTCCGAAACCTCATCTCATATCCACTGGCTTTCTTTTCCGTCTTAGGGCCACTTCCCATTTTCTGAGGTCTCCTTTCCCATATTAGGGCCTCCTTTGCAATTCTGGGGGCCTCCGTACAAACTTTTGGCACTCCCTTGATTTCTGGGGCCTCCTACCCTTTTCTAGGTGACTAATTTGTCAAATTATGGGCCTCCTCACGGAGGCCCCTAATTGTGAGAATTTTATTTTGGTCCTGGGGGCCTCCTTTTCGTCCTGGGGGCCTTCTTTTCGTCTTGGGCTTCATTTTCGTCTTCAGGCCTCCTTTTCGTCCTGGGGCATCCTTTGCGTCATGGGGGCCACCTGTTCTTCCTGGGAGTTTCCTTTTCGTCCTGGGCGCCTCCGTGATAATTTTTGGCACGCTTTTGATTTATGGGGCCTCCTATCCTCTCCTGAGCGACTCCTTTGTCAAATTATGGGCCTCCTCTTGGAGGCCCTAATTTCTAAAATCTCCTTTTCGTCCTTGGCCTCCTTTGCGCCCTGGAAGTCTCCGTTGAAATTGCTGGCACTCTCTTAATTTCTGGGGCCTCCTACTTTCTCCTATGTGACTCCTTTTCAATATTATGGGTGTGGAGACCTGGTGGCAGGCGCATGCACCTCCATGTAAAGGTTACGGCTCTCGCACTAACTACTCCGTCCCCCTTATCACTCCACGATTTTGTTCTCCAACCGAAGGCGCCCCCCCCCCCAGGAACTTCCGCAGCGGTGCCCTTTGGCCGATGAGTGTTGCTACCGCCATTGACCTTTCTGGATCTGGCCCTACTTGAACTTAAGCTTAAAACGGTGCAATATTTGTGGGATCGGATGCTTCTGTTTTTCCGCAAATCCTCAATGCGGACAAATTTTGTCACAAATTTTGCGCTCTGGGGGTAGCGCACTTCCCCTTGTCCTTTCCCTTCGATCCGTCACTGCAGTTGGGTGGGGGTGGGGGGGGGGGGGGGGGGGGGGGTGGTATCATTGATGTCAATAGTGCAAAATTCAACCTTTCGAGTACATCCCCACACCCCGCCCCAGTAATAAGAGCAATGGGGAATGCAATTTGGCAGGGGGATGGTACGGTCAGTATGGTAGACGAGACTTCCAGTGTGAGAGCACCCCGTCCATGGGCGTTGATTTCTGAACATGATTTAGGTCATAATGCATAAAGGCAATACGCGGGCCCAAATACCTTATGACAGGCGCGCTGGTACCGTCTCAACTAACTTATCGGTTATGTTTTAGGTGAATTAGAGATGCAAATACACAAAAAATCGGAACGAATTCTACAGTGAAATCATCCCACATATTGTTTGAAAAGCTATCCTGTCTTGCTGTTACTATCCCCTGTCTAATTGCATTACATCCTTCCATGCCACTCTTGGCTTCAATTAGAACATTCCAGATATGGATGACAAATATGCATAACATGCTACTTAATATTTATCACAATTGGCTTAAATCATTTTTTGCAGCTTTTTCATTGACGCTAATTTTTACTTCGGGTTGGAAAGAAAACTATTCTGGACAGTGTTTTAAGTACAATTTTAAAGTACCCTTTTACATTCCAAACCCATTCCCCAATCTGTAGCATTAACAAATAAGGTGGCGAACCAGTGTCCTACTAGTGAGCTGTGTTGTGCTTTTGTTTGTGTGGTGTGAGCATGTCAGGAGTAAGAAGTATGCATGTGCAAACGTGGCTCACATTGATGAAGCATACTTTTGTTTTCATTTTATTTACTGTTGCTCGTCAAATTGGCTTATAACCTTTTGCTAATTTAACCATAACGTTGCTTTGTAATCTGGCAGTCATATGTTGACTACCATATTCCATAGAGCTTAATGCAGTCTCCAGGTAAATCAGAAATTACATTGTTATTTGTTCATGTTCGTAAGTTTAATTCTACTTATTTCAGGAGTCTCAATATTACAACAACTTTGTGATTAAAACCAGTTGGGCAAATATATTTATTTATTGCTTTTGATTTCTGTGGACAATTATGCCAGCTAGGCCTGCCATCTCTTGGCAGCCCAGGGAACTTCTCGAACCTTCCATACTTAAGAAGTCGAAATCTGGGGTAATAAGACAGCTAGAATCTTGGAAATGGTGCCAAGTGATCGGAAATGAATTGCCTCGACGATGTATTGCTCAAGCGGACTCAGTTTTCCACCAGTCCACTTAGAAGATGCAGAAATGCCCAAAATTTGGTTCGAGCCAAAATCTTCAAGTGGCCGGGGCCATCAAAAGATGTGAGAAATTTCCATTTACGATGTTTCCATCGTGTTCAGCGGACCAAAATGCATAAAATGAGGGGGAGCTGCTATCGATTTTGGCAAAAAACGTGCAAACCGGACCAACCTATTGACCCAGTTGTAGTACACAAATAATGTATGTTGTGACTAGATAGAAGATTGAAACATAACAGATGTGAAGTGATTAAAGCAGCGTATCAGCTTACTATAATCAGAGAAACCTGCAACAGATTATCGATGCTTTAATCATGTTAATATCATACATCATTTTCCTGATATACTATAAGCATAGACGAAAGAATACTCAGCACCCTATCCAATACCACATCCTGAATTCAAATAAAATATTCTCCAAATACTACTTAGGTAGGTAGGTAGGTATTTACCTCCTACCTAGGTACAAATATTTATATAACCCTATTCACTTAATATCTCCTAACTTTTTCCCTGAATCATGGGATCATTTTTCGTCATTTCCCTTTGAAAAGACGTGCCACCAACTGGAATTCTGGTAACCTCAATATTTTTTGTGGAATTCCATCTTGATCTACACATGCACTGATAAATTCATTTTCATTCTAGGTAGGTGCATACATATAACCATTCGGCATAAGAATGTGGCTCAACCACAGATGGTCAAGAGCGATATTGAAGTGCTAAGTAGCAAATGGATGCGAATAAAACTCGGTACTTTGCAGTTCACGTACCTAATCCAGCACGGATCGCAATATTTGTGCTTCCCACTCACCAGGACACTAAGTAGGTACCTACCAGGGTCAGCAGGAGGCCGAAGAAACAATCGCTAAAGCCAAGCCGTAATAAATAACCACAATGGCAACAATTCCCGTTACCAACCAGGATCTCCCTTTTTAAACTCCACAGACATATTCACCAGACTCGACTGTAGAACGGCAAAGAATCCATCGACAACATCTGACAATGGCTTTGGATGCGTCCCGAATCCGTACTGACGTTTTTGACCACCTTAAGGGAACAGATCAAGTTCTGTGTATCTGGAGCCTTTGAACATTATACGGGCCTAGTTTGTAGAGACATGTGCTTCGAGTCGTCTCCGTGGTCGCCTGTGTGTGGAGGACCACCCAACTCTACATCGTCCAGAGTCCATGGCGCCGGCTGAGGACTGGGCGGGGGACAGACAGTGGTTGTTGCGGGGAGGGGGAGGGAGCTGGTGGGAGTAGTCACGACCAAGCAGTGCCGTCAGCTGAGCCGGTGGAGATGGTCTACGCGGCGCGGAAGAAGACATCAACACCGGTAGTAAGAATGTCAAAAGGCAAGTCTTGCTACACCTGTGGACGTCAGGGCCATATTTCGATTGATGACGTGTGACCAGCGAAAGGACAGAAATGCAGGAAATGTGGGGCCTTGGAATATTTTGCTGTGAAATGTAAAAAGCAGGTCAGAGCAGCATGGTCGGTCCGACCACTAAGGCACGTAAGGCTCACCTCAGTGGAGCTGAAAGCTCTTTCTTGTGTTATTTTCATGCATAGCGATGCCCTTGTCCATTGGAGAATCAGAAAATTATAAAGTTGACATGAAACGCTCATTGGTGATTCGTAATTACAGTGAAAATGTAATGTAAACATTTGGACATTCAATTCGGACCAGCTCCATCACTAATCTAAAATACGTATGACTGAGGCAAGCCTTAATCCAACTATCGCCATATTATGCGCTTTCATTTCATACGAAGACCAGGGTATGCAGCCTTCGCAAGATGAACTAAAACGTTTCTGTGGAGTGTATTGTACGGTCAAAGGAAAGTGTGTGCACGTGGACTTTTGGGCTACATCGGAGCATCCTTAACACAAAAGATTCCATTTATTCATGAAATTAAGGAATTGTGCGACATTGTGGGATTGGGGCAAGTTCCCTACGTGCAAAGATGAGTAGGACAGGTGAGAAATACTGCTAAACTAAGAGCGTTCAGGAACGGTGGGCTAAGGGTGGGATTTGATGTGACTCTTATCAGCTATACCCCCCTGTTTCCCAACAGCCTGTTTTCGAGCAGAAATTGTCCATGGTTTACAATGTATGCAAAACTATAAATATTTCATGCCAATTTTAAGGAGTTCGAAACTTGTGAAAAATATTTAAACAAATCTGAGAGTTAGTCTTGCTTGGCACCGTTGAGCAACTCAAAACCAGCTCTGGATCTTCCAATGCACACAATTTGTATGTTGAACTGTTCCTAATTAAAAACCAGACTTAGTCTGACCAAATGTTTGGCCTGATCTTTGGGCTTATAATGTTGTTAATGTTCCTCATAGTTGGTAGGTAAGTGCGCATGCCTGGAGACCCCAAATTGGTATGTGGTATGGACCCCCTGGTTTGGTATTCTACTAATCTTAGTTTGTCATTTTACATATGTACTGTGAAAATATGTCTTGAAAATATGAACTTGGATCCCCTGATTTTGTTAGGGATCTCCAGCCCCACAAGTGTCATGGAAGTTTGGTGGGGAGAGTGGAAGGAGATGTTGGCAATCTCTAAATGTGACCAGCTATGACTATATTGAATAATTGGTTGACGCATGTAGAAATTCTGTTGGAAATTTTTCCAATTGCAGTGCTCCATGATATTTGTTTTAGTGAGTCTGAATCCCTCAACAAACAAATTTGTATATTATTATTAACTTCGATTCTTAGAATATGAACCAATGCATTTGCACCGTTAGCAAATATGTAGTTTTTTGTTTGGCTAAACAAGTGATTGGGTTGTCCTGCAGTTCCTCTCTCTGGTGTTCTCTGCTTCTGTAGAATGGATAAATGTAGCCGCACCAATTTTAGGAAACATTGATGATAATTCATGCAAAATATCTAATTATTGTGCTGTAGGATATTTACAGGACATGTGTTACACATATTAATTACTTCCAGAAAGCAAAGAAAAGCTTGGCTGTCAGATGATTTTAATTTGGAAGACTTGTTCTTTTTTCAATTATAAAGTGTGATCCGTTAGATTTGGTTTTTATGTTGTCAATTTTGGAGAAAAGAAATCAAATTTGTTGTGCGAAATCATATTCTTTTTTTAATATTAAAGTTTAGCCAGGTTAGGAAATGGGCAGCTTACATTTTATTTTTACACCATATTTTATGCCATGTTACCTAACTCAAAGCCACTTTAATTGTGTTATTTTTCTTGCCAGCTGAAATGTAAGCATTTTGAGAGGAAATGAGTGGTCACACTAACTTCATCACTTACTTCATCACTTCATCATTCACACCCTTCAGTGCACTTCATTTGCATTTAGTTATCATCAATTAGGCGCTGGATGTTATGGTATAACCTAGGGAGTTATGCTTCACCTATCTTGTCAGTTCCTGGTATCAAATATAGTCCAAATTCCATGTGTATCCATTTGTGTGCCTTCCGCCATGTATTTGGTGGCCTTCATGTAGTAGTCTTGAAATTAAGACAATCATTAATCATAGACAAATGATACTGACAAAGTCCTTCAATCATCATTTTCTCCTTCGTCATATCAGGACAAATAATTTGTCACCAATAAAAAAAAAAAACTAAGGAGGAGAGTCCCGTGAAAACGGAAAAATATGGTGCCCTAAATCCGACGTTTCGTTTATTTTTGTTGTTGTTGGGGGGGAGGGTGGCGGGTGCAGTTGTTACTGTACCTTACTCTATTTCGGTACCTCGGACCGCCCCTGAGTGGTCATACGCACAACTGAAATGTCTCGAAAGTGTTCCTACAATCCGAAGGTGATTTGTTTGGGAGGGAGGTGAGTGGGTGCGTGGGACAATCGATTTCCGAATATTGTGAACCGAAAAATAGAGTGGCCGAAATACGACGATTTGTTTCATTTTGGGCGGGGGTGGGGGCGGGGTTGCAGTGGTGACTTCCTCACCCGATTTCGGTGCTTCGGACCGCTCCTACAGAGCAGTAAGCGCTGTTGAATCAGTCACTGGGCATATTCTTACTATTGAGCAGAATGATTCTGCCTTGAAAAATGAAGATTAAGATAGGATGCCGTTGGGTGGATATGCTCGTGGACACCGGTGCAGCCGTGTCCATCATTCCACAGCGGATTTATGAGAATGTCATGTGTCACATTCTTCTGAAGTCCACTACAGCCAGCCTGCAGGCGTATGGAGGCGGTCAGCTGATGATGGCTGGAGTCATCTCGGCAACGGTGGAGACCGAAGATGGGCGAGGCTGCCAGGTCTGCCTCTACGTGGTAGACGGCGGTACGCCGCTCCTAGGCAGGGACCTGCATAGAAGTTTGCGTTTCTGCATCACGTACGGCTGTGTGTGCCGTGAACCAGCCAGTGACCAGCGCAGAGGTCACCTCAGAGGGTGAGGGCGAGAGTACCCTGCCACCCATCACGGGCTTCGTGCACGGAGTCCAGCTGAAGACGCCGTTCCAGTGCAAGAAAAGCTGAGACCAGTGCCGTTTTCCCTTCGAGAGGAATTAAAACGCCATCTGCGGGAACTGGAGGACCAGTATGTCATCGAGAGAGTCGACGGACCACCGTTAATTTTTCCTGTCGTGGTCCCAAGCGCCGATCTGGACAGCTCAGACTGTGTGTTGATCTCGACGAGGTTAACAAGGCAGTGCCAACCAGCGGGTACAAATTTCCGGATATACAGGAGATGCTGGATCAGTTAGTGGGACCGCAAGTATTCTCGACTCTCGATATGAATACTGCTTATCATCAGCTCATGCTTTACGAGGAGTCTAGAAATTTGACGGCGTTCGTTACTCACGAGGAGAAGTTCCGTTATCTGAGGTGTTGTTACAGCACGGGATCCCTACCAAGCTGATTCCAGAAGATGATGGAAACAATCCTACGAGGACTGCCGGACACTCCCGTCTACTTCGATGTTGTCATTGCTGCAGGGCGCACGCAAGAGGAGCACGATACCCGGGTGAGCGCCGTGCTGGCACGGCTAGACAAGTACAACGTGACATTGAATACGGACAAGTGTCACTGGGGTGTAAGCCGCATCGACTTCCTGGGCTTCTCCGTGTCCAGTGACGGAGTGGCGGTGAACCCCAGCCGAGTTAGGGCCTGCGGGGTCAGCCGAACTCAGGGTATGCGGGACATGAAGTCCCCCGGCACGCCGAAACAGCTTCAGGCGGTGCTGGGCCTATTTGTCTTTTACAGCAGATTCATCTACAGCTACAGTTCAATGGTAGAGGAACTGCAGCGACCACTGAGAAAGGACGCACCGAAGTTCAAGTGGACGCCAGAGATGAACACAGCATTCAGAAACATCAGAGAAGTGATTCTGACCAGTTATGTCCTGATTATGTACGATCCGACTCTGCCCACAGCCGTGACATCGGACGCTAGTTACTAGAGCATCGGAGCGGTGCTCACGCAGCTGCATCCAGAAGACGAACGAGTGGTGGGGTTTGTATCCAGTACGCTGTCTGAGGCTCAGCGTCGTCACAACGTCACAGAGAGAGGCGTTGGCCTGTGTCAGGTCAATTGAGAAATGGCACAGGTATCCTTTGGGCAGGGAGTTTGTCTTGAGAACAGATCGCCAGGCGCTTAAGACTCTAATGACGATATGAGGCATCGGAAGGGCGGCACATGGGCATGGTGTCAACCCGGCACATGGGTTGTCTCGGCTCCCAGCGCCGGTGCAGGAGGCGTCAGACGACGACCAGCTCGTCGTGGCTGCACTCACGGAGGAGCGAGCAGCGGTGAGCGGCACGGAGCTGAATACAGCTTCACGGGTGAACCCTGTTCTCGGCAAGTTGAGACAGCAGATTCTACGTCCGTGGCCCAGACACTATCGTGAGTGTACGCCGGAACTACAACCGTTTTACCGATGCAGGGACGAGCTGGCCGTGATTGACGATGCCGTCCTAGGCGGTGGCCGAGTTCTGGTACCAGCAAATCTGCAGACACGACTTGTGGAGTTTGCCCACGAGGGGAATCGAGGTATGGTTCGCACCAAGCAGAGACTAAGTGAACTGTACTGGTGATCTGGTGTGGATCAGGCAGTGGAACAGAATGCCAAGGACTGCAAGATATGTTCGGTGGCAGATAAGACGGCGGCACCTAGGCACGCGCCTCTGCACCCCGTCCCACTACCTGACCAGCTATGGTCTAATGTCGGGCATGATTTCATCGGTCCCATGGCAGGAAGTCGCCCTAGGCATATATTTGCGATCGTTGGCATCGACTACTTCTCGAAGTGGATTTAGCTTGGGTTTTGTGAGCACCCAACATATCACGTGGTCGTGCAGTTCATTGAGAAGCTCCCGTGTCGAGAAAGTCACCCGAAAAAATAGTGTCAGATTGTGGATCGACTTTCACGTCTGATCGATTTGCCTCGTACCTGCGCAGTGTGGGAGTCGTTCACATAAAAGTGTCATCTTATAATCCGCAGTCATCGGGCCAGGTGAAGCGGGATAATCAAACGGTCAAGGCAGCACTTCAGACGGCAGATCTGGGGAAGGCTGACCGTTATCAGTATCTCCAGCTGTTTCTGCTGTCATATCAGAGCACGATTCAAGCAGCCACCGGTTGCAGCCCAGCCGAGCTGCTGCACGGACGTCCGATGCGCAACAAGCTAAGCGCGGCGGTGGACGTCGGAGGGCGACTACGACCGAGACTGGCTGACCTGCGGGACCGCGTGTCACAGAAACAAGCTCGTCAGAAGGCCTACTTCGGCCGCACACATCGTGCGAAGGTTCCCGACTTCGCCGTGGGGGACAAAGTACGACACTGTTTCCCGCCACAGGCACGTAAAGGGCGGTTGAGGTTCTCGCGCCCGAAGAGAGTCTATGAGCAGCGCGGACCGGCGAGCTTGGTTGGTTACTGGCGCTTACAACACATCGACCGTCGAGTCATGTAGCGTTGCCAATCTCTCACGCCGATTGGCCGCGGGCGAAGAGCAGCGACGGGTGGACTCGAACCCACAACCTTTCGATTGTGAGACGGACAACTTACCCCTAGACTACTCACCTCCTACCGGCGAGCTCCGTGCTCGGTGAGTGCACACTGATCGACTTACGAGAAGCACAGGAAACAGCCGCGAAGGGTGCGGGGAGCATCAGAGTCCTGAAGCAGAAACTGTTTTCAGGGAGCAAACGCGGACGCTGGTGGAGACGTCCGAGGGGACGAGATATCCGGTGGAGGCCCATATGCGTAGCTGGGTCATCAGGCAAGGCTGCATCACCAGGCGCAGCAAGAAGCAACGGCGACGCTGTGGTCGAGTCAGTCGGGCTCTTGTTCGATGCGGGTTCGACAAATGTGCTATTGAGTATTTATGTGTGCTATTGTACCAAGAGGATTTTCGATGTTAAAGCGTAGCTCGTCATTAGTAATTGTAGCACGTGGAATTGTGTTGCATAGGTAGGGAAGCTCCAGACTTGTTTCGTAGGGGAGGAGAATGCAGTGCTGTGTGGCGACATCCAGGTAGCGGACACAGCACGTGAAATATGGAGTGACACCGCTAGAGCGGTTACCGTGGGATTTGCATTCTCTTACATTCTCACACCCTCTTCGTGTGCGTCCTGCGGTGCGCGGTCGAAGCGCGACACTCCCGAGTGAACCTGGTTCGGGGCCGTGAAGTTTCCACGCGTTCGGTTATATACATGAAGATAGTTGATTATTATTATTATTATTATTATATATATATATATATATATATATATATATATATATATATATATATATATATATATATATATATATATATATGTATATATATATATATATAATATATATATATATATATATATATATATATATATATATATCATATATATATATTATATATATATACATATATGATCACCAGACAAAACTAGTACACCTCCTCTTTCTCGACACAAAAATGTAACACTCGATGGCACATACACGTTATACATCAACATTGCACAGCACAGGTTGTCGTTTCACCAATCCATAGAAATCAGGTTATCGTTTCTTTTTGTGTTCTCACCATCCAGGCTAACATCCGTACGTATAAGACATATCCACCTCTGTTCCCTACTGCGCATATATTGCGTTGAATTTTGTCACTCTTTTCAAACCCACTACCCGCATATCCTCAATGGAATGACCGTCCTCACGGAAATGAACTGGACCGGGAGTGCTGTACTCTTTTCGAAAAATCGATAAATCGTTTTCTGTGCGAGCATGTAAAGCTCCTCCTGTTTCACCAAAATACTAAATAGTATTTTGTTTTGAAAACTATAGGCCAATAAGTCTCACATCCCTAGTCTGCAAGGTACTCGAATCAATTATCAAGGATAGAATAGTTAGTTATCTGGAAGGTAGCAGGTTGATTCAAGATACTCAACATGGATTTAGAAAAGGACGATCGTGTCTCACAAACCTCTTGGACTTTTTGAACTTCGCCACAGAACAATTTGATCAGGGAAATCAGGTTGATGTAGCATATCTTGACTTTAGTAAGGCCTTTGACAAGGTACCCCATAAACGGTTAATGATACAGCTTCAGTCCCATGGTATTGCAGGTAGCATCTTAAAATGGATAGAGTTGTGGCTTTCAGATAGACAGCAAAGAGTGATGCTAAATGGTACAAAGTCATCATGGCAAAGTGTTCTTAGTGGAGTCCCCCAGGGGTCAGTACTAGGGCCATTACTGTTCATTATATTTGTAAATAACATAGAAAGCGGCCTAAGGAGTAAAGTTTTGAAATTTGCAGATGATTTGAAGGTCTTTAGGGCAATAACAGGTCAGGATGAGCATATCTCGCTGCAAAAAGACTTAGACGAACTTGTGAAGTGGTCCGAAGAATGGCAAATGAAATTTAACTTTGATAAGTGCAAAATCATGCATGTAGGTAAGCAGCATATGAAGGCTCCATACTTGATGGGTGGCCAAGTGCTATCAGTGACTCAACAGGAGAAGGATTTAGGTGTTATTCTAAACACAAAATTGGGGGCATCAGAACAGACCAAGGAAGCCAGGAAGAAGGCACTGAGAATGCTCGGGGCAATAAATAGGAAAGTATCATACAGAAGTGAGGAAGTGATCAGGAAGCTTTACTGTACATACGTCAGGCCACATTTGGAATACTGCATCCAAGCTTGGTCTCCTAGCTATGAAAAAGATTGTTGGCTTTTAGAGAGAGTACAAAAGAGGGCTACAAAAATGGTTAATGGCATAAGCAACCTGGCATACAAGGAAAGATTGAAGAAATTGAATATGTTTTCACTTAGATATAGAAGGCTGAGAGGAGATCTCATCGAGGTCTTTAAATTTGTCAATGGTCTGGAGAGGGGATACCTTGGGGAAATGTATGAATTTAACAGAAATGATGCAATTAGAAGTCATAAATTCAAAATTAAAATTAACCACAGCAGAACAAGGTTAAGGCAAACTTTCTTCACCAACAGGGTAGTGGAACACTGGAACCAGCTGCCAGAAAACATTGTCAGTAGCAGCACATTGAACATCTTTAAAAACAGCATAGACAATCATTATAAGAATAGAGGGCTTGCTTTTCAGTATTACAGGGAGGGCTGATTGGCAGATTTGGTGGGCAACTGGTTCAGTGTACAGAGTGCAACCAAGAAGGGCCCTTGTGGCTCATAGTTGCACTAATCTTTTATGTCTTTATGTCTTTATGGACCCAATCTTTGGAACACCATCATAGCAAAGCATTTTCTGCATTCAGAGATACCAAATTCTAAGACTGTTCTAAAAAATCACATTAAGACATACTTCTTGAGCAGATATTAAAATACTTAGCAGCTAATTGTTGCTGTGTGTGTATGTTTGTACAGGGATGCTGGTATGCGAGTGTATGTGTGAGTGTGTGTGTGTGTGTGTGTGGGGGGGTGTTTGTGTGTGTGTGTGTGTGTGTGCGTGTGTTTGCACTTAACCGTATATAAAGTCGAAAACACCCAACCACTGGTTCCTCCCACATTCCACCCAGCAACAAGCCCATGCTTAGCTGGGTGGAGTTGTGGGAGGAGCCAAAGTTTAAAAAAAGAAAAAAATCAGGAGTGCTCACCACCATCCGGCCACAAACCAGCTGCTAACATTATAGTTTAGACCCTAATTTCTTGTTGGGATGGATTCAGGGTCAGTCATATGCCTCCTTTGGATATGACTACTAACAGCATTCTTTATTATTAGTCTTACTGCTCTAATACCCGATGCTTTGTATGCTTATTTATATGTTTTCCATCTCTTAGCTGGGGGTGCCGCGACTTTACTGTTTATTTTATGGTGTTAACGTGAGGTGCTTGCAGTCGTTGGGTAAGGGGAGGGGGCGCTCCTGGTCACCTGATCTTGGGTGGCGGACATTTAATAATAATAAAAAAATAATAATAATACTAGCAAGTTGAGAAAAGTAATACGATAGGTGTCTGTAAAAAGAAAGAAATAAAAAAACTCGTCTTGAAGACAGCCATGCATAAATCACACCAAAAAAGCTGCTCGGAAGCAAAACATGAATATACTTATTTTGAGCATTATTGTCTCTGTATTCAAAAGCAATTTCACATTGTAAATTGCAAAACAAACATATTTCATCTATTTCAACACGAATTTAGTATAAATATTTTCCAGAGTAAGAAGCTTCATTTGATGCAAAGTACTAATCAACAATTCCTACTCTATTTCATTCATAAGTGTCTAATGAGCGGTAGGTTAACTACACAGAGGAGTATGGCCTTGCGCAGATCTTCTATAAACCCTGAAATACCAAAGCGTATTTACATTTCCTGTCACATCACCATGTCCACCCCCACCATGTCATATGCGCCGTTCCCCTCTGACTAGCTATGCTGGCTAAGATAATATGTACAGACGAGTTGGCTATAAGCTACAGATTAGGACGCTGAGAGAAACGTTAGTAGAGAGGTAATATTCACATAAAATCATAAGTGGAAGACCGGATAAGGTGACGAAAATGCAGAGGGAGGAAGTATTGTTCAACAAAAAATACGAAGGCACGGAGGAAAGACATCCCCTTGGTAAAAAAATTCAGTAGCTATTTACCTCATACAAGGGGAATTCTTAGAGAAAATACGTTGTCTTTCAGACAAATTGGAAAAGCTAAAAATTGTATTTCCATCTAACTCCATGGTAGCGTACAAAAAAAGAAAAATCGTCGAGACCATCCTGTGCACAGCAAAACCCACACAATTACGGTAGGTAGGACATAGCGGAAGCAAGCGTGTGGAAATAACTGTGATATGTACACGTGTGTATGTGGGGAGTGACAAGGTAAAGGGTCCCACTGGAATTGAATCATTCACCCTGTCAAGAATCACACTTATGATAGGACGGTTGGATGCAGAAAAAATGTAGTATGTGGCATATTGTGCAGTAAATGTAGCACTATTTAGTATTTTGGTGAAACAGGAGGAGCTTTACATGCTCGCACAGAAAACGATTTATCGATTTTTCGAAAAGAGTACAGCACTCCCGGTCCAGTTCATTTCCGTGAGGACGGTCATTCCATTGAGGATATGCGGGTAGTGGGTTTGAAAAGAGTGACACAATTCGGGACTGAAGCTGTATCATTAACCGCTTATGGGGCACCTTATCAAAGGCCTCAAAGGCCTTACTGTCAAAGTCAAGATGTACCACATCAACCTGATTTCCCTGATCAAATTGTTCTGTGGCGAAGTTCAAAAAGTCCAAGAGGTTTGTGAGACACGATCGTCCTTTTTTAAACCCATGTTGAGTATCTTGAATCAATCTGCTACCTTCCAGATAACTAACTATTATATCCTTGATAATTGATTAAAGTACTTTGCAGACTAGGGATGTGAGACTTACTGGCCTATAGTTTTCAACTTTTCCTCTTTCTCCTTTCTTGAAAATAGGAACTACACTTGCCCTTTTCGAATCGGTTGAAATTTCATTTTGTGAAACTGATCTACAAAATATTATACTAAGTGGAAATGCCAGTTCCTTTTCAGCTTCCCGCAACACCCTAGCATGAATTTCATCAGGTCCTGCTGCCTTGTGTGGCTTTATTTTCCTAATATGATCGTAAACGACATCACTATCAATGAAATCAACATCATTTATCAGATCACATGTCACTGAACTATGGTGTACGGTCGGCAGATTGGTCATATCTTCCAATGTAAACACTGATTTAAACTGCTTGCTCAGCTCCTCAACCATCTCACTATCCTCACCCAATGTAGTCCCGTTTACTTCCAGTGGACCAAGTGTGCTAGAAACTTTACTCAGCTTGTAGAAACTAAAGAACTTTTTACTGTCCCCTTTACAGTTTATAGCTAAATCCAGTTATTTTGCTCGCTTTGGTGCTCTAGTGTTTTGCTTCACATTGTCTCTAGCTTTTCGATACGCCTTTATATTAACGACATTTGAAGCTTCTTTTCACTCTAAATGCAGTTTTCTTAGACTTAATTGCTATTATCAAGTCTGGTGTAAGCCATGCTGGCTTTCCTACCCTTCTGTTGCGTCTTTGTTTTTGGGGGACATGTCTAATCTGAATTTCCTTCAAGTAAGATTTGAACTTTTCCCACATTTCACAGGCATTTAAATTGGAGAATTCTTCTTCCCATCTGATGGCACTTAAAGCCGCTCTCATGCAGTCAAAGTCTGCTCTGTTTAAATTTGTAACCTGTACCAAATTATCCTTAATAATTTCCCCTACATGTGCCTTGAATCTAACTATGTTATGGTCACTTCTTCCCAGAGTTTCTCCTACAGTCAAGTCTTGAACCAAGTCACTTAAATCCGAAAATACAAGGTCCAAGAATAAGCCATGCCTGGTAGGTTCCGATACAAACTGTTATAAGAACAGGTCCTCTTCAAGGCATTTCCTAATCATTTTGCATGACACAACAACTTAGACACAGCAACAGCACTGTCACAGACACACAAACAATAGCAAAATTTTCGCACATCACTACTATCTCAGATCGTCTGCACTTCCACGAACACCCCCACCTGCAATCAGACACACACGCCCACACCTATACAATAGCAGATTTACGCTTAGAGAAATACAATTAGCAATCACACAGACAGGAAACACAAGAGTATGACCAGACAACATTCACTATGCGTTCTTCAAACACTTACCAATCTCAGCACTCCAAACATTGCTCGACACTTACAACACCTCATGGACCAAACATTCCTACCCACAATCATGGTTACACGCTTCTCTCATACCTATACCCAAACCACACGCGGACTCAACTCTCTGCACTTCCTACCGCCCTATCGCCCTCACCAGCTGCTTCCACAATCTATTCGAACGCCTTGTCCGCCTTGCCTTCTCTATATCATCCAAACACAAATTAATCTCTCCTTTTTAATTGGGTTTTCTTTCTAATCGCTCATGCCTAGATAATCTCACTTACCTTGTCACACACATCCAGGAAGCGGCGGCAGGGAAACGCTCCACTGGCGCCGTCTTCTTGGACCTCAAGCAAGCTTACGACACCATCAACATAATTGCACTACTACAACACCTACACAACATAGATATACAGGGCAGACTACAAAACTATCTTCACTTGTATCATCTAAATCGCTCATTTCAAGTCAAAACTGGACCCCACATGTCAGACACAAAATTCCCCACAACCGGTCTCATGCAAGGTTCAGTACTAAGCCCCCTACTCTTTAGTTTAGGTCTAAATTAAGTCATCCCAGACAACCTTCCGGCCAAAATTGCAATATACGCTGACGATATAGTTCTTTGGACATCACACGAAACACCACAAAACGCAGTAGGAATATTACAAACCACATTAATACAACTGCATAGCAAACTCGCCTCCCTCAACTTACACATTGCACCACACAAAAAGTACATGCTTTTCGGCTACCACAAATACACAGACTTACCACCACTAAAATAGACCACCCTCCCATACCATTCGTCACCACAACAAAATTTATAGGCATCACTTTAGACCCAAAACTCACTTTCCGGCCACATATCTTATACATCCAAAAACGCGCATCAAAAAGAATAAACATCCTCCGAGCACTATCTGGCACAAACTGGGGATCCGACAGAAACACTCTTTACAAATAAATCATTCGGCAAATTTTGGCATACGGATCCCACTCTTCGAAAATGCGACTAAATCAAGCCTAAAAATTCTAGATTCTCTGCAACGCCAAGCTTTACAAATAGCCACAGGAGCTACACCACTTCGCCTTTTTTCGCTATCGACATCTATAACCACATACCAGAACTGAAGCACAGACGCACAGAACCACTATTAAGATATCACTACAAAACACAACTCATCGCACAACACCCAGGCAACCAGGCACTAAAAATCCCCACCAAATGCAAACACCAACTCATGAACGCAACACGACTTAAGACTACAATAGGCTGCAGCATCCACCAACACGCAAATAGACTACACATCACACTCCCCACAGCAAAAGCACTCCCATCACCCACTGCATGGTGGAAACACCAATCACCCAAGCACACCTCCTCATAGACCAGCCAAAGCACACCTACACCGACACAGAAATACACCAACTGTTCCTCCACTTCAAAGCTCAACATCCAAACTACAACATCCTCTACACGGACGGATTCAAATCACACACACAGCAGACGGGCACAGCGGCGGTGCTGTATCCCAACGCAGCACCGCCGCGGGTCATCCTTCGTGCCCGTCTGCATGACACAGCATCCACATGCACAGCAGAATTATTCGCAATCTTCTCGGCATACTGCACCATCTACAACACCAAAATTGAACACAACATCATGGCCACAGACGCAAAATCAGCATTACAGAGCATAACACCCCACGCCAAATACAAACACCCCCTCATACCCAAAATACTACAAATCCACAAAAAAACTCACTATACCACAACGACAAACACTACTCTGGATCCCAATTCACACAAACATACACGGCAACGAACACGCGGACACCGAAGCCAACATAGCCACAACGCTACAACAAACGACACCCTGCCCACTTCCACACTCAGACTACTACCCCACAATACGCCAGGCAATCAACAAAGACATTCAACAAACATGGGACACAACAATCATGCAACTACACGAAATACACCCAAAATACGAACTCTGGCGCACCATCAACCAAAACACTAGACAAAAAGAACGCATACTAACACGATTACGGCTCGGGCACACTGCACTCACGCACTCCTACCTCTTACAACAACTCCCACAACCACAATGCACAACATGTCAACGAACACTCACAATTGAACACATACTCATACACTCCACCAAATACAACACAGAAAGACAACATCACAAATTACTGCATCATGAACAACATCTCACTAAACATCACGACACTTCTCAGCGATGAACATCCAACATTACACGAGCACCTTTTCCACTTTCTATCACACGCCCGATTCACGAACTATGATTTTAAAAATGAAAAGATATGTTAAGAAGGGGGAAAAAATGAACAAAATGGGGAAAAAAAGATATGCTAAAAAAGAAAAACAGAAAATCAACAAAAATGAAAAAGAAACAAAAGACTAACCCCACGTGATATTTACTAACACTAACGTTCTTGGATTGTAAATTCAATACTGGCGATGACCCGACCCCAACCCTGTAACTACACCTCGCCCCATGGCACCGACCGGACTGGCAAACTCTATACTTCTGCACCAGCTCAGCTTCGACTCCTACTTCATCTGCCTGCAAGGCGTCTCAACTTCTACTACCTCTACGCGCCATTCTTGAAGTCGCCTCAACTCTCCCACAACTCGCCTGTACAAGACAACTATTATCTTCTTCGCTCCCTCTCACCCGCACCACATTACTCCTCATACCCGTTCACCGTTAACAAACAGCAACAAAATACTGACACAACAAACGCCGCCCGGAAACAGCCGACATCACAACGCGGTGGCAGGCTGGCCAAACACACAGACACACACACACAACATGGACTTCTTCTGCACTGCTTACAGTTTTGCCTTCGGATCAATTTTATACTAAATTTTGTCGCATACCCTGTATGGACAGTTTGCGGGTTTTTGCTTCTCTGCCGTATGTCCAATGTTCAGCTGTCGACGCCGATACCGTCGCGTGAGATGAGAGTGCCCAGCACCCAGACTACGTCCAGTACTCTGGCGTCGGACATCCGGCATCGATGCTAGCAGTCAACTGGTTTGCGTACATGTTTGAGGACGACTGGAAATTGAAAGCATTGGAATTAATCCCCCTCCAGCTACATATGCATGTGCCTATCATTCCGGGTACCTGCCAGTATGAAGAGAACACTGTGGTTGTTGATTACTGGCTTTGCATGCTTTTCAGATAAATTTATAGAATCTCAGCATCATCTTATTACAGTATATTCTTACGCAAGGTCGTAGTTGGGAAATTGAAAGAAAAATGGCTGTTTCGTGAACTTTTTAGTTCCTCTAAATTAGTATCAATCCACTTTGCAGTCAGTGTATTTTCACCGGACTCTACCCGATCAGTTCCGTTATCACTTCCAAACGGATATCCAATCCGTGTTATGCTGCAACTGGAAACCGTCTCGGCGTTCTTTTTGGTTTGAGGCACCCCCTTTTCCCCCACCCTATGTCGAGAGGAATTGCCCAAATGTGTATTGATGTTTATTTCGTTTCTGTACGACGCCAGCCGGTTGTAGGTCTGCCTGATCACAGGGGGACCCAGGACACCCTGCATGGCATCACAGTGGTGCCGTGGCCCAATAGCCTGCCTGTTTCATCACACACATGGATTTTGCAGCTGCGCCTGCTGGAGAAACTCCCCCAGTGGCTCGCTCTAGTAGTGACAGCCACTTATATCCGCATGCCGGTGATTTGTAATATAAAGCAATACTGCACAATGTCGGTATGGCATCCAAACGAAGACTGCCAAATATCGGTGGTATGGCATCAAAAGTAAGACTGCAAAATGTTGGCGACATAGTATCCAAAGTATAACAACTGACATTGCTGTCAGTATAACAAGTATAACAAATATTGCTGTAAAGACGACCTCGGAGTTCGCATTTCAGTGGTGCTACACATAAACTGGACGGGACATTTCATTCCGATGAGCCATCTATCTTGTGGATACCATCTCACTGTGTAAGGGCCACTTATTTTTTAAGTAGGTGCACTTGGACCCGCCCTGAAGGGGTGCGTTACTCTCGAAGAGGTAATACCTGCTGGAGCTTTCGGTGGCGAGATGCATTTGCCGTTCTTTTTTCTCGTTGGTGGAAGAGCGGGATGAAAAAAGCAAGTATTTTTTATCCTCGTATTAAGGCAATGTATGCCCAAGCCATCATTGTAAAAACGATATTCTGCTAATAAAATTTGTCTAGAATTTGAGAAAGCGTCGAAAATGCCTTAACTTCTTAAAATCAGGTGGGTATGGATGGGGAAGCATGCACATCCGAATGCCCCCTGGATTCGCTAGTGGTAAAGTGCATTCGAATTTACTAGAGAGGTGCCTTTAGCCGCAAAATTATAAGGGACGTAGTTGGGATTCTACGAGTGGACGCCTTATTCCTAAGGGGGAAGCGCGCCATTCTTCGATAAAAAGAACTGTTATTCGAATTTATCATCTTAATAGCCCATCAATATTTGGTAGCTTATATATTTATTTGCTCAGAGTACAGAACAGTGACACGGGAACTATCCAAAAGTTGTGGGAGAGGGGCAGGGAAGAGCCACTTTGAAGTATAATTTTATCATCGATGCAGACAGGACTTCTTTAAATAGGGGCGATAAAAAAATTGGAATGAAATGTACAGCTTTCGGTGCGCGAAGCGGCCTGAAAGCTGTACGTTTTGCGTGGTAAAATGTAAACATTGGTCGTTTCATCTAGCGTATTTTGGTTCTTATGGGGGCGACTCCATTGTCTACACATTTGCCTTCTATACAAGCCCTATCAGGCTTATGCTCAACCATTGCAGATGGATCGGAGCACGAAAAAAACAGGTTCGGTAAAACGTTGCAAAATTAGGTAAAATGCTTAAGCTGAACATATTAGGTAAAACGTCGTTGATTATCATTACGCTGTCAATATTCCGGAAGAGCACTGGACATGAACGGTGTTCTATATTGTCCCATGGGCGCCAATGCCGCATTACATACTCTGCTACCAAATATGGATGCAACCGGATTACTTCCAGAAAAATAGTAGTTTTCTAGATAGTACGAGGTAGTATATTTGTGTACGGGACTGGACCGAGAACTTTTCAAAATTGTATCGTAAACAGCGTATACGATTCCATTATTCTGAAAGATCTTTGAAAGGATTGTGCACACGAGCCGGCTGGGTCACAAAAGATCCGTTATGTCAGGCACATAGCACGATTTCATCGCGTGGCATCTCTGTGCGGGCACTCTGGTGCCACTTCTGGAGCTCCAGTTCTGCAGACGTGGCAGCAGTTTGCGTCTGCACCGACTGTACCGCGGCATTTCTAAACGTAAATTGTTTTCTATTGTTCCACAAACTTAGTCATTCAAAGCTCATAGACTGGTCACCACCAAAGTGGCTCTCTTCCTAGGCACACAACAGACAGCAGCGAGTAACTGAATGGGAAGTGATCAGACTACAGCGATTTATTCCGGTACTCCGGAGGGCGGTAATCATCTCTACTGTGCTCGATGTTTGTAAAAATCTTCCTGACCAAATTCATTCCTCCTGTCTGATATTCGCCGACATCAAAATTTACCGCACATTATTTTTTTCCTTGCTTGAAGTATTTCTCGGCGGCATGCTATCATCCGCTAGAGATGAGTTTCGTCAACCCGCGCCGTCTCGAGGGGGATCGTTGACGACATTCCAGAAGGTTTTCCGCGAATAGTGAAAGAACGGCGCGCGGCAGCGCGCCTAAATTTGGCATGCATTTCCCAAATTAATTTGGCGTGTTGTGTCAACATGTTGAATTCCGGTCATCTAGGGTCAACCAGTTAGTTAAGGTCAAGTGAGGTCAGCTCCAAAAAAGTTGAACCGGTCGTCACGATTTAACGGACAAATATATTTTAATGAAACTGCCAGCGTTTGGTTATCTTTAGGGATGCAACAAAACGTAAAAGAGGAACTTTTAATTTTCTTCAGTTTTTGATTACGTATTAAATAGGCAAATATGCAAAATTAATACGTAATCAAGAACTGAAAAAAATTAAAAGTTCCTCGTTTTGTTGCATCCCTAAAGATAACCTGACATCCCTATCCCTAAAGCATCCCTAAAGCTGACAGTTTCATTAAAATATCTCTATCCGTTAAAGCGTGACGACCGGTGAAACTTTGTTGGAGGTGACCTCATTTGACCTTACCCACCCAAAAGTCAAACTTTTTTGTTTGGAAGTTCATAATGTTGAGATTTCAAGTTCTTTAATTTTCCTTTTATTATGGGTAGAGAGGGCCGAAAAACGTTGTTCGAAGTCAACTTGCACTAATAAAAACGTCTACTTTAGCCAGAATCTTCTATTTGAACTCAAATAGGCAAACATGCAAAATTGAGTTCAAATAGAAGATTCTGGCCAAAGTAGACGTTTTTATTAGTGCAAGTTGACTTCGAACAACGTTTTTCGGCCCGCTCTACCCATTATAAAAGGAAAATTAAAGAACTTGGAATTTCAACATTATGAACTTTCAAACAAAAAAGTTTGATTTTTTTTGTGGCCAAACATTTTATGGCACAAGTCGATTTCGCATTCCATTTCTGATTCCGAATAATTTTTATTTCTCAAATCCCCCTCAAATTGAACCCCCAGAGTCATACACATATGTAGGTCGTGAAACTCTAGGGCCCCTAGTGACGTAACTTTTGAGGATATTTTTTATGGGGTCTAGTTCTACTCGTCGAGCGCTTTCCGGTGACACCTATTTCGTTTTCGTACGATAACCGATTTACCCCCACTGATAACCGAGTACCGGTGACTGACCCCACTGATGACATCAGTAGCCATGGTTGACCTCACGTCCAACTGACTGGCGGAAAAATGAGCTGTTGCTCTACTTAAGCACAGTACTGAGTTGCTTGTAATAACATGTATTGTCGCGTTGGTATACATTGATATGCATGCATTACCAGGACTTGCAAAACATTAATTCATTGGTTAATGGCGTCTCTTCCCTGGCTCAGTGTCGCCTCACGTCAGTACCTGGCCGGGACTATGATAACGGAGCTCGCTGTTCAGCTACGGCTCAATGTCGCAGCGCCAAACGGCGGTTCGACGTCCAGCATCAGTCTGGTCTGTCACCCCATCCGCTTCCAACAGACATCCAGTCGAATAGCTTCAGACTTTCTGGTGAACAAACACCACGCCCTGTTTGTAGGTCTCGAAGTAGTCGTCCACGACAGTCAGCTCCACCCGGCGCCATTTGTTTGCCTTCACCAGCTGGTCCATGTGGGGTATCAGCTTCTGACACTCCGCCACCGTCACATGGAATTCCATTCGGTGCGAGATGACGATGTATCCGCCTGTACGTAAAAGCAGGTCACGTCGTCCATGGCATGGTAACACATGAGCAGACGTCTCATATGTATGGTAACACATGAGCAGACGTATCATATGTATGACAACATATTAGCAGGCGTCTTATGTGCATGCCAACATATGAACAGACGCCTGATATGCAAAGCTGTGACATGAATTGTTCTACCGCGGATGATTATACGCTTCAGCTGATTTCAATCCAACTTACACTATCTAACCCCAATCTCCCGGAGGCACTCTTTAAAGTTTCGGATTTACTTCCATAAGTGTGAAATGTCTGTTCACGTATTCCAAATGTGCATCGTACATGGCTATGGGATCTTCATTGTTGTGCTCTTCACAATCGTGAGTTCAAATGAAAAGCACAAGAAAACCACAATTGGACATGTATGGTCTCGCGCAATATTTTGGTTTTAGATAGAAGTTCGTTTAAATTGAATATACTGTAACATCATTTTTAACTGGAGTAAAATTGGATTTTCAAAATACATTTTTTTAATAAGCCTCGACAGGTTCCAAGTCCATGGTCGACAGGTTCCATGGATGTACAATGTGGACTAGGCCTTACTCGTATCCAGGCTCTGCCCTAAGCCCCTCGGGCCTGCCAGGCCAATTCCAACTCTGGCCATTCTCCACATGGTGCAACGCTAATGTACAAAGATACGTAAAAGCGGTAAATGACGTTGTTTCCACCACAAATTTGACACCAAATCACCATTTCGAACTATTTTGATACCAAATCACCACTGCTACCAAATCACTATTTCGAACACAAATTTCATCAAAAAAGTGTTATGCAATTTAGCGTCGACACCACCCTTTCGGGGTTTCGACGACTCTGGTTTATTAGCATCGTAAGTTCGGCTATTGTCATAGAAGCATGCCAGAAACATGGCAACGGGGTAACAGAGAAATGTGACAACAATGTGCCCGAGAAACGTGACAACAATGCGAAAGGGAGTATGACAATAATTCGGCAGAGAAATGTGACACAAACGTAGCATAAGTTCACCTGGTTTGCAGATACGTATCATTTCGTCTAGCGCAGTGACTGGACAGTGACCTTGGGAGAAACCTCCGGCCAAAGTCATTCCGTCGTACGTGTTGTCTTCAACGTCGATTCGGTGGTCGCCAATGGAATCCTGTTGTCAAGGTCACCCATTAAGGGATCCGCAGAATACACCTTCTAATGCTACCGAGCATCGCTTCAGTGAATTGGAAATAATTAGACGAACTGCCGTGTAGCCACATAAATCAACTTATATAATGGTGGGCCGACACTGGACTAGCTGGGCAGGCGGGAATCAACTTATATAATGGTGGGCCCACACTGGACTGGCTGGGCAGGCGGGAATCAACTTATATTATGGTGGGACGACTCTGGATCAGTTTGGCAGGTAGGAATAAACTTATATAGTAGAAGGCCGCACCGGACCATTTGGGGAGACGGGGATTGGAGAAGAGTAGGCATGTGATCAGAGAGGTTAATGGATAACCACAATTCCGAACATTTGCATTTTATCATCACTGGCTTCGGTTCAGAATGAGACGATGAACACCAGGTAGAAGTGTCACCAAGCGTATGCATCCATGGGTGCATGCATGGACAAGTGTACAAGCATTTTCATAATTGGCGGATTATTTATGTATACACGTACATATATACTATATACTATACTATCCTGTATCTGCTATACTATATGCATATGCTATGCTTACACTGTCTATTTCATAAATTGCCTTACACTATGAGACGAAGTCACCCTGCATGCGTCATCATGTGAGAACTCAAATTGTCTGCGAAATATTTTCATATACAAGATCACGGGACGACCTTCTCTGCTTGAGTTCTTCAGGTTAGTCCTGTTCATCGGCATCTCAGAAAGAAAATATAAGAGAGGATAAATTGATGGCAAAATAATGCAGTAAGGTGGGCAAACTGTCAAAAATTATTGTGTAATCAAGGATGCTCTGAAGTAGTTCCTGCGCCTTAGCCAATGATGAATAATGCTTGGTACGCGAATAATATTTGCATACCAAATCAAGGCGAAAGGAAGAATTTTCGTACACTTGTGGTATTCTATTATTCTGACTGTCAAAATTTTACGTTAATTTTCATTTATTGCATGCTGTTTCCTGAGGTAGCAGGCAATGCGTATAATACGGAAATATATGCAAATACTTTCCATCGGCAGTCAGTGGTGAATATCAGCTATCTGATGCTGGAGCTGTAGCTGCTCTGCTGCCACTCACAGTTATGATACGCTGGTAGATGCCACGAGACTTGGCCACGGCTGCCATTCCGCTAGAGGGATCCAGTGCGTCCAGGTGTGTCACCCCCGCATCGTGCAGCTGAACGGAAAAACATTGAATTATTGATGTGACGCGCGTCTAAGCAAACATGGATTGGTACATAACACATGTACCCCACCTAAGAAATTCCACTTTCTCATAAGCGCTGAAGTTGCCAAATAACTTATAAAATTTCCGGAGGCGGGGTGGGCTCGCAAGTACCCCGGGTCACAAGTGCCACCGTTATATTAGTGCTATAAATAGTTCGGGATTTTACCGCTAAATGACACCGTAAACGCCGAACGGTACCAGATCTTACTTTCGTGCCGACAGATGGTAGATGCATGTGAGGTTTGTATTGCTCCAAAGAGACTGAATGTATAGTCAAACTTACCCTAACATAACCTAACCTTTTTGGGGGAAGGTAACCACTACATTCTCCTGTTATCTATTGGCATGCAGAAAACTTTGGTGCTGTTGGGCGTTTGTGGTGCTATTTAGCGGTATGATGCATAGCTATTTTAGCTGAAACGAGGTACTTACGAGGTGGGATACTTGTGAGCTTAGCCTACTTAGACATCACTGCCGCATTCGACCGAGTACACAAATCCGCAAGATAGGCCTACGCGGACACATGGTGCATCTCATTCTCAACTTCCTGAGAGACAGGACTCTTAAGGTCCGATGCGGCTGTGTCACATCAAACACCACAACTCAGGAGCAGGGCCTGGCGCATGGGAGGGTGCTCTTGCCGATCCTCTGCATCAGCATGATCAACGACATACTTGCCGACCACACGGACACTTCACTTCGGTACTCACTATTCGCGGACGACATAACAATTTGGACATCACAATGCTTCGTTAAAGCTGAAAAAAAAACATTTAAGCAGAGCCAGACCACATTGCAAAGTGGTACGGAACGTGGGGCTTCACCCTGTCCGTATAAAAATCGGCCACGGTCACATATAGTCGTCTCCGTTCCACACCCAAAACTCGACTTAAAATCGATGGCAAAGCCATCGATGAAAACAGGTGAACGGCTTCAAGCACTTAGGAGTGCATTTAGACGAAAACCTCAGTTCCAATACCCACACTACCTCCATCACAAAGCGAAGCGCGAATCGCATCAAGATACTGCGTGCACTTGCGGGCATAGTTTGGGGCGGAGACAGGCACTACTGCAACTGCACACATCAATCATGCGACCCATCCTAGAATACAACATGCATCATTTTTGCCACCATTTCAGAAAGTCAGAGTCGGAAGTTAGAAATCATCCAAAACAGCTGCATCAGAGCAGCCATAGGTCCCCTCAGCACCACAACGATAGCCAGTCTTCTAGTGGACTCAAACACGCCCCCACTTCACCTCAGGAGGACAGGACAGCTGGGCCACTACCACATCAAAATCAAGTCAATTAAAAATAATCCGGCTCAGCGCTGCTTTACGCCTGGCAGATACAAGAGCCGATGTGCTCGCAAACGTCCACCACATAGCATTCAAATTGCCACGGCTCTCTCAAATTTTAACCCCACAATTTCATCCACTGCAGCACAACCGCCTACCACGCCATTCTGGAATTTCAGTAAACCAAAGGTCGAGTACTTGCTCTCGGAGAAGAAATCAACCACCACATCGGCGGATATTCTTGACATCTTCCACAAGTTCGCCGATGACAAAAATCACAAAACATTCGTATTCACGGATGGGTCGAAACACGAGGCTAAGGTAGGCATCGGCATCACTGGACCAGGTCTCAGGCTTCCCAAGCGTCTACCGGATAACTTCATCTACTCCGCTGAAGCAATGGCCATTCTGGCCCGCTATCTCCATTCTTATGAGGCGTAAAGCTAGAAAGGTAGTCATTTGTCCAGGCTCCAAATCCATCCTTCAGGTGATTAGGAACACCCACAACTGCCTACAGCATGCCATTGGTAGAATCCAACAAATAGTGGCTGGTAACGTAAACATGAACTTTTCCTTCCTCTGGATTATAGGGTCACGACAACATCCTAGGTAGCAAAGACGCAGACCAACTTGCAAAGCAAGCCTTAGCATTGAACACATACTCCAGTATGGAATATCTGGTAGACGATTGCAAAGCAATCCTATGTCACATTCGCCAACATCACCAAAACACGTGAACACAACACAACTCAACACAACACAAATCCAACCACACACACTCAAGCCTTCCAACGGTAGGCACATGGAACACATCAAATCAATCTAATCGACAAAATGAGGTCATCCTCATTAGACTTGGACCTGGTTGCACAAAACCAACAAAGCTTCAACTAGAAGATGATGAATATACAAAACATCACTGCGAAACCTGCAACACCAGGCATTCAGGCATTCTGCCAAAGAAAGGGCATCACCCAATCGCTTCCACCTCTTCTCGGTGACAAACACCCAAAACTCCTTCCATTGCTTTTAGAATATTTGTACGCAACACGACTTGCAGGAACATTGTGAACAACGCACCACCAACACTCACTTCAGCACTCAAAGCATGCTAAAAAAACACTCGTAGGAAACACGTAAATAGCCTTTCCCGAATGGCGTCGGACGTATATGAGCCGACTTGCTTTCTTCTTAGAAATGCATGCTTGTCTCGCGGTGCCGTCGGACGTAGATGAGGCGACTTGCTTTAGGGAAACAAAAAGAAAAGGAAAAATTGGCGTAACGTAAAACGACTCCACAGAGAAGCCATCGGACGTAAATGATCAGATTTACCTAGCAACTCATAACGTAAAACGACTACCCGGTACAGTAGAAGTATACTAACTCAACTGCCAACCCTCCATGGCGTACTTGGACTAACCCGCTACTAACAACTAACATTCGGCGGCCGGCGTGAGAGGCGGTGTGGACAATTACCTCTTTGTTCGCACGGTAAGGATCCGTTGGTGCTCTTCGATAAGAGTAGGCTAAAGCCGGCAACCTGGTAAAATCAACATCTCATCGCTCCCAAAACGCTCCACCTCTACCCCAGCTACACATTATCTTGCGGAGGAGTACATTGAAACTAAAGCCATTCGAACATCAGTGAGAAGTCCCCCACCCAGCTCTGCCTTCAGCACCTAAGATATCACACAAGCTATAACGTAAAACTCAGTTGTCGGGATGTACACTCGCTTGCACTTTGTTTGCAAACAGCCACATTAACACGCGCCCTGGAGGGGGGGGGGGCGAAATCCGCCCACCCCTCCTGTTTTTCGTAGATAGCTCCAGATTTTACCGGCCGATATACGTCATTGTTTGTGTACCTGCTTAGAAATGAACGGCACGCTGTGTAAAGTAAGAAAAACGAAAATCGACTCAAAATTCTTCGAGTTAGGGGTCGGTAAACTCAAAAGAGTTTCTCAGCGCCAGACCACAAATATCGGCGCTGACGCGCTTCCCGTATATCGACAAAAAGGAAGTGTTCTTGGCAACACTAGCGACTTGTTTGATGTATATTGTTATGCTACATTGTTCCAAAGTCATGTCAGGTTACCGGGGTCAAGTCAGGTCAAGTTCATGACAGGTTAACACACGCCCTGGAGGGGTGGATGGCGAAATCCGTCCACCCCTCCGATTTTTCGTACACAACTCCATATTGTACTGACCGATGTGCGCCATTTTTTTCCGTACCTGCTTAGAAATGGCCGGCGCATTGTTTAAATCAAGACAAATTAAAATCGGCCGAAAAGGTTTTAAGTTATGGGCCGTTAAAATGTTTTTAAAAAATCGCAGCACCAGACCACAGAAATCTGCGCTGATGCGCTTCCCGTATATTGGCAAAAGGGAAGTGTTCTTGACAACACTAGCGGCTTGTTTGATGCATATTGTTATGCTATATCATTTAAAAGTCATGTTAGGTCGCCGAGGTCATCATGACAGGCTAATGGAACCAAGCATGGTCAACTGGAATGTTGTCATAAATGGAAATGACTGTCATGCAATTGACGTCACTTTGCATGTTACTCCCTACACATCCTACTGTTTGTCATTGTGTGCTTAAGTGTTTCTATACTTTATTCATGTATTTCACTCCTTTCTTTGCAAAACCGATTGTGCCGAGCCGCCCAACGGAGCAGTCAGGTGGGCAGCCCGGTTCCGGTAACTGGAGCAGGTAATGACCTGATAAAGTGCTCTTATATAGGTGACCTGAGGTCAAATGGCGGATCTGGCATATGCATTACATCATTAGTAATGTCCAAAACATCATTAATGCCAATTTTGGAACATTTAAACACAATCACAGCGATCCATACCAATGGCAAGCCAAGCCAAGCAAAACCAGAAACTTTTGCTATTTTGACCTCATGTGACCTTGAAGATGTTGACCTAAGGCCACTAAATTTGCACACAATAGAGCTAACTATCGTGCCCATCCACCCTGCGAATTTCGTTGCTCTAGCCTTAATGGGAGCCGAGATCTTAGGGGGGGGGGCGGAATCCGCCCCCCTCCAGTGCGCGTAATTTTCAGAGGCCCTCCAGGGCGCGTGTTAAAGACAGACATGTGACGTACTCGCTTTCAATGCGGCGCAAATGACCTTCAAGGTCTGGCACGTCTAAAAAATTTCCCGCCCCCCCTGTGAGGTCACCCTGTGTCTTGTGTTTTACAAGTTACCTGGCAACTTTTAGGGCTTATGAAGCCAAATATGACATATTTTAGCGCAAGAAACGAAGTATTTGTGGGCCGGATAACTTGTGAATGCCTCCCACATGGTTCCACTAATAAAATTAAAAAGTAAAAATCGTTGAAAAATTGATTTTAATTCCTAATCACATACAATATTCTATATGAATGTGTGTGTGTGTGTGTGTACGTGTATATATATATTTATATATATGTGCATGTATGTGTGTGTGTGAACAGGAAGTCACTTGGTCATCGAAGGTTATGTAAGCTATATCGAACAGGATGTACGGTCCCGCCAAACTGCCTGCATGGAACTCTAGAAAAACTACTTGAGAGGTGTGGGTGGCGATGTTTCGTTTTGCTCTTCGCTCGGATCCGCCCAGATTCGTTACCGTGGCATATCAACAGAGCTGCATAGCATCACTCACCGAGTTAGATATGGTAGCGATGCTGCATATCCATATGGAACAGTATGTATATTGTAAGCTAAGAACGAAAGCAACCGATAGGAAGGGGGATTGCATGAGCAATCCTCCTTCCCAGGGGATTGCTGGGAAGTTGGATACACACACACACACATTGTGCATGTCCCTCTTCACATTGTGTATGTACACACACACATATTGTGTATATCCCTCTTCACATTGCGTATGTACACACACACACATTTTGTATATCCCTCTTCACATTGCGTATGTACACACACACACACACACACACACACACACATTGTGTATATCTCTCTTCACATTGCGTATGTACACACACACACACATTGTGTATATCCCTCTTCACATTGCGTATGCACACACACACACACACACACACACACACACACACACACACACACACACACACACACACATTGTGTATATCCATCTTCGCATTGCGTATGCACACACACACACATTGTGTATATCCCTCTTCACATTGCGTATGTACACACACACACATTGTGTATATCCCTCTTCGCATTGCGTATGTACACACACACACACACACACACACACACACACACACACACACACACACACACACACACACACACACACACATTGTGTATATCCATCTTCGCATTGCGTATGCACACACACACACATTGTGTATATCCCTCTTCACATTGCGTATGTACACACACACACACATTGTGTATATCCCTCTTCACATTGCGTATGTACACACGCACATATATATATATATATATATATATATATATATATATATATATATATATCTCTATCCAGGGAAATGCCCGACTTTTGCGATCCCTGGGTGAATGGCTGAAGCAGTTGCAGCCCCTTCAGCCAGGTTCCCTGGGTGCGCCACTGAGCAGGTGTGACGCGTTACCATCTGTCCGACGCGGCCCGTCCCGGCGGCGATGTCGATCACTCTCAGCTGGCTGTGGGGAGTGTCGCCGCCCTCCGGGAACATCCGCAACAACGCATCGGCCGCCAGCCGCGGCGCCTTGTACAACCCGTCCGGCAGGTCCTGCAAAATAGTCACAAACTATTCGTACAATAGTGTGGACATAAAGACATAAAGACATAAAAGATCAGTGCAACTCTGAGCCACAAGGGCCCTTCTTGGTTGCACTCTGTACACTGAACCAGTTGCCCACCAAATCTGCCAATCAGCCCTCCCTGTAATACTGAAAAGCAAGCCCTCTATTCTTATAATGATTGTCTATGCTGTTTTTAAAGATGTTCAATGTTCTGCTACTGACGATGTTTTCTGGCAGCTGGTTCCAGTGTTCCACTACCCTGTTGGTGAAGAAAGTTTGCCTTAACCTTGTTCTGCTGTGGTTAATTTTAATTTTGAATTTATGACCTCTAATTGCATCATTTCTGTTAAATTCAAACATTTCCCCAAGGTATCCCCTCTCCAGACCATTGACAAATTTAAAGACCTCGATGAGATCTCCTCTCAGCCTTCTATATCTAAGTGAAAACATATTCAATTTCTTCAATCTTTCCTCATATGCCAGGTTGCTTATGCCATTAACCATTTTTGTAGCCCTCTTTTGTACTCTCTCTAAAAGCCAACAATCTTTTTCATAGCTAGGAGACCAAGCTTGGATGCAGTATTCCAAATGTGGCCTGACGTATGCACAGTAAAGCTTCCTGATCACTTCCTCACTTCTGTATGATACATTCCTATTTATTGCCCCGAGCATTCTCAGTGCCTTCTTCCTGGCTTCCTTGGTCTGTTCTGATGCCCCCAATTTTGTGTTTAGAATAACACCTAAATCCTTCTCCTGTTGAGTCACTGATAGCACTTGGCCACCCATCAAGTATGGAGCCTTCATATGCTGCTTACCTACATGCATGATTTTGCACTTATCAAAGTTAAATTTCATTTGCCATTCTTCGGACCACTTCACAAGTTCGTCTAAGTCTTTTTGCAGCGAGATATGCTCATCCTGACCTGTTATTGCCCTAAAGACCTTCAAATCATCTGCAAATTTCAAAACTTTACTGCTTAGGCCACTTTCAATGTTATTTACAAATATAATGAACAGTAATGGCCCTAGTACTGACCCCTGGGGGACTCCACTAAGAACATTTTGCCATGATGACTTTGTACCATTTAGCATCACTCTTTGCTGTCTATCTGAAAGCCACAACTCTATCCATTTTAAGATGCTACCTGCAATACCATGGGACTGAAGCTGTATCATTAACCGTTTATGGGGTACCTTGTCAAAGGCCTTACTAAAGTCAAGATATGCTACATCAACCTGATTTCCCTGATCAAATTGTTCTGTGGCGAAGTTCAAAAAGTCCAAGAGGTTTGTGAGACACGATCGTCCTTTTCTAAATCCATGTTGAGTATCTTGAATCAATCTGCTACCTTCCAGATAACTAACTATTCTATCCTTGATAATTGATTCGAGTACCTTGCAGACTAGGGATGTGAGACTTATTGGCCTATAGTTTTCAACTTTCCCTCTTTCTCCTTTCTTGAAAATAGGAACTACATTTGCCCTTTTCCAATCGGTTGGAATTTCATTATGTGAAACTGATCTACAAAATATTATACTAAGTGGAAATGCCAGTTCCTTTTCAGTTTCCCGCAACACCCTAGCATAAATATCATCAGGTCCTGCTGCCTTATTTGGCTTTATTTTTCTGATATGATTGTAAACAACATCACTACCAATGAAATCAACATCATTTGTCAGATCCCATGTATCTGAACTATGGTGTACGGTCGGCAGATTGGTCATATCTTCCAATGTAAACACTGATTTGAACTGCTTGCTCAGCTCCTCAACCATCTCACTATCCTCACCCAATGTAGTCCCGTTTACTTCCAGTGGACCAATTGTGTTAGAAACTTTACTCAGCTTGTAGAAACTAAAGAACTTTTTACTGTCCCCATTACAGTTTCTAGCTAAATCCAGTTCCTTTGCTCGCTTTGCTGCTCTGGTTTTTTGCTTCACAGTGTCTCTAGCTTTTCGATACGCCTTTAGATTAATGACATTTGAGGCTTCTTTAAAAACTCTAAATGCAGTTTTCTTAGCCCTAATTGCTTTTATCACGTCTGGTGTAAGCCATGCTGGCTTTCCTACCCTTCTTTTGCGTCTTTGCTTTTGGGGGACATGTCTAATCTGAGTTTCCTTTAAGTAAAATTTGAACTTTTCCCACATTTCACAGGCATTTAAATTGGAGAATTCTTCTTCCCATCTGATGGCACTTAAAGCCGCTCTCATGCCGTTAAAGTCTGCTTTGTTGAAATTTGGAACCTTTACCAAATTATCCTTGATAGTTTCCCCTACATGTGCCTTGAATCTAACTATGTTATGGTCACTTTTTCCCAGAGTTTCGCCTACAGTCAAGTCTTGAACCAAGTCACTTAAATCCGAGAATACAAGGTCCAAGAATGAACCATGCCTGGTAGGTTCCGATACAAACTGGTGTAAGAACAGGTCCTCTTCAAGGCATTTCCTGAACATTTTGCATGATGGGGAGCCAACACCAGCATTTTCATAACCTTTTAGATTAAAGTCACCGAGAATAAGGCACTTCCTCTTAAAGTTTCTACTGATTTCCTCACAAATCACCTTGTCAAGCTCCAGTTGCTGAGAATGTGGCAGGGTTCCTGATCGGTAGAAAGCTCCTATCCTAAGAGTATTGCTGTTGCCTTTTCCCACAGTGACATCAAGCCAAATGGACTCCACAGACACATTTTTATCCCCACCTGCTACTTTTTGAGAACTGAATAAGCTATTCACATAGAGCATTACACCACCCCCTTTCATTGCTGGACCCCTATTGCACGAAAACATATTGTATCCCTGGATCTCATAGTCCTGTAAGTTATCTCCAAAATATCCTTCACTGACCCATGCCTCCGTAATGCAAACAAAATCCGGTTCCTCCTCAGCAACATAACACTTGAACTCATCAAATTTGGAACGGATACTCTGAGCATTAAACATCATACACTTAACAAATGCTCCATAACCACCTTTGGCTTTTTCATATTGAGGAGTTCTTTTATCACTAGATGAACTATGACTCTGTCCCCTTGAGTTGCTGCTGTCCCTATTTGCAGACTTTGAGGTTCTATTGCCTTGGCTGACACTATTGGAATATTCCTGAGTTGGCAATGCAATTTCATCCCTCCCCACCCCATTTCCTAGTTTCCCTGAAGGACATGCTCATATACTTTGCCTAACACATGGACCCCCTTCTCAGAAAAATGCAGGCCATCCTTCTGATAGAGGTCCCACGATGCATAAAACCTGCTCCACTCGTCTACAAATGTAAAACCTAGCTCCTGGCAGAGCTTTCCTACCCTGGTGTTAGCTGCCAGTGCCCTAGAGCTCCACTCAGGGGAGGCTCTAGCCCTAGGCAAAATTCCTGTTACAAGCACTCTATTGGTACCCTTCAGGGTGGCCAGAAGGGCCCTGTATTCCCGCAGAAGCTCCTCGCTCCTAGTATGACCTATGTTATTTACCCCTACATGCACTATGACTGTGTTAAACTGGTGATCACTGGTGACCTGTGCCACCGCAGTTACCAGGTCCTTCACCTTGGCACCAGGCCTGGTGATGCACCTCCTGTCCCTCCTACCTTTACAAAATACCCGCTCTAAATGACGCACACGAGAGTCTCCTATGACCAGCACTGACTCCTTACTACTGCTATCCTGGGGGCAGTCATCTAATGCCTGGAACATATTTGCTGTTACTATGCCTGCCCGCTGGGCCGGTCGGCTACACTTCCTCCCGCTCCTACCACCTGCCACCTGCCACTCACTGACCCTTTCCTTAGGTTCGCGTCTCCAAATCCTCCACCCCCTGACCTCATGCCACTTCCCCTCCTGTGACCTACCAGAACTACCCCTCCTCTGTTCACTATTAACACTATTAACACTCCCCTCTTGAGAGATCCCAGCCACCTCCACAGTAGGGGAAACCTCAGCTACCTGGTGGCCTGCGACCACCTGGGCATATGATGTCCCTGCTACGGATTGACCCCTTGTTGCTTTATCTTGCCTACCCTGTGCAACAAGGGCAGCCTTGAGGTTGGAAACCTCTGCCTTAAGGGTCCTAATTTCTTCCTCTAGTGCCTGCATCCTGGTCGAAACCATCCTAAACGCTGCAGCTTATGCCTAGATTTAGATTCAAATTAACTTGCTAAATTAACTTGCTAAACAACCGACAAAAAAGCTAACTATCATTCACTATAAATCGCTACCTCCTATACTGTCAGTTAAATATCTGAGTGCCTCAAGAAAAGCAGAAACTATTAAACAATTGTTTGGTTTTTTTTTTTGGTTTTTTTCTTTTTAAATAAATTAAATAACTAAACAAGATGTCTAATCTAATTGTCTTCCACACAAGTAGACAACTATATAAATATCCCTTTGATATCACTTATGGCTAGACAGAAAAATGAACAGTCACACAGCACTTATGAATACCCCCAACTTACTACTAATTAAACTATCTTAAACTTCAACACCAAACACACTTGCTAAACAACCGACAAAAAAGCTAACTATCATTCACTATAAAGCGCTACCTCCTATACTGTCAGTTAAATATCTGAGTGCCTCAAGAAAAGCAGAAACTATTAAACAATTGTTTGTTTTTTTGTTTTGTTTTTTTTTTTTTAAATAAATTAAATAACTAAACAAGATGTCTAATCTAATTGTCTTCCTCACAAGTAGACAACTATATAAATATCCCTTTGATATCACTTATGGCTAGACAGAAAAATGAACAGTCACACAGCACTTATGAATACCCCCAACTTACTACTAATTAAACTATCTTAAACTTCAACACCAAACACACTATGCACACCAAAAAATAAATAAAGTATGTTAGGATAGTATGAATGTTGTCTAATGTACTTATCAAATCTACACACTTGTAATATCTCCTACTACAGAAATCGAAGAGTCGAGAACACGCCGAAGCCAAAGATGGCGTCCTGCGGCGTCGCTAGGTTAATATAGTATAGTTTGCGTGCTACGAAAATGCTTATAAGATAAAACCTAATGAAATATAATAAGAGAAGTAATTGCTAAGCACCTATCCACAGCTTAGACTAGAGTACTGCCCTGTTCTGCAGCGACTTATCTGGAAACCTGGAGCTCGGGGGCGCGTGCTTCCACCTTGAGAGCTGGCGGCAAACTGTGGAATATGCCACTTACTGAACATTAAGTCCACGTCCTTCCTCAAACAAAGTATCGATAGCCTGCTCTATACGGCAACCACCGGCAGCCTTTTCGAGGCAAAGGCATGCCTTTGACAGATGTTGCCATATCTTGGGGCTTTCGTTTAATAATAAGCGCAGGGAATGCGACCTTTTGGAGTGGAGAATACAGCCTTTTGGAGTGGAGAAATCGGGCCATATTTTGCATAAAAGTGTTCCCATTGATTGCTGAAAATAAAGGAATGTACGGAATTGTGTGGCTGGAGAACGTTATCTACCCACTCACTTAGGTAGGTACGATAAGCGGCAGATACTAGAACCGAATACCCAAGGAGGAAGTCTGTAAGTGACCAGTGGGCTCTTGCTGGAGTTTGATGTGATGCTTATTCAGCTCTGTAAATTCCATGCATTCACTAGTGTTTCCAAGACGGACATATCAGTCCAGCTAACAACAATAAAACATCCTGATTCGGAGCAAACTTGTTCTTCAATCTCAAATTATGCGAAATCTAGTTCCATTTTATGAAAGTGTTGCTCTGAGCTCATGCTTAGACACCTAGTTAGGCACCTACTAAGCTTTCAAAATTCAAGAAATTAGACAATTAGAAAGAAAGAAAATTTATTTGGCCGTAGTAAGGAACCCCAAACCAACTTTTGGAGTCTGCACAATGCATGCGATTTGGGTAAATGCATAGTAAAAGCCCCTACGGCACTTTACGTTAAAAGTGTTTCAAGTGCCTTCATGTAATTTTACAGAATTATAAATTGATATCTTTTGGAAATGAAAACTTTTTAGATATGCTCTCCAAGTCATACTCACATCTCAATAAGCAGTCATTTCATGATGAAAATATGGCATTATTGTGCTTTAAGGTGGTAACAAGACAAGTTTGTACATACATATATTTTAATAAAACAAACAACTGGGTTAGGATTGGTTAGGGTCGGTCAGCTTAAGTTTTTATTTCGATTTTTTGTAAAAGTTTCTTCTCTTTCACACTCTAATTTTTGTTCTTCTCCAAAAGCAGCTGATGCTAGATTAGGCTATGATGGGCCATTTTTTAAGTTTTCAGAAAATAATTTGCTTAAAATTTGTATAATATCTCATTTGAACATTTTTTGCCAAAGTGAGGTTAGTCTAGGTTAGAGTACATTATATTTCATTTTTTTCATTTTGAAACATTTCTTTTCATGCTATGGTACCTAACTCGAAGTCCCATTTTAACAATAATCGGTGAACTGGGATAGAAAAGGGGGGTTGACGACCCCATACAATTTTCCGCGGACTGTGAAAAAAAAAACTGCGGGAGGCTGCGCACCGAAATTTGGCATACCTTTTTCCATATCAATTTGGCATGTTGTGTAAAAAGTTTGAAGTCAGGTCATATAGGGTCAATGAGTTAGTCAAGTTCACGTGAGATCACCTCCAAAAAGTCCAACCAGTCGTCACGCTTTAATGCATAAAGATATTTGAATGGAACTTTCACCGTTTGTCTACCGTTAGGGATGCAAAAAAATGAACAAGATGCATTTTTCATTTTTTTCCGTTCTTGATTACTTATTTGCTTTGTATATTTTCCCTTTAGAGATAAAATCAAAGATTCTGGCTAAAATAAGCATTTTCTTGGAGCAAGTTGAGCAAGTTGGAGCACTTCGAACAACAGTTTTCGGTCCGCTCTACCCATTAGAAAAGGAAAATTAAAGAAAACTGGAAAACTGAAAATTTTGAAACTTCAAGAAAAACTTTTCATTATCGGGTGGCCAAAGATGTTATGCCATTGGTCGATTTCGTCTTCCTTTTCTGATTCCAAATATTTTTTCCATCAAATCTCCCTCAAAATGAACCTCCGAAAACCACAAACATGACGCACCTCGTGAAACTCTAGATCACCTAGTGACGTCACTTTTGGGGGATTTTTTTTATTGCGGGCCTGGCCCTACTCGTCGAGCGCTTTCCGATGACACCTATTTCGTTTAGTTCGTATATTCGTGCGACGCTTAATTTGAAGATTTGAGAGAGAAACAGTTTGTCCCTCCCCCTCTATCGACTCCCCCCGGGACGGGGTGTGAGGACTTCACAGGAGAGAGGCGTGGGTTAAGTCTTTTGGAGTTATCTGATTGCAAAACTGAATAATTGTTATGCTTGACTTTGAATGACCACATCAAGCATGCAGTTTCACACGTGCATGTTTGTGAGAGAAAAGGAGTTTAATTGGTGGAATGTTCCAAGGCCGTATGCAGGAGTGATGTTCATACCCATTCATAGTCGTGATCGATTGTCTGTATAGTAAGTTAGGCAGTCCCTAGGTATTGATATTAAGTGTCCTGTTTTATAGTGTTGTACCTAAAATTATTGGAGACATGATTTCCCGAATAGGTAGATGAGCAAGAGGCCACCTGATAAGGCTTATATGTATTATTGAACTTCCTATTGACGATGACATGATATGTAATAATTTTTCTGGTTACTCAGGAATCTAGGAAGTAGGTGCATACTCAGGGAACTTCATCATGTAAGCATGGTAGGATGTATGTAATAAGATTGTAATGTGATGACAAAATGGATGCTCGAAGAGGACAAGTAGCAGACTTGTGTTCAGCTCGAGTTGAATCAAGAATCGACTCATGAATCAATCGTTTTTGGATGAGTTGAATGGATTCTTTTCCCCAAAAATATCCCTTGAGTCGTGAGTTGAATCGCATCTTTATTTTGTTTAATGTGTTGAATCATGAGTTAACCATTCAAATTTGAATGAGCTATTTGAGTCTTATGACTCAAATGCAAGTTATGAACAAATGCTATAAAGCATGTATCTTTTTGAATAGCCTGCCATGACACAAAGTATGGAGTAAAAACACAGCATAATTATTCATGATTAGTATTACAATTGTCAACTTGTCAGCTGCCAGTGAGTACTGAAGTTATTTACCTAAAACTACATCCAATAACTACAAATAATATTAATGTTAAGCTAGGTATTCACAGTCAGCATCATGCATGAGGCAAGCCTAGTGCCAGGAACACGACACAGAAATTGGTTGTGATTAAAAAAAAAGATATGGAACCGAACCCGTCCTACACTGCAATAGGTGTCTGCACTGAATACAATTGCGTTTGTTTGTTATTTGTCACACGCGTGCTTGATATGCAGTAGGACAAAAACTGACATCACTACAGGAGTTTTGTATGCATTAGATACTTATTTTCTGTTTTAGTTGTGGTCCTTGCAACTGAACTATCATTAACATCTGCGATTAACAGAGTCAATTACTTCATACACATTCACATGGATTTATCTGGTATAGATCATGTTATTAAATGGTTAGCATGATATTGATAAAGAAATGCTGCATATATTTTGTATATATAGTATATATATATATATATTGTTTTATGTTGGTATATATATATATATATATATATATATATATGTATATATATATATATATATATATATATATATATATATATATATATATATATATATATATATATATTTATATATATATAAATATATGTATATATATGTATTTGTACATATATATGTATACAATGTGTGTGCAGTGCACAATGAATCATATGGTTCATGAGTCTGATGCCACCACGGATCTGAATCGATTCAAATTTATGTAAGTCTGTTTGAGTCACGAGTCGAATCATGCTTTGTGAGCTCGAAATCTGAATTGAGTTGAATACAATAATTTTGACCTGCTATGAATCATGAGTGGAATAAGATCTCAAGATATATGAGTCACATGTGAGTCGGCTCAAAAATATAAATCGAGCACAAGTCTGATAAGTAGGTACCCACCTACCTAGTTGGGTGATAGGAAATCTGGCCCACAGTCAACAGAACAAGAGTCAGATAGTGGGTTTGCATCCAGGTGAAAATGGATTACATGGCATGCATGTATGTAAATAAGTGGATACATGCATACAAATACACATGCATATGTATGTATAAACATATACATACATATCCATACCCATGAACACGGGAATAAATCCCAGTTTATAAATGTGCATATGTCATGCTGTTTTTTTTTTGCATGCGAATTCTGCTGAGTGGACCATTTAAAAGCTTAATATCTAAAAGGAAACTAGAACATGGCAGCAGAATGTGGATACATGCTGAAGGACCTCTGGTTGGCAGATGATTGCATTGTTCATGGTCAGCTATTGTTAGGTGGTACCATTGTGTACCCTTTGTGGATATGTTGTATACTATATGCCAATAGCTGCATGAGTTTGGAATTGCTTACAGCTCATTCTTGTAAGTTCTCTATAATTTCACAGTGCTCAGGAGTTTATGGAGTTTCTATTCCATAAAGGCATGGAGTATGAAGGCTATGAATGAGTAAGGAGGTAGGCTTATATGGAATTGGATATGCATTCATTCAAATATAGGAGCTGAGTGGTGGTATGATTTAAATGTTTAACATCATGAAATGCTTGGATAATATCAATCTGAATGATTCACTTCTATTCAGAGTATCACATCCGGGTCATAGATTCAGGTCGGACAGGTGAAGGTGACAGTTGACGGGTGACAGGTGACTTAAGTGCTGATATGTTTTAGTCAAAGGGTGGTTGGCCAATGTAATTGGCTGCCCGCTAACGTGGGTAGTTGCTCTTTGAGTGCACTTTAAAAAGGTGCACACATTGTTTTGGTTGGGTAATCTTATGTTGAGTTATAATTGATGGTTGGTTGGTTATTGGTTTTTACGACACATCGACCGTTGAGTCATGTAGCGTCGCCAATCTCTCACGCCGATTGGCCGCGGGCGAAGAGTAACGACGGGTGAAACTCGAACCCACAACCTTTCGGTTGTAAGACGGGCCATTTACCCCTAGGCTACTCGTCCCCTTATAATTGATCGTGAATTTGGTGATATTTATTCTATTAGGTGTATATTATGGAAACCCCTTTAATGATGTGTGGATGGAGCTTTTAAGTTATTGCTGGGAATGGGTGTGGACGGCAACCGGACAAATGCACGTTAAAAAAAATACATATCGCAGATATACGTACGCAAATGTACGTAAGCAAATAATGTACGTAAGTGCAGATGTAGTCATGGCTAATGTACATAAGTGCAAATGTACATATGGCAAATGAACGCATGCGCTAAAGTATGTATGCGCAAATGTACGTAAGCGCAATTGTATGTAAGTGCAAATGTATGTATTCGCAAATGTACGTGAGCGCAAGAGTATGTATGCGCAACTGTACGTAAGTGCAAATACATGTATGCGCAAATGTGCGTATGCTCAAATGTACGTATTGCAATTGCACGTAAGCGCAGATGTACGTATGCCAAATTTACCGAACCGCAAATTTACGTAAAGCAAATGCACATAAGAACAAATGTGCGTATGGCATATGCACATAACCAAATGTTTTTAAGCGCAAAGGCACGTATGCCTAAACGTAGGTACATTGGCTCAGACGTACATTTGCCCTTGCATTCTTTTATGTTGACGTACTGTTGTGCTTAGGTATATTTGCGCTTACGTACTTTTGCGTTTACCTACTTTTGTGCTTACGTACACTTGCGCATACGTACCTTTCCGTATACGTACATTTGCGCTTAAGTACATTGAATCGTGCTTAATTTTGCACTGACGTACATTTGCGCATACGTACTTTTGCGATTGCGTACATTTTGGTTTCCGTACATTTGCGCATACGTACCTTTGCCATAAGTACATTTGCTCTTACGTACATTAGCCATATGTACACCTGCGCTTACGTACAATGACATACGTACATCTGTGCTACGTACATTAGCCTTACGTACCTCTGCGATTACGTACACTTGCCATACGTACATCTGAGCTTGCGCATATTTGCTTGCGTACATTTGCTTGCGTATATCTTCCATACGTACCTTTGTCCTTACGTACATTTGTCCTATAATCGGCGAGGATGGGTGTGTTATGCAAGAGCAAGTGAATGATGCTATGTAGGTTGTGATACACTGATAAAAGTGATGCGAGAAGCGTGTACATTCTCCGAGAATATCAGGCGTTCTCATTTTCCCTATTCAAATCAGATCACACAAACCGAGCACTCTGTTCGCGATATGCTGATACCGCCATTCTCAGAAGAGAATGCCAGTGCGTTCAGACTTACAAATTTACTCATGTGAAACCACTTTCAAGACTCAGGAATGAGAATATCGTTTCATCTGAAGTGAAACCAGTCAGACTGGGAATAGCAAATGGTCTTAATTTAAACAGCTATGCTCAATTGAGACCAGTCTCTGACTTTTCGTGGGTCACAAATGTACTGGTGTAAAACCACTTCAAATTCTAAACATATTTTTGTTCTCGCTGAAACCAGTTCATTTGATAATAGCCATTGGTTTCAACATGTCAAGCTATTACTGAAGTAAGACTAATTTCAAGTTCCATTTGAGCAATTCATATCCTCAAATGAGAGTTGTTATTAATATAAATGTACCTCACTGTTCTCCTATCAAACTTCTTTCATGTTTGAATTACACTATTTATTTTGGTATCGCAGCGAAAACAGGACAGATGAACAATTGTCTTTTCCCAGTGTCACATGACATGCTTGTAATGTAATGTACATGCTCTAGAGTGCCGCGCACTTATCGCCGAGGTTATCTGCCACACATGCCGCTCATCGCTGCCTCAGAGGATGATGTCCTGGCGATGGCCAGCGATGTCATTGAGGAAGAGCTGTGAGCACCACAACATTATGTATATTTGCCAAATGTAGTACAAACATGTATGTACCATAGACACAGGCATGCCTTTGCATAAAGTATCATGGCCGTTTCATATTCGCTACAGCACTCCCAGAGAACGATCATGTACTTGGACATATGCCTGCACGTGCTGTTCACCTGCACATCCATGATGAGAACATCTGGAGCTCTAAGGATTTACGCCGAAAGCAAGTAGAAGTAGAACAAAACTTCTTTGGTCGTTATTTTCCACGCCGCGCTCTGGGCTTCCTTTATCCACAGCTAGATGTGTTGGAACAGTCCATGGGTTACAGAGGAGAAACCTGTCAAAGGTATGATCTTTGCCACCGCAAAACCGTGACGGGACTGTCGGAGCTGGAGACATTTCAGTGAAAATGTTCAACGATAACAACAGTGAGGTCTCGGGATTTCGTGCAATCATGTTTTATTGCGCTCAAATATATTATACACCGCCTTCATTGGCGGTGTGAAAGTGTTGGGGCAATTCGCTGTCGAAAAACGCCATGAGACGCCGGAATTGAAGACACATGGAGGAAACAACATAGAGGATAATTTTGCAAATAGGATAATGCTATGGACGGCAAAAAATACAGGAAAAGCCCGTTTTTTCAACCCTGACGTCCGCTGTGGCCGGCCTAGGTCGCAGAGCACATCCCCTGTGTGGCGGACAGGGGCTGTGGAGTACACATGCTACTAAGGCGGACCAGGGCCGCGAAGCACACCATCCCCTTTGGCGGACCGGTGCCGCGGAGCACATGGTCCTCCGTAACGGACCGGAGTCGCAGAGCACACCGTCCACCGTGGTGGACCAGGACCGTGGAGTACAACATGAAACATGGCAGACCAGGGTCGCGGAGAACACCATCCACTGTGGTGAACCGGGGCCGTGTGGCACACCTACTATGGCGGACTAGGGCTCCGAAGTATAGCGTCCACTGCGGCGGATCACGGCCGCGGAGTACATCATCTACTGTGGTGGATCAGGTTCGCGAAGCAAACCGTCCACTGTGGCCGATCAGGGCCGTGTACCACATCGTCAATTGCAATTGACCGGGACTGCCGAGCACACCGTCCACTGTGACGGACCGGGGCGGCGAAGTACACCGTCAATTGGGCGGATCATAGCCATCAACAGGTCGTACATAGGTACATATGATTTGCGAGAGAGGGCAAACTGATGTGGAAGGTGTCCACCTGGCCCCATTAAAAAAGTCCGCGGATTTCCCACCAATATTTTTTTTTCAAAGCCGTTCTTTATATTTTTTGTCATATAGTAATTGTAGTAATAGTAGCTAATAAACAAATGTCATGTAGTAATAGTGGCCAAATTCACTGTCCTGTGGAGGGGGCCAAATCTGCCACCATTCAGAATTACCGGGCTTCAACCATAACTCCCCACATCCTGCTTGAGGGTTTTTGGTTTCCCTTGAAAAGCCACCTCCTACTGCTGAAATTACACCTGAACAAACCACTCAAAAATTAAAATTTGTCAATATCAGGCATTCCAATGAATAGTGCGCGGTCGCCAAGACGGCAACATTCGTGAACGGGTACACCCGCCTTGCGCAGTCGGCGCGTTCGCCACTCTACGTGAGCATCTCCGGTTTCTATTAGGTCTCCCACGTGTTGCTAACTACTGTCACTTAATAGTCTTGTGCCAAATTTCACATGTAGAAAGCCTGGTGTGACGACTCGTTGGAAAAAAAAGAATTGATACATCAATTCGACGTATTAGTTCTCTTCTTCCCACAGTTTCCCCTGATTAAGAAATCCAGAGACACGTTGGGCTTTCATGCACCTCATCTCTTTGGTTAAATAAGCTTTCAGATTGGCTACCAAGCCATGACCCTACCTAGGTGTTCGCATGTTTTACCCGTTGCGTTTTTCTTCTTCTATGTACGTGTTTTATGGCTCCAGCCAATTTTTGTTAGGGGCCCGGAACACGTTTGAGACCCGGATATTTTTTTTACAGCTTTGCTGCATCTCGTACACCGATAGTATTTTTGAGGTATCAGTGCGTTTTCGAATACTTTTTTTTCGAAGATGTTTTATTTCGTGCCCGGTATTTTTGTTCCTTGTTTACGATCAATTCCCTTTTTGAGGCCCCGTGCGGTCTCATGACCCTGACATGCCTTGAGGGCCTCCGTTATGCTGTTATTTAGCGCTTTCAGATTGTTTATTTCGAGCTGCAGAACATATTTTAAGGCCTTGTCGCTTTTTGCGGAACGCGGTACGCCTTGGATTACCAACATTAATTTTTGGGATTACCGACGGAATGTTGAGAATTCTTGGTAGCCCCGGCTCAGCTTGACTTTCAAGGGTTCCTGCCCGACCGCGTGCGACCTTCGTCGTGATTTTCTTTATCACCAGTACGACTCTTTTGAGTCCCAGCGTGGTTTTTAGGGAGCCACGTGGGAAATTTTGAGGTCCCAGCGTCCTTTTGAGAAGCCCGTGCGGGACTATTTTAACCCGATGTGATTTTTCTTTGCCCCGGTGCGGTTATTTTGGTTCGAGTCTCACCTGTCGTTACTCTTCGCCCGCGGCCAATTGACGTGAGAGATTGGCGACGCTACATGACTCAACGGTCGACGTGTCGTAAACCCAATACTCAACCAACCAACCAGCGATTATTGGGGGCCCAAACGGAACTTTTAGGGAGACTAGTGCATTTTTGTTCTGGAGCTCGAGGCTATTCTTGGGGGCCCCACAACCCGTCAGGGTGCAACTGCCCACAATGGCCTTCCCCATTCGGCACGCCACTGTGCCATGTAATTCTGCAACATAGGCATCCAGGAATATCTCATCTGTTTCATCACTCACACGTGATTTCAACTCCCAAGTTCTCCAGACAGTTTCAGGAAAGTCAAACATCTGCTACATGGACAAGCAAGAATGGACTATTAGGCAGCAGGGACACAATGGAGTTAAGATCATAGTACTTTTCCTGCAATGCATGCCTTCTTCCACAGGCTGAGTCGGAGAGTGATGCGCTCCTGAAGTTTGGTCAGGGTTGGAGTTGTAGATGGATGGAGCAGCACTATGAAGGACATAACATATGGTCCAAAGGACCTCGTTCTGTTTACATTTCTTATAAGTGAATCAATACCACAACCTTATAACCATAACAAACATAATGTAATCTAGCATATCACAACCTCCCTGTGGAGAAGAAAATAAAATAAAATATAAAAAATGTAAGCAGTACATTTTCTGAAAATTTTCACAAATATAGGAACCGAGCCCAGGCTAACCTAGCCTAACGTCAGTTGCTTTTGAAGTGAACATTTTCGTTTTTCGGAACTTTTTGGGAACAAAATTTCCACTTTAAAAAACCTAAACTAGTCTAACCTAACCACACTGGTATTATTGTGTTTTAAGGTGGTATAGTTCACGAAAAGAAACTGATGTCAGGACCGTGTATTCCTCAGCGCTCGGCGGTAACCAGACTGCCTCAGCACAGCCCACACCCTCCCAGGTCAACTCGACACCGCTCCCGCGTTTCCGACATCCCCGATTGTTGATTGGTCCATCCCGCACACGCCCCACCACGCCACGTATCCGGCCGTCCCGTGCCGGTCACGAAGTCGCCGCACTAGATGACTGCCGACATCCTGAGGCTAGTACCAGTGCCACCTCGCATGCAATCTTACTACAGGTTGTAGCAAGAAATGTTTTTACACACACTTGCCTCCAAACAGCAAGGAAATGGGCTTGGTTTGGTTAAGTTAGGTCAGTTTAGTTTTTTAAGTTGTAATGCTCTTCAAGTTTAAAAAAAAAATGTTTTCCCTAAAAAATACAACATATATTGTAACTTTGCCATTTATCGTGTTTTTTACTTGGTTGTATTTTTCTTCAGAATATCATGCTTATGAAGGTGACTAAGATGATGGGACCACTCATTTTATGTGCAAATGCTGTGAGCAAAGTTATGTCGAAATTTCATGCTGTGAGCAAAATTATGTCAAAATGGGCTTTGAGTTAGATAATATAGCATAGCAAAGAATGGGTGAAAAATGCTTAACCAATCTAGCCAAACTCACCTTCTGAGAAAAAAATGGAAGAATCCAAGAAGGCAATGGGCAGAACCAGATTGATTGGGGAATACACTCTATGGGTTCCCATGCTAGGGCTTGAAATCATTGGCGGGGGCAAAGCCAACAGTGATGTGGCATTTGTCCCCTCGAAAGTATATATATAGCAACACCCCTGCCTGAGCGTCAACCTATGCCCTGCAGGATGGTCGTGAGGATTCAGGGATGGCCGGCTGATTCAGGGATATGTCCCCATGGAGCCTGCGCCCCTCCGGGAAGACTCAAGCGCGTTCCCCTTCATATTTATCAACCAGAAGCACCCTTCAGTGTGCTCATGTACACGCTTGTCTATGCTAAGCGGATTTTCGTTTAGCCCCTTCAGGTATTTTTGCAGGGTGCACCTCCTAAGAAATGGCGCCCCAAGGCAAATACCACTCTCCCATGACAATTCCTGGAACCCACCCTGATTAGGATATAGGGTGCACACGCAGTACACGTATGCTGTCAACTACAAACATTCCCAGCGTTACTTCGCAAGCTTGCATGTGGTCATGATTTCATGGGGTACAAATGCCGAATACCGCACAAAGTTGGCAACTATGATAGAAGTTATACATTAAAAGCAAAATAACAATATATTGCCAATTTGTTTTCGCTTTTTCTATTCGCTCATCATTAGCGCAACATTGTTTTCACTACTTATTATCAAAGTCTATCTATAACTTTTAATCTTCCAACATTTCATTCCCGGGCCAAAATGCATGGGAGCGGGCGGCGCACTCAATCTTTTGCCCATATACCGCTGCTCCAGCCGGGACCGGCCGGGATAGGACGCGGACTGTGCGGCGAGTCGGCCGTATAGTTATATATATATAGAGGTCAATGCCTGATGCCATTGACACAGAGGGCAATGCCTGATGCTATCAATTACTATTTTGGCAAAGGAAAAAGCTATAACGTCACGAAGGCTTCCAGGTAAACTTAGATGATTCTTCAAATGTAATGGTTTCCTTGGTGTTATTTGATGCGCGCTACCAGACATTGGTCGTGCTGAGTAAGAACACCATATATTGGTCTTGTATGACTGTGCACCCAGCACTGATTAGTACCTACCTATTGCTTTCTTCAGGAATATCAATTGTAACAGTGTCCATGCGGCTTCTTCCGACTTTTTTCTTTAATGGTATCATAAGCTGATAGACTGGCTCAGATGTAGCTCTCATTGGTTCAGTTTGAGGCACCTAGGTAATATTCCTTGGGCATGTAGATACCTAGGTAGGCACCTACCTACCTAAGTAAATGTCAAACTGATAGGGTGATAGGTAGGCTGCTGGATATTATTATAGTTTGTATATCCACAATCTCAATGACAAATGTGATTGTTTTTGCTGCACTGGATTTTATGAAGTTTGATGCATGGAAATTGAGACTTGATGACTGTAAATTGAGAATGGAGTGAATCCTGTTCAAGCTCCATATGCATGTGGTGTTGCCATTGGTGGTGTGTACAAACATCAGTATGACAAATAAATTTTTATTTAGTGGTTAAACAAATTTATCAGACAATCTGGTTTGCCACGCGCCCTGGAGGGCCTCTGAAAATAACGTGCACTGGAGGGGGCGGATTCCGCCCCCCTAAGATCTCAGCTCCTATCAAGGCTAGAGAAACGAAATCCACAGGGTGGATGGGTACGATAGTGAAGTCTATTGTGTGCAAAGTGTATGACCTTAGGTCAATATCTTCAAGGTCAAATGAGGTCAAAATAGCAAAATTTTCTGTCAAAATTTAGATCGCTGTGGTTGTGTTTAAATGCTCCAAAATTGGCATTAATGATGTTTTGGACATTACTGATGATGCAATACAGATGTCAGATCCGCCATTTGACATCAGGTCACCTATATAGAAGCACTTTATTAGGCCATTACCTGCTTCAGTTACCGGAACCGATATCCCATCCCAATTCCTCCGTTGGGCGGTTCGGCACAATCGGCTTCGCAAAGAAAGGGGTGAAATACATGAGTAAAGTATGGAAACGCTTAGGCACACAATGACAAACAGTAGATTACGGGATGTATAGGGAGTAACATGCAAAGTGACATCAATCGCATGAGTCATTTGCATTTATGACACATTCCAGTTGATCAAGTTTGGTTCCATTAGCCTATCATGAACTTGACCTGACTTGACCTCGGCGACCTAACATGACTGATAAATTATATATCATAACAATATGCATCAAACGAGTCGCTAGTGTTGTCAAGAACACTTCCCTATTGCCAATATACGGGAAGGGCATCAGCGCCGATTTTTGTGGTCTGGCGCTGCGAATTGTTTTTACTTTAACGGCCCCTAACTGGAAAACTTCTCGGCCAATTTTCATTTTTCTTGCTTTAAACACTGCGCCGGTGATTTCTAAGCAAGTACGCGAAAAAGTTGGTGTATATCGGCCGGTACAATATGGAGCTATGTACGAAAAACACCGGAGGGGTGGGCGGATTTCGCCCCCCCCCCCCTCCAGTGAGCGTGTTAAAGTGCATCAGGATCAGCTAATCTCAACATTTTTCGATGTAGGTAAGTTGTCCTTCTACAGTGGATGGAAATCCAGCTAGTTTAGTTATTTGCACACTTTTCAAGTTTACAGGAACATGTGGAGAGTCAGCCTACTACGAGTATGTTTCAAAGTATGTTTCTTTTCAGCGCAAAATGTGTATGAACTAAGTTTTCTATTTTGCATGTTTTTTTTCTTCTTTTTTCCTTTAGCTTTCTTATCAGCATAAAAATAGCACAGGTTATTGGGGGGCCAAACCAACATTGGGGGCCAGGATCAACATTGGTGGGGCCATGGCCCCCACAAAAGGATACAAATCGACGCCCCTGCGGAACACTATCATGCACCAGTGAAGACGGTGTTTAATACAACCAACTTTCCGTGTGTTCCCCTAACCGAACATCGATGTTCGGAATACAGCACATATATCTGCACCTGTTAAAGCAAGTGAAGTGTGTCGAATTCCGAACATGGACTTAAACATTTTAAGCTCGCAAGGTTGCACTTGGCAAGGGCAGATCCAGTAATTATCATTGAGGAAGGGGCGCAGAAGAAGAAAAAAGCACCCCATTAGGTTACAAATTTTCCCCTTCATTAAACTTCAGAGTATCCCTCCCTACTTAACGGATTTTACCGCAACCCTCCGAGGAAATGCGCCTATTCTACAATGACAATGACTGCATCCGACATTGCCAAGTGCAATCTTAAGGTCGTAAAATGTTTAAGTTCTTGTTCGGAATTCAACACACACTTCACTTGTTTTAACAGGTGCAGATACATGTGCCGTATTCCGAATACCGCTGCTCGTATTGGAGAACACACCGAAAATCTCCTGTGTTGTTCGCGAACACTATTGCACCGCAATGAAGACGGTAATTAATACGTTTCAGCCAAATAAAACATGTTTGAACAAAATCGCAAGACTTCACTGTAACTATCGTTGCACAAGTTATTAATAGCAGCTACAGGCGTAGCATTTTTAGTTTTTGAAATTGCCGCTTTGCAGTTGATCAGATTTATAACGCAAGGAAGCATATCAAACATCTGAAGACAATTTTAAAAAGAATACCATGCCATGGCATTCGACTTACAATTGTTCCCCATAATTATCTACACACATCGGACCGCAATTACTGTGAAGCTATGGCTGAATAGCGAACATGTTCGTTATTCAGCCATAACGAACATGCTCGTTATCTGATATCTGATATCATGCTCGTTATCTGCTATTATCCAGCCATAGCTGTAAAGCTATGGCTGGATAAATCGATGCCTGGATAACGAACATGTTCTCAAACTTTCTTTCTTTAGTGTAGATAGATCTTTGGAACAAGATAAGGTACTAATTGGGGTGTGTCGGGGTCCCATTTCTCGCCCTATGGTATGTTTCTTTGTCGTAGCTGAGAGGGGCCACTGTGGCTCTCATTAAGTTTGATCACTTTATGGCCATCAGTCCAACCTACCGTGTCGAATTGCGTAGCCGTTTCGTTATACCGCTCCACCGTCTCTTCAAGGCTGTTGCAGGCGAGCAGCTCTAGCATCAGCGGGTTTTGCTTCGCTATCTTCTTCGAAAGGCCGTTTTCAGCCCTGGTATCAGCCATGGTCAGGTCTTGTGCGGATGGGATCTACTTGCCTACTGCCTTCCAGAACGGTGTAGCTGGGAGGTAGTGGCCGCCGAGGTGGTCCAAAGGCCGTCACGCCGCCAAGCGACAAAGCCGCGAACCAGCATAGAAGACAAAATGCATTGACGGCAAGCGGACAACCCACGTGAAGCCCAACACCTCATAAACTGCTTTGGTTACGGAAAATGTGATGACATATTTGAATAGAGCTACAACGGTATTCTCGGCATTTGCCAGAAACATTGTATCTGGGGGGAATACTGCAATGGAGTGCTGATGAAAGGTGGATAACTATTGCCGAACTGCATGAGACTTCATGCATTCCAGTGCTCAGTGTCTTCGCTAGCATGTCAACATGGTGAGGGAAACGGGCATATTAACCCAATAGCCCCCCCCCCCAATCAAGCTGCATGTTCACTGTTACATAAGCATTAGTCGGGGAGGGGGGGCTGTGGTTAGAGCTCGAAAGGCTATTATCTGATCAATTATACTTCAATGGTGCCCCACTCCCCACCCCCACCAGTAAAATGGGTCATCGTCCCCTACCTAGGAACCCAAAAGTGCCCCCTGTGAATTCCGTGTGCACCTCTAGAATTTCGAAAGACGCCTCTCCGACCAATAATGCGCTCTCTGGGAGATCAGGATCCATATCCTCTTCAAAATTATCGGGGTGAAAAGGCAGTGAAACGGTGACCTTTTAAAAGTACATTTGCACATTTGCATGGTCTGGTGGAAAATGCAATATCACATCCTAAAGGTTGTAGGTTCGAGTCCCACTTGTCGCTACTCATATGCAGACAGATACAGACTTGCATTGAGATAATCCAAAATGAACTTGTTGCTATTTCAACCTCATGCTAATATGACAAAGCAGGATAGTAAAGGTAAAACTCACGGAACAGTTAAGCAGATGGTCGTACAAGTCATCTTAACATGCGGCAGGGCGAGTAGTAAATTAGGCCGGCTCGGGCCGCCGAGGTGTCTGACAGGTGCCACCGCAGGTGGCGACCGAAGATCGACACGGGAAGCCGCAGCAGCTCGGGTGGTAACCAGTTGTGGCAGACCTGAGACCAGTGCAGGGTAGACGATTTCACGGCAGTGGGGCTCTGTAGTCAAATCGTCTCTTTCCCATCTCAGTGCAGGACCGGAGGATATACAGGTGATGGTCCTGACGGGTGGTTGAGTCACTCGTCTCCGCCACAGTGGTGAGACCACGAGCCGATGACCCTGGCACACCGTGACGATGCACCGTGTGCGTGTCCCGTCACCGCTACGGTGGTGAGATCACGAGCCGATGAGCCGGTGACCCTGGCACACCGTGACGATGCACCGTGTGCGTGTCCCGTCACCGCTACGGTGGTGAGATCACGAGCCGATGAGCCGGTGACCCTGGCACACCGTGACGATGCACCGTGTGCGTGTCCCGTCACCGCTACGGTGGTGAGATCACGAGCCGATGAGCCGGTGACCATGGCACACCGTGACGACGCACCTTGTGCGTGGGGGACAAGATCAGGTTCTCTCCACTGAGCCAGCTCAGTCCCCTCAGCATATCAGAAACATATTCAAACCTTTCGCGGCCGATGCTTTTTTTCTGAGTAGTTCAATGCATTTAAAATGCGAGATAGGTTAGCTTAGTTCTGTTATCGTACACAGAAATACAGTAGTGGATCCGCGAGAAGACCAGGGCATTGGCCAGCGTGGAGAGGACATGACAGTAGGTGGAAGAATCTTTCTCAGTTGCGACAGACCACTCAGAACTACAAAACAACGCCGAGCATTTCTGAGACGTGCGAGTTCCAGTTAGCGATCGATGGAAAATAAGTCCGATGCTTTGGTGACCGAAATTGCACGTAGATCGTGATCACGAAATTTCACCGTATTATCCGGGATGGTGCGAAAATGTTGTGGGCTTGCTCAGAGCGTCAGCTGAGTCTTTGCAGAGTAAATTTGAATTAATTTCATCGAGGCCAGATGCCGAGGGAGGCCAACACTGTTTCTATGTAAGCGACGAAGTATCGAACCTCACATTTCTTACCAGTCATCGAAATTTGAGTGTATACGTCCTATTGGATAATCACTGTGTCTTCGGCGAACAGACTGAGGTCTTTGGCGAAGACGCAGTAAAGGAGAGGTCGGAGAAATGATCCTTGAAAACCTTGAAAAACACCGATCCTGTTGGGTAACGGGGTACATATTTTTGGACGATACCCAGACTGTCAAGGAGGCTGACAATTTTCATATGGTTCTGAAGGTAAGCTGAAAACCAATATGGGTCGATGCCATGGAGGCTTAATTGTGGCATCTGTTTGGAGTGGTTTATCACGTCTAAGCAATTGTTCAAATCTAGTAGGTAAATATTGGACAACTCACCATGGTCACATGCTGGTATGATTTTGTCAGATATGGAGGTCAAGGCGGTTTCCGTCGAGTGATGAAAACAGACACCGTGCTGAGTTGGAAAGAGGAGGTGGTGTTTAGACGGATAATTGTAGAGCTGCTGGTGGATGCTCAGCAATTTTAGCAATGACTGGGACGATGGAGATAGGATGGAATTTGGAAAGGATAGTGGGATCGTTGCACTAAAGATGGGATGAATGAGGGAGTGCTTCCAGAAATCAAGAACATCGGTTCTCAGCTAGTGACAACTGCATCAGGGTGAGCGCACAGCCATTGACATCCGGGAGGCAACTGGATATATTCTGAGTGGCTCCCATGCTCCTAACGTCGTCAGCCATGTGCGGGCCCGCGTCGACAAAAAAAAGTAAGTTAAGGTCATCAGCCGTCGCATCGAGCAGCCTAAGAATGGCTTCCTTGCTGCCGACGAATGGTCTGACATGGTGCCACATTGACCGCTGGTTGTCCCTGCAGATGCACCGCTCAACATAGTCACGGTTATCACACCTAAGCGCAGGCCGTACAGCTCGGTTGGCGTTCCTGTGACACGTGGACTGGTGCTTACAGTCCGCCAGCGTACGACGGCGACGACACATTAAAGCTTTGGTTCCATCCGGTGCAATCGGGGCGCTAGGGTTCCTGATTTTGACAGTCCTGATTGGGCATGAATGTCAATGATGGTAAAAAGATGACCAGAAAATAGACCCACTTGAGCGTAATAGAGGGATAATTCAAATCGGAACTCCAGCCAATCCGAAACAAAAATCATGAAGCAAAACATTAGGATCTGCACGGTGAAAGCTTTGGCGTTGCACGGTCTAAATCTAGGCATATCGACACAGACAAGTATATGCAGACTAAAGCTACACAAGTTTCTACGGCAGTGCTTTGAAATGCCAACGCCAGTTGGTGATGACCATGTTAAGAGGAGAGCCAGTCGAATAGGTAGGCCAGGTCACACACCGAGACAAGGAATAATCGGAAATCACAGTGGCACACCTGCCTTGGTCTGAGCGTATTTATTCTCAACGTTATTCGGGCAGAAAGTTTTGTTGCGTTCACTTCAAAATGTTGTTGTTCTATGTCACATCAGTCAGTTTGCTTTGGTGTCGCAGCTTCCATGTCTGCCCTATGGAGGCCCACACATTTGGCGATGACATGGGTCGAAGGACTCGCGACACCAGGACTTCCCCACATGCTGTCATTTCAGCTTCTCTGCTCGTTAGTTTGGGCGTCAGAGATCAGGTCACCGGCCGGGATCAGCTGACGCTGCGGATGGGGTTGTTAGCTGAAGACTGACTGGGAGGTGCTCTGCGATGTCACTAGTAGCTAGTAATTTGCGTGACTGTATTTCATGGTGGTCAGTGGATGCGTATGATGATGGTAGCTCTTTTCGTGGTGAACTTAACACGTACCCATTGCGGCTCTGCTTGCGACGTTGGCGCCGGACGATTTGTGGGGAATGACCTCGGCTGGGTCATTCCCAGGGGAGTGACTCAGCTTCCCCACGACAGTGACATCACTACCACCACCCTTATCGCGTCCTGGGGCTATGTCATGCACAAGTGCATAAGTAGTTTGCGATGGATTCATTTCATTATTATATCAATTTTCGGTCATCATTAACACGCGCCTGTAGGTGGGGGGGGGTATCCCCCACCCCTCTAGTTTTCGTACATAACTTCAGATTTTAACGGCCGACATACGACGTTGTTTGCGTACCTCCTTAGAAATGACCAGCACGCTGCTTAAAATACGACAATTGAAAATCGGCCGATTTTTTTTCGTTAGGGGTCGTTAAGTTAACAAAAATCGCAACGTCAGGAAACAAAAATCGGCGCTGATGTGCTTCCTATATATTGACAAAAGGGAAGTGTTCTTGACTACACTAGGAACTTGTTTGATGCATATGATTATGTTATAGTTTCAAAGTCATGTTAGGTCACCGTGGTCAAGTTAGGCTGAGTTCACAACAGGTTAATGAAATCAAACTTGGTCAACTGGAATGTTATCATAAATGCAAATGACTCCTCATGCGATTGATGTCACTTTGCATGTTATTTCCTACACATCCTGAAAGCTACTGTTTGTCATTGCGTGCCTAAGTGCATCCATACTTTATTCATGTATTTCGCTCCTTTCTTTGCGGAGCCGATTGCGCCGAGCTGCCCAACGGCTCAGTCGGGCGGGCGACCCGGTTCCGGTAACTGGAGCCGGTAATGACCTGATAAAGTGCTGCTATATAAGTGACCTGAGGTCAAATATCGGGTCTAGCATCTGCATCACATCGTCAAAAATGTCCAAAACATCATTAATTCCCCTTTTGGAGTATTTAAACACAATTACAGTGATCCATAATAATGACAAGCCAGGCCACGCAAAACCAGACCATTTTGATATTTTGACCTCATTTGACCTTGAAGATATTGACCTAACGTCACGAAATTTGTACGCAATAGAGATCACTACCGTATCCATCCGCCCAGCGAATTTTGTTGATCGAGCTTTAATAGGAGCCGAGATCTTAGGGGGCGGTATCCGCCCCCTCCAGTGCGCGTAATTTTCAGAGGCCCTCCAGGGCGCGTGTTATGTTATGCAATCCAGATGGCTGCAATCATAATGTTATCAATGAGCGTTTGGATATGCCGCATATAATCACATTCAGTAGCCCACCCATTCCACCTATAACTTCACTCTTACCTTGGCAAGTACAAACCTATACATCAGTTATTTATACAAAGCACCATAGTCCCACCTAACAGGTAAAGTGAGCCACATAAACTGTTAACTTGTGATGCCATGGCGCACCCTAATCCCACCTCACAGGTTAAGTGACCCACATAGAACTGTTAACACGCGCCCTGGAAGTGGGGCGAAACCCGCCCACCCCTACAGTTTTTCGTACATAACACCAGATTTTACCTGTCGATATACTCTATGTTTTGCATACCTGCTTTGCAATGAACGGCGTAGCGTACACAAAATGGCCTTGACCAGATTTGTTGTCCGCTTGGATCAGGACCGTTCCATAGAGATTTTCACGAAAAATCGCTTAAAGTTAAAATGTCACAACCAGCCATGACCTAAGTGCCACCAGAAACAATCTAAAAGCATTCTTCGTTTAATTCCCTTTCATGTGATGTAAATATGACGTGTCTTTCGATGAAACTCATCATGTAACTTGCGTTGTGAACAATGATGTTTTGTGTTTTAAACACGCAAATATCTCTGCAGAATATAATACGTGTCTTTGGCCGGGCACTGGCACATCTTATTTATTGTACCAGCACAAAGGGAAACACTCTTCAAAAACTAAATCATCATTTCTCTTTCCAACCCTCCCTTTCTCAAATCCGTTCCTATGAGATTCAAGCTGTAATTCAGGGGCACAACATTGAGTATTCCATTTTAGTCGTCCTTAGGTCCCCAGTTCAAATCTCACGAGGGCCAATATTTGCATTTAAAACGCATCTAGTGGTCTAGCTTGAACGAACGCAACTGCCTCAGTTTGGGTAGTATATCTACCGTCTGGGGACCGCCGTCATGGCGCAGTCATGATTTCCTGAAGCCCACGCCCATACCTATGTGCCCCCATAAGTTTGTCAGGGTCTGACCGAGAGAGGCACGCGTCAGCGCGCCGAATCGAAGCATAGCTGTTTGTGCATCCTTTTGTGCATACCCTGAAAGTTTTGATTTTATGTGACCTTAGGTCGCTGACCCATTACGTTATCGTCGAAACCACGTTTTGCAGTTTTTAGTATTTTGTAAACCATTTTGTCAATAAGCGGCTCAACTTTACTCCAACTTTCCTCAAACTTTACATGGCGGCCTAAGCTTGGTTTCTAATCGTTCTGGTAGCGTTCTGATGCACAAGCGACCTATTTAGGGTTACAGGTTGAGGATCATGTGCCAAACGTGATCTTCGCGACCTTGAGTGACCTTATTTTGGATGGAATGTTTTCTCAGATAATTTGGGCGCTGGACTCGAATTCATTATCCATTTTTTACATGACAAAAATCCAACCAGAGAGTGTACACATTGCAGCGACCCACAACTTCTTATACGTCTTACCAACTTGGATAACGTTAGAGCTGTATTTCACCTTTTGCTAGGTATCTCTTTGGCAGAAATGTCCTAATGCATCCTTCAATACAATGGAATGGAACGCGTGAACGAAAACGCTCCAAGATAAGCAGCACAGGGTTCAAGAAGATGATCTCGTGGTGGCTTGTGAACCTGAGCAGATTTTACTAATAGCGCAGATAATGGTTACACCGCATAACGGCGGAATATATCAGCGCATGTGGAAAAGTGGTTGCATCGACAGATACTACACATATATCACGTTAATTGATTAATGACGAATTGTTTGACAAATATGTTGAAGGATTACTGCTTGATAGTAAATAACGAATGCTCGTGAATGAAATACATATTTTGCAGCAAAATATAATTAACAGAATATCAAATATTACCAACGGTGGGTTGTCGGAACCAAACTGACCACTCGCGAATAACCATTCGCACAACCGAGCGTTTCGTTTTTGCGACATGCCGAGGACAGAAAACTGCGCATGCGCAATCTGAGAAGGCCAGTTCGTGTACGCTACGGTGCGTTGCTTAAAGCAACCAAACCGAAATCGAGCAAAAATTTCGGGTTAGGGGCAGTTAGTCAAAAAGAAATTCGTAGCGCCATAACACAAAAATCGGCGTTGATGCGCTTCCCGTATATTAGTAAAAGGAAAGCTGATCTTGGCACCGCTAGCGACTTGTTTGGTGTATATTGTGATGATATATAGTTTCAATGCTAGGTTACCCAGGTCAAGCTAGGTCAAGTTCATGACAGGCTAATGGAACCAAACTTGGTCCACCGGTATGTTGTCATAAATGCAAATGACAGTGATGCGATTTATTTCACTTTGCATGCTACTCCCTACACATCCTGAAAGCTATTGGTCGTCATGGTGTGCATAAGCGTTTCCATACTTTATTCATGTACTTCACCGCTTTCTTCGCGAAGCCTATTGCGCCGAGCCGCCCGATGGAGCAGTCGGGCGGGCGGCCCGGTTCCGGTAGCTGGAGCTGGTAATGACCTGGTAAAGTGCTGCTATATAGGTAACCTGAGGTCAAATGCCAGGCTTAGCACCTGTATCGCATCATGAGTGATATCTAAAACATCATTGGTGCCCATTTTGGAAGTGCATTTAAACACAATCACAGCGATCCATGACAATGCAAGCGAAGCCACGCAAAACAGGAACATTTTGACATATGTGACCTCATTTGACCATGCAGATATGCAGATAAGGTCATGCAATTTGCATACAACAGAGTTCACTACCGTCTCACCCATCCTGCGAATTCTATTTTTGTAAAAAACGCAATGTTCTTTTTGCTCAAGACTTGCGCATTGCATACATAAAATATACATGATGTTATGAAATGTTTGTCAACTTATATCTCAACATACAGTTGGCAGCGTTTCTACCGAATGTTGGTAGCTGCGTCTCTTCAAAGCATAGTTAGGAATTTTCACATTTTAGCATGCATCAGAACTGATCAGAATGGAATCAGATGGCATCAGAAGGAAATCCGTGCTCACTATCCTTGACCGCTTTGGCGAAGCGCATTTATGTTCAATGCTCGCTCTCAAACGTGCTAGTGTGTGTGTGTGTGTGTGAATTTTGCCAGCCTGCCACCGCTTGGTGATATCGGCTGGTTCCGGTTGTGAAAAGATGTGTAAGACAGTGAGTAGCGTAGGGTAGGAGGATCAATCCGAGGTGGAGGTTTTGTAGAGTAGTCGAGCAGTGGTGAAGTAGCGATGAGATGGTCTTGAAGAGTAGAGTAATCCGGATCGATTGAAGATGTAGAGCTGGTGCTGTAGAGTTCGTGTGAGAGCCGAAGATGATGAAGTCGAGAAAGAGAGAGTTAGTCCGACGGTGCCACATTGGGGTATGGGGTGTAGTGGGGGGGGGGGGGGGGTCGGGTCATCGCCAGAAGTGAACATTGCAAGAACATAAATATATATTTCTCTCTTTTTTCTATTCGTTTTGTAGCGTATCTTTTGATTTTTTCCCCCATTTACCTGGTTTTGTTCATTTTCTCTTTCGTTTTTTAACATATCTTTTCCTTTTTTTCTTTTTTTTCTTCTCTTTTTCCTTTTTTTTCACAATTCATCCATAATGCGTGTAGTTTTGAGAAAGTGGAAGAGGTGTTCGTGTAATGCTGGATGGTCGTCGTTGAGGAGCGTGGTGAGGTTCAGTGGGATGCTGTTCGTGGTGCAATAGTTTGTGATATGTTGTCTTTGGTTGTTGTATTTGGTGCAGTATATGAGCATGTGTTTGACTGTGAGTGTGTGGTGGCAGGTAGTGCATTGTGGTCTTGGTTGATTGAGTATGAGGTATGAGTGTGTGAGTGCAGTGTGTCCTATGCGTAGGCGTGTTAGTGTCCGTTCTCTTAGTCTGGTGTTTTGGTTGATGGAGTGCCAGTGTTCGTGTTTGGGGTGTATTTCGTGTAGCTGTGTTGTTACTGTGTCCCATGTTTATTGTATGTGTTTGTTGATGGCCTGTCGTATTGTGCGGTAGTAGTCGGATTGTGAATAGGGGCATTGTGTGGTTTGTTGGAGTGTTGTGGCTATGTTTGCTTCTGTGTCTGCGTGTTCGTTGCCGTGTATGTTTGTGTGACTTGGGATCCAGATAATTGTTGGCCGTTGTAGTATGGTGAGTTGTTTGTGGATGCGCAGTATTTTGGGTATTAGGGGGTGTTTGTATTTGGTGTGGGGTGTTATGCTCTGTAGTGCTGATTTTGCGTCTGTGGCTATGATGTTGTGTTCAATTTTGGTGTTGTAAATGGTGCAGTATGCCGAGAAGATTGCAAATAATTCTGCTGTGTATGTGGATGCTGTGTCGTGCAGACGGGCGCGTAGGATGACCCGCGGCGGCGCTGCGTTGGTGTACAGCACCGCCGCTGCGCCCGTCTGCTGTGTATGGGATTTGGAGCCGTCTGTATATATGATGTTGTAGTTGACGTGCTGTGCTGTGAATTGTAGGAATAGTTGTTGTATTTCTGCGTGTGTATATGTGTCTTTTGGCTTGTCAATGAGGAAGTGTGTGTTGGGTGTCGGCTGTTTCCACCATGCGATGGGTTGTGGGAGTGGTGTTGTCGTTGGGAGTGTTATGTCTAGTGTGTTCGCGTGTCGGTGTATGCGGCATCCTATTGTGGTTCGTAATCGTGTGGAGTTCATGAGTTGATGTCTGCGTGCTGTGTGGAGTTTCAGTGCCTGTGTGCATGGGTGATGTTTCGTGAGTTGTGTTTTGTAGTGGTATCTAAGTAGTGCTTCTGTACGTCTGTGCTGTAATTCTGGGATGTGGTTGTATATGTGAAGGGAGTGAGAAGGTGAGGTGGTGAAAGCTCCTGTGACTATTTGAAGAGATCGTCGTTGAATAGAATCTAAAATTTTGAGGTTTGATTTAGCTGCGTTTTCAAAGAGTGGGGATCCGTATTGCAGAATTGGCCGAATGAGTGATTTGTAAAGGGTCAGAAGTGTGTTTCGGTCGGATCCCCAGTGTGTGCCAGAAAGTGCTCGTAGTACGTTGATTCTTTTTGAGGCGCGTTTTTGCAAGTTTAGGAAGTGTGGCCGAAAAGTTAGTTGTGTGTCTGATGTGATACCGATAAATTTTGTTGTGGTGACAAAGGGAATGGGTGAATTGTTGATTTCTAGAGGTCGTAAGTTTGTGTCTCTGTTATAGCCGAAAATCATACATTTGGATTTGAGTGGTGCTATATGGAGGTTTAGTGTGGCGAGTTTGTTGTTGAGTTCTGTTAGTGCGTGTTGTAATACTGTTAGTGCGTGTGCTGGTGCTTTGGTGACGTCCATAGTACTATATCGTCGGCGTAGACTGCAATTTTGGTCGAAAAGTTGTCGGTGACGGCGGAATTTAGGGCTAAAATGAAGAGTAGGGGACTGAGGACTGAGCCTTGCATTAAACCGGTGGTGGGGAATTTGGTGTCTGAGGTGTGGGGCCCAATTTTTACTTGAAAAGATCTGTTGAGTAGATAGAAATGGAGGTAGTGCATCAGTCTGCCTTGTATGTCGATGTTGTGTAAGTGTTGTAATAGTGCTGTTATGTTGATGGTGTCATAGGCTTGTTTTAGATCCAGGAAGACGGCGGTCGTGGAGTGTTTCCTGGCCGCCGCTTCCTGGATGTTTGTGATCAGGTAGGTGAGGTTGTCTAAACAGGATCGATTTGAAAGGAAGCCTGATTGAATAGGAGAGATTAAGTGCTGTGTTTGAATGATATAGAGGAGGCGTTTTTTAACAAGCCGTTCGAATAGTTTGTGAAAGCAGCTGGTGAGGGCAATAGGGCGATAGGAGGTGCAAAGAGTTGAGTCGGTGTTTGGTTTAGGTATAGGTAGGAGAGAGGCGTGTAACCAGGATTGAGGGTATGTATGTGTAGTCCATGCAGTGTTGTAGGTGTTGAGTAGTGTGTGTAGTGCTGATGTTGGTAGGTGTTTGAAGAAAGAGTAGTGAATGTTGTCCGGTCCTACAGATGTGTTGCCTGTCTGTGTGATTGCTAGTTGTAATTCTGTGAGTGTAAATCTAGTGTTGTAGAGGTGTGTGCGTGTGTGTCTGATTGGGGGTGGGGGGTTTCGTGCCAGTGTAGATGATATATGATGGTAGTGGTCTGCGAATATGTTTGCTATTGTTTGGGGGTCTGTTGTGATATTGTTGTTGTGTCTAAGTGTAATGGCTTTGATTGGGGGTCGTTGTCGGTGTTGAAAGGTTTTCAAAAGTGACCAAATTTCGCCTAGAGGTGTAAATCTATTAAATTTAGTGCTGAATGCATTCCAAGAAGTCTTTTTTGCGTCTTTGATGATGGTCTTACATTGTGTTCTGAGTTGTTTATATGTTGCTAGTGTGTCTGGTGTGCGGTGTCTTTCGTGTCTATGGCGTGCATGATTCCTCGCGCGGATCGCCCGGTGGCAGTCATCATTCCACCATGGAGCCGCGCGAGGTTTGTGTTGACGTCGTGGTTTTGTTTGTGGTATGTGTTGGTGTGCTGTGGTGATGAGTATGTCTGCGAATTGTTCTGGTGATAATTGGGGTCTGTGTGCTGTTTGGATTGCTATGGATTCTGAGAAAGGGTTCCAGGATGCTTTTTTCAGGTTCCATCGGCCTGGCTGAGGATTGAGTGGGCCGGTGGTCGGGATTCGGTCAAAGGTAATGGTGATGGGTGCGTGGTCGCTAAAGTGTGGATCAGGGTCGGCTGTCCAGGACAGTGTGAGGGCTATGCGGGAAGAGGCAAGGGTGACATCTGGGGTTGTAGGCAGGAGGGATCTGATAGGTACTAGGTAGGTTGGTGAGCCGGTGTTGAGTATTGTGAGATTATGTTGTGTAGCTATTGCGGTGAGTATGTGTGTTCTGTGATCAGGTTGTGTTGTGCGGGTGTCCCATAGGGGGTGGTGTGAGTTGAAATCTCCGGTGAGAATAACAGGTGTGCGAATTTGGCCAAGTGCCTTATTTAATTCCGAAAGTGTTTCTGTGTTCCGCGAGGGTGGATCGTAGATGTTGATGAGTGTGTAAGCTACGTTGTGTACATGAATTTCAGTTAGTAGTATGTCTGCCGTGGTGTCGAAATGTATCAGGCGGTGAGGGGTCGTGTTCCTAATGTATGTGCATACACCGCCTGATCTGTGTGGGTTGTGTGTGTCCTGTCTGTGTATAGTGTATTGAGGAATGTGAAAGTGATATGGGTCGTGAGGTTTGAAGTATGTTTCTTGAATGCATAGTGCTATAGGGTTTGTTTGTAGTGCATAGTGTTTAAATTTAGGCCAGTGTCCAATGAGTCCATGTGTGTTCCATTGTATTATTTTGTTCATCATTTGTATGTGTTAGCGCGGGTGAGTGGGCGTTTAGGTGATGGTTGATGTTTGGTTGAGGTCTTGGTTGGCCTGCGTGGTAGAGTGGTTGGTGGCGTCGCATTTGGGGGGGTTGTGTTGACTGAGTCGGTTGCTCTGTGTTCTCGTTCCGTCTGCTCCTCCGGGTCTGTGTCCTGGTCTGTGTGTGCGTGTGGTGTAGGTGGTCTGTCCAGTGTGTGTGTGGTGTGTGGGGCTGCTCCGGATGTTGGTTGTGGTTCTGGTGGCGGTGGTGGGCGGTAGGTTGGAGTAGATTTGTTTTGGTGTGGTTCACGGTGGTTTGAAGGTCCTGGTGAACGTCCCGGGTGGGAGCGTGTTGTCAGTGGCGGGTACAGGTCGTTTGTGTGTGGTGGTGGTTGTGGTTGTTGTGTGCCCGGCTGTGTGCGACGAGCCGGCCACGCCGCCGGCGGGTCCAGGACCGACGCCCTGGCCCGGTACGGGTCCATCCCCTCAAGGTGGATCCTGCGGAGCACCTCGCGCTCCGCCTTCCACCGAGGGCAGGACCCGTCCGAGGCCGCGTGGTCCCCCCCGCAGGCGGCGCAACACAGCTCGCCGCTGTCGCACGTTTCCGTTGGGTGATTTTGTGCGCAGCGGCCGCATGTGGGTGTGTTGGCTCGGCACCCCGCGAAGTGGCCGTAGCGTTGGCAGTGCTTACAGCGCCGCGGGAGGGGTGTGCGAGGTGTTACGGGGTACCGTAGGTACCCCGCTTTGATGTGTGCTGGTGGTGTCCTTGTGGTGAACGTGAGTATAAGGAGGTGATTTGTTGTGAACCCCGGCCTCGGGGGCGGCCGGTACACGGCGGAGACAGCCTGGTCCCCAAGCTTGAGGGCCAGTGCCTCCGCCGGTATACCGGCCAGCTCCCGGGCCAGGATAGTCCCCTGGCTATTGTTTAGGTGTGTTGCCGGTGTGATCATGATGGGTGTGTGCTTGATTTTCCTGATTTTAGTGAGTAGGTGTCCGTCCGTTGTGTCATTCGCCTGTACCAGGAGCGCCCCGGATCTCAGTGTTTTTGCGTGTAGGGGCGCCCCTGTGTATTGGGAGATTTCTCCCTCCACCAGCCAGGGGTCCAGGGAGCTCATTGGCTCCCCGTCCCCCCGGCGGCAGATGAAAAAATCTTCCGTGGGTGGTGGATGGGTGGTGATCATGCTCGTGTGGTGCTAGTAGAGTTTGTAGTTAGGTGGTGTTGAAAAAAGATTGTAGGTGGCAGGTGCGTGGAACACTGTACGCTCGACAAAAATGGCGGAGGGTAAAGAAGGGCGTGAAGAGAGCCCGACAGGTGTAACAGAGGGGGCAGATAAAGACGAAGAATACACAAAGAAATCAGAAACTGTGCTTGAAGGGACCACGAATAGATAGATCAGATAAAGATCGTGCAGAGGGCACTAGAGGGAAGATCGGGTGGGTGTTGGGGGGTTCCTGGGTGGGGGGAGTGGCAGCACCGCCGGACTAACCTTGTTGTAATCCGGCCTGAAGGTAGGTGTAGCTGGAGTCTAGAAGAAGCACGGCACTGAAGAGGTCTTGTAGAGGTAGGTGTAGAGAAGCTGTCGGGCGCGTAGATGCAGGAGAGAAGCTTGTAGAGGTGGTGTAGCGTTAGGTGTTAGTGAAGGCTGAGAAGTAGATCCGGAAGCTCGAAGTTGAAGGGAGCTGAAAATAGGTTAGCGGAGCGGGAAGGTAGTGTTTGTTGTAAAGGTTGGGTTTGGATCGGTGCTTGTGGTCTCTGGCAGTGTGTATATGTTTTGTTGGTGTAGGTGTGTTGTGTTGGTGTAGGTGGTGGCTGGCGGGTGGCTGGTGGCTGGTGGCTGGTGGGTGGTGGCTGGTGGGTGGTGGGTGGTGGGTGGTGGGTGGTGGGTGGTGGGTGGTGGGTGGTGGGTGGTGGGTGGTGGGTGGTGGGTGGTGGGTGGTGGGTGGTGGCTGGTGGCTGGTGGCTGGTGGCTGGTGGCTGGTGGCTGGTGGCTGGTGGCTGGTGGCTGGTGGCTGGTGGCTGGTGGCTGGTGGCTGGTGGCTGGTGGCTGGTGGCTGGTGGCTGGTGGCTGGTGGCTGGTGGCTGGTGGCTGGTGGCTGGTGGCTGGTGGCTGGTGGCTGGTGGCTGGTGGCTGGTGGCTGGTGGCTGGTGGCTGGTGGCTGGTGGCTGGTGGCTGGTGGCTGGTGGCTGGTGGCTGGTGGCTGGTGGCTGGTGGCTGGTGGCTGGTGGCTGGTGGCTGGTGGCTGGTGGCTGGTGGCTGGTGGCTGGTGGCTGGTGGCTGGTGGCTGGTGGCTGGTGGCTGGTGGCTGGTGGCTGGTGGCTGGTGGCTGGTGGCTGGTGGCTGGTGGCTGGTGGCTGGTGGCTGGTGGCTGGTGGCTGGTGGCTGGTGGCTGGTGGCTGGTGGCTGGTGGCTGGTGGCTGGTGGCTGGTGGCTGGTGGCTGGTGGCTGGTGGCTGGTGGCTGGTGGCTGGTGGCTGGTGGCTGGTGGCTGGTGGCTGGTGGCTGGTGGCTGGTGGCTGGTGGCTGGTGGCTGGTGGCGGGTGGCTGGTGGCTGGTGGCTGGTGGCTGGTGGCTGGTGGCTGGTGGCTGGTGGCTGGTGGCTGGTGGCTGGTGGCTGGTGGCTGGTGGCTGGTGGCTGGTGGCTGGTGGCTGGTGGCTGGTGGCTGGTGGCTGGTGGCTGGTGGCTGGTGGCTGGTGGCTGGTGGCTGGTGGCTGGTGGCTGGTGGCTGGTGGCTGGTGGCTGGTGGCTGGTGGCTGGTGGCTGGTGGCTGGTGGCTGGTGGCTGGTGGCTGGTGGCTGGTGGCTGGTGGCTGGTGGCTGGTAGCGGGTGGCGGTTGGCTGGTGGCTGTCTTGCTTCGGTCTTCCGCCCGAGACTTCGTCCGCGTCTTCCTTCTCCTCCTTCTCCGTCAACACTTGGGGGCCAATCTCTCGTGGCTCTTCAAACGTTGATCGTGCGCAGCGTCAGATCGCAGGTGCAGAAGTGCAAAACCAGATTTGGGTATGTGTGTGAAACGTGCTAGGTGCCTCTCAAACGTGCTCGCTCTCAAACGTGCTCGCTCTCCTAGCTAGGTGCCAGGTGGACACTGCACATGTATGTCAATGGCAATGCACTTAAACAAAATACTAACTTGGTGTTGATGTACTCCTATGCTTTAACCCGTCCCGTCTCGGGGGGACTTCAACCACCCCCTTCAGGTTTTTCGCGGATAGCGGACGAACGGCGCGCTGCAGCGCGCCCAAATTTGGCATACCTTTTCCCACATCAATTTGACATGCTGATTAAATTTTTTTAGGTCAGGACATTCAGGGTCAACGAGTTAGTCAAGGTCAAGTGAGGTCACCTGCAAAAAATGGTCAATCAGTCGTCACGCTTTAACGGAAACAGATATTTTAATGACACTTTCAGCGTTTGCTTATCTTTACAGATGCAACGAAACGTACGAGTGAAATTTTTCCTTCTTTTCGTTTTTGACTACATATAAATTTTTCGTATGCTCCAAATTGCAGTTCAAATAGAGGATTCTAGCTAAAGTAAACATTTTGTTATTGGGCCAAGTTGACTTCCAACAACGTTTCGCGGTCTGCTCTATCCATTGGAAAAGGAAAATTAAAGAAATCTTGACAATCCAAATTTTGAGGAGAAAAAAATGGGGGCACCAAAACAAATTATAGCCCTGGCCGATTTCGCTGTCCTTTTCTCATTCCAAATACATTTTGTTTTTTTTTTCATATATCCCTCAAAATGAACTCTCCAGAGTCAAAAACAATGTAAGTCGTGAAAAGTCGTGAAAATCTGGCCCCCTGGTTACATCACTTTTGGGGGAAATTGTTTCCGAAGGTGGACCCGAACCCTACTCGTCGAGCGCTTTCCGATGCCGCCTCTTTCGTTTTCGTGCGATGTTTAGTTTGGATTTCAGAGGGGGTGTCTACAACCGCCCCCCCCCGAGACGGGGTGTGAGTATTTGACCGGAAAGACGTCGCGGGTTAAATGAAGTGATTGCGCGTCTGGCATAAAATTTGATATGTTCATGTTCTTGTGGATTGACTGTGGCAACTACCAGATATTTTGACATAATGAATCTGTACTATGCTCTATGATTATCTTAGATAAATGGATGCGGTATTCAATATAGTGATACCCATTTCCATATGGACACGGTGAGTAGCTTCATTAATTTATTATGGAGCTGATGTTGCCTTTCTCAAATCGCACTCCTTGGTAATAGTCCTGTATCTTATATGATTGGTTCATGCTTATATCATATAAGCTGTAGCTAGCATAAAAACATGACTGCACAGCACGCACATGTGATCCCAAATGAAAATTGTATGCTTTGGTAGAATATGGCGCTGCTAATGAAAATTGTGATCCACATTTGTCGCCAAATGTTAGTTTAAACTTTTTCATTGTCTTGGTGCATCATATATGGTATACTATTGATGGTCTAGATGCTATTTATTATTAGAAACAATCTGATTTAGCCATATTTAAAAAAAAATGAAACTGCATGGATAACGGATGACGATACTAATCGGTTGGAGTATGGACACCGTTTGGATAAGGGATGATACCTGTATCCGCTATGGATATGGATACCGATTCAACCTGATGTGGTAATATCAATCTGTGGTATATTCATACCAGTTCGTACCAGTATCAGCTGGTACTAGTAGGTACGAACCAGTTCATTCCCTGTGACTTTGTAAGAAGCGTTCCAGTTTGTTTTGCTCTCCCGCCAGCCAGACGCGCTTGGCCAGGCAGCCGATCTGACCGGCCGGTCGCCACATGGCCCCCGGCGTGTCAGAAAATTGGGTGCACCGAGGCAAACAGCATGCTAACGCTGAATCATCTGGGCCAAGTTGTTTCTAAACAAGCCAGCCGTCCGGCGCAACGGTGCGTCCGGGAAGCAGATGGGATCCTGAACTGCTGGCCGATGTGAAAGGTCCCTGGATCAACGAAAGGGGCACCGCGCTGAAGAATAGGATCCCGAGCAGATAAAGAGGACCCTGAGTCAACTGAGAGTAAACACGGACAGATGTTGATGACCCTTTGCTGGCTTAATGGAAAGGGCTTCCAGGTCGACGGGGGTTGATGGAAGGGGCCCGGGCTGACGGGGAGGATAGGGGTCCGTCAGAACGGGCTCCGAGCCATGGTGAAGGGCTCCTAGGGAGACGGGTAGGGCTCAAACCGTACAAGGGCCCCTGACTTAGTGGAGGGGGCCTAAGCTGTTCTAGCATCAACACTAAAGTGCTGATTGGAGTCTAAACCTGGATGTAATTCTGTTTCCAACATAAAAAAGACATAACAACATAAAAAGATCAGTGCAACTGTGAGCCACAAGGGCCCTTCTTCGTTGCACTTTGGACACTGAACCAGTTGTCCAACAAATCCATCGATCAGCCCTCCCTGGAATACTGAAAAGCAAGCCCTCTATTCTTATAATGATCGTCTATGCTGCTTTTAAAGATGTTCAGCATGCTGCTACTGACAGTTGTTTCTGGCAGCTGGTTCAAGTCTTCTACTGCCATGTTGTCTTAGCCTTGTCCTGCTGTGATTAACTTTAATTTTGAATTGATAATCTCTAATCGCATCATTTCTGTTAAATTCAAATATTTCTCTGAGATATCCTTCTTCCTGACCATGAACAAATTTAAAGACCTCCATGAGATCTCCTCTCACCCTTCCATATCTAAATGGAAACATGTTCAATTTCTTCAATCTTTCATCATATGATAGGATGCTTATACAATTAACCATTTGCGTTGCCTTCTTTTGTACTCTCTCTCTAAAAGTCAACAATCTTTTGCATAGCTAGGGGATCAAGCTTGGACACAGTATTACAAATGTGCCCTGACATGCACAGTAACGCTTCATAATGCCTTCCTCACATTTGTATGTTACATTCTTATTTATTGCCAAAAACATTCTTGGTGCTTTCTTCCTGGCTTTTTTGGTCTGTTTCGATGCCAAAATTTTGTGTTCAGAAAAACACCTAAGTCCCTCTTCTCCTGAGTTAGAGATAGCACTTGACCACCCATAAAGTATGAAACCTCCATATGCTGCCTACCTGCATGCATAATTTTGCACTTATCAAAATCAAATTTCATTTGCCATTTTTAGGACCATTTCACAAGTTCGTCTAAATTTTTATGCAGCGAGACATGCTCATTGTGCCCTATTATTACCCTAAAGACCTTCAAATCATCGTCAATTTTCAAATCACTGCTGCTTAGGCCACTTTCAGTGTAATTTACAAATATAATTAACAATGGTTTCCCCATTACTGACTCCTGGGGGATTCCACTAAGAACATTTTTACATGATGACTTTGAACCATTTAGCATCACTCTCTGCTGTCTATCCGAAAGCCACAACTCTATCCATTTTAATATGCTACCTGCAATACCATGGACTTGAAGCTGCATCATTAACCGGGTATGGAGCACCTTGTCAAAGGCCTTACTAAGGTCAAGATATGCTACATGAACCTAATTTCTCCGATCAAATTGTTCTGTAGCAAAATTAAGAAGTCCAAGACATTTGGGAGAAACAATCGCCGTTTTCTAAACCCATGTTGAATATCTTGAATCAATCTGTTTCCTTCCAGATAACTATTATATCAATCATATTGATTCGAGTACCTAGCAGACTAGGGATGTGAGGCTTACTGGCATATAGTTTTCAACTTTCCCTTTCCCCTTTCTTGAAAATAGGAAATACATTTGCCCTTTTTCCAATCTGTTGGAACGTCATTTTGTGAAACTGAACTACAAAATATTATACTAAGTGGAATTGCCAGTTCATTTTCAGCTTCCTGGAATACCATAGCGTAAATTTCATCGGGTCCTACTGCCTTGTTTGGCTATATTTTCCTGATATGATTGAAAACAACATCACTATCAATGAAATCAACATCGTTTATCCGATCACATGTCACTGAACTGTGGTGTACGGTTGGCAGATCTTCCAATGTAAGCACTGGTTTAAACTGCTTGCTCAGCTCCTCAACCATTTCACCATCCTCACCCAATGCAGTCCCATTTACTTCCAGTGGACAAATTGTGCTAGAAAGTTTATTCAGCTTGTAAAAATTGACGAACTTTTTGCTGTCCCCGTTACAGTTCCTAGCCGAATCCAATTATTTTGCTTGCTTTGCTGCTTTGGTTTTCTGCTTCACATCGTCTCTAGCTTTTTGATGCCTTTGCTTTTGGGAACATGTCTATTCTGAAGTTCCTTCAAGTAAGATTTTAACCTTTCTCATATTTCACCGACATTTGAGTTGGATAATTGTTCTTCCAACTTTATGGCATTTAGAGCCGCTCTCATGCAGTCAATGCCTCCTCTGTTAAACTTAGGAACCTTTGTGAAAATATTCTTGAAGATGCCCACAATGTCGCCTTGTATATCACTATGTTACGGTCACTTCCTCCCAGAGTTTCTCCTGCAGTCAAGTCTTGAGCTAATTCACTTAAATCCGAGAAGACAAGGTACAAGAATGAGCCCAGCCTAGCTGGGTCCGTTACAAACTGGTGCAAGAAGAAATCCTCTTCAAGGAATTTTAAAACATTTTACATGGGGAGGGAATGGGGAGCCAACACCAACATTTTCATATCGCGTGAGACGAAATGTACGACCTTCAATATACCAGGAGGTGCTGAGTTTACATAAAAAGTACCGTCAGGGATTATGCTATATTACTCAACGTTTCGGCCAGGGGCCATCGTCAGGAGTGGCCCCTGGCCACTCCTGACGATGGCTCCTGATGACTATACAAATACACACACACACACACACGCACACACGCACACACACACACACGCACACACACATACACCTACACGCACACACACATACACACACACACACACACACACACACACACACACACACACACACACACACACACACACACACACACACACACACACACACACACACACACACGCACACACACATACACACATACACACACGAAAAAAAAAATTACTAAAAATTACTAAACGGAACGAAATACAAGAACACTTTCGATAGAGCCCGTCACCAGCTATCCAACGCCGTTTTCCGTTTATCGCTGGCTAGCATAGTTCTAGAGATCGTAGGGTGCAGACATCTGCCCCCTACTATCTCTAGAACTATTCCGAACACTAAAAGAACTATTCTAGAACTATTCCTCTCTCTAGAACATTCCGAGCGCAAATATGTAACCAGGAAACATTTACACATTTTACCATAGCCCTATAATGAGGAAGCCATGGCCGCGACCTGAAATAAGGCCAATGCTACGAAAAAAAACTATATACATATTATGGTCCCTGGTGAGATGATGACATGTCATAAGTTTCAAATCAGTCGCCCAATTATTGTGGAAGTTATGCCACCTAGACTCCGAGTTTAGTTGGGTCACTTCGCCTGACCTGGTGACCTGATCTGAGATGACCCAGGATTACAAATATATGAGGATATGCGAAAAGACCAATGAACAGCTATGCGAGGTTTGGCCTTGCTAACCCGATTAGTTTGATGGCAAATTAGGAAAAACCGGAGGGGGCAGATATCTGCCCCCTAGTGTTAAGAACACTACACCACACTGCCTAATACACTTCAACACCACAGCAGATTTGCTGTTAACAGAAGTACACCTCCACAACACAGCCTACACACTCATTAACCCGTTCTGTCTCTAGGGGGTCTTCAACCTCCCCCTCAGGTTTTTTTGCGGATAGTGGACGAACGGCGCACGGCAGCGCGCACAAATTTGGCATAATTTTTTGCACATCAATTTGGCATGCTGATTCAAAATTTTAAAGTCAGTTCATCTAGGGTCAACGAGTTGGTCAAGGTCAAGTGAGGTCCATGGGACTGAAGCTGTATCATTAACCGTTTATGGGGTACCTTGTCAAAGGCCTTACTAAAGTCAAGATATGCTACATCAACCTGATTTCCCTGATCAAATTGTTCTGTGGCGAAGTTAAAAAAGTCCAAGAGGTTTGTGAGACACGATCGTCCTTTTATAAACCCATGTTGAGTATCTTGAATCAATCTGCTACCTTCCAGATAACTAACTATTCTATCCTTGATAATTGATTCGAGTACCTTGCAGACTAGGGATGTGATACTTATTGGCCTATAGTTTTCAACTTTCCCTCTTTCTCCTTTCTTGAAAATAGGAACTACATTTGCCCTTTTCCAATCGGTTGGAATTTCATTATGTGAAACTGATCTACAAAATATTATACTAAGTGGAAATGCCAGTTCCTTTTCAGTTTCCCGCAACACCCTCGCATAAATTTCATCAGGTCCTGCTGCCTTATTTGGCTTTATTTTCCTCATATGATTGTAAACAACATCACTATCAATGAAATCAACATCATTTGTCAGATCCCATGTCACTGAACTATGGTGTACGGTCGGCAGATTGGTCATATCTTCCAATGTAAATACTGATTTGAACTGCTTGCTCAGCTCCTCAACCATCTCACTATCCTCACCCAATGTAGTCCCGTTTACTTCCAGTGGACCAATTGTGCTAGAAACTTTACTCAGCTTGTAGAAACTAAAGAACTTTTTACTGTCCCCATTACAGTTTCTAGCTAAATCCAGTTCTTTGGCTCGCTTTGCTGCTCTGGTTTTTTGCTTCACAGTGTCTCTAGCTTTTCGATACGCCTTTAGATTAACGACATTTGAGGCTTCTTTAAAAACTCTGAATGCAGTTTTCTTAGCCTTAATTGCTTTTATCACGTCTGGTGTAAGCCATGCTGTCTTTCCTACCCTTCTTTTGCGTCTTTGCTTTTGGGGGACATGTCTAATCTGAGTTTCCTTCAAGTAAGATTTGAACTTTTCCCACATTTCACATGCACTTAAATTGGAGAATTCTTCTTCCCATCTGATGGCACTTAAAGCCGCTCTCATGCCGTTAAAGTCTGCTCTGTTGAAATTTGGAACCTTTACCAAATTATCCTTGATAATTTCCCCTACATGTGCCTCGAATCTAACTATGTTATGGTCACTTTTTCCCAGAGTTTCGCCTACAGTCAAGTCTTGAACCAAGTCACTTAAATCCGAGAATACAAGGTCCAAAAATGAACCATGCCTGGTAGGTTCCGATACAAACTGGTGTAAGAACATGTCCTCTTCAAGGCATTTCTTAAACATTTTGCATGATGGGGAGCCAACACCAGCATTTTCATAACCTTTTAGATTAAAGTCACCGATAATAAGGCACTTCCTCTTAAAGTTTCTACTGATTTCCTCACAAATCACCTTGTCAAGCTCCAGTTGCTGAGAATGTGGCAGGGTTCCTGATCGGTAGAAAGCTCCTATCCTAAGAGTATTGCTGTTGCCTTTTCCCACAGTGACATCAAGGCAAATGGACTCCACAGACACATTTTTATCCCCACCTGCTACTTTTTGAGAACTGAATAAGCTATTCATATGGAGCATTACACCACCCCCTTTCATTGCTGGACCCCTATTGCACGAAAACATATTGTATCCCTGGATCTCATAGTCCTGTAAGTTATCTCCAAAATACCCTTCACTGACCCATGCCTCCGTAATGCAAACAAAATCTGGTTCCTCCTCAGCACAGCAACACTTGAACGCATCAAATTTGGAACGGATACTCTGAGCATTAAACATCATACACTTAACAAATGCTCCATAACCACCTTTGGCTTTTTTATATTGAGGATTTTTTTTTTCACAAACCAAAATAAAACTCTCTCCCCTTTTTTTGCTCCTCTTCTTTTTTGAATTCTTGGAGGTTTTTTTTCCTTGGGTAACTATAATAAAATTTTTTTGAGTGGAAAATAATTTTTTCCCCCCCCCCCCCCCTTCCTTCTTCCCCCAAAAAAAACACAATATTTTTTTTAAAAAAAAAACCCCCCCCCCTAAAAAAAAAGCAACCCCTGATAGAGGTCCCACGATGCATAAAACCTGCTCCACTCGTCTACAAATGTAAAACCTAGCTCATGGCAGAGCTTTCCTACCCTGGCGTCAGCTGCCAGTGCCCTAGAGCTCCACTCAGGGGAGGCTCTAGCCCTAGCCAAAATTGCTGTTACAATGACTCTATTGGTACCCTTCAGGGTGGCCAGAAGGGCCCTGTACTCCCGCAGAAGCTCCTCACTCCTAGTATGACCTATGTTATTTACCCCTACATGCACTATGACTGTGTTAAACTGGTGATCACTGGTGAATAGTGCCACCGCAGGTACCAGGTCCTTCACCTTGGCATCAGGCCTGGTGATGCACCTCCTGTCCCTCCTACCTTTATAAAATACCCGCTCTAAATGTCGCACACGAGAGTCTCCTATGACCAGCACTGACTCCTTACTACTACTATCCTGGGGGCAGTCATCCAATGCCTGGAACATATTTGTTGTTAATATGCCTGCCCGCTGGGCCGGTCGGCTAGACTTCCTCCCGCTCCTACCACCTGCCACCTGCCACTCACTGACCCTTTCCTTAGGTTCGCGTCTCCAAATCCTCCACCCCTGACCTCATGCCACTTCTCCTCCTGTGACCTACCAGAACTACCCCTCCTCTGTTCACTATTAACACTCCCCTCTTGAGAGATCCCAACCACCTCCACAGTAGGGGAAGCCTCAGCTACCTGGTGGCCTGCGACCACCTGGGCATATGATGTCCCTGCTACGGAGTGACCCCTTGTTGCTTTATCTTGCCTACCCTGTGCAACAAGGGCAGCCTTGAGCTTGGAAACCTCTGCCTTAAGGGTCCTAATTTCTTCCTCTAGTGCCTGCATCCTGGTCGAAACCATCCTAAACGCTGCAGCTTATGCCTAGATTTAGATTCAAATTAACTCGCTAAACAACCGACAAAAAGCTAACTATCATTCACTATAAATCGCTACCTGCTATACTATCAGTTAATTATCTGAGTACCTCAAGAAAAGCAGAAACTATTAAACAATTGTTTGTTTCTTTGTTTGTTTTTTGTTTGTTTAATTAAATAATTAAACAAGATGTTTAATCTAATTGTCTTCCACACAAGTAGAGAACTATATGAATATCCCTTTTGATATCACTTATAGCTAGACAGAAAAATGAACAGTCACACAGCACTTATGAATACCCCTAACTTACTACTAATTAACTATCTTAAACTTCAACACCAAACACACTATGCACACCAAAAAATAAATGAAGTATGTTAGGATAGTATGAATGTTGTCTAATGTACTTATGAAATCTACACACTTGTAATATCTCCTACTACAGAAATCGAAGCGTCGAGAACACGCCGAAAGCCACGAGGCCTCGCTTTGGCGCACACAAAGATGGCGCCCGGCGGCGTCGCTAGGTTAATATAGTATAGTTTGCGTGCTACGAAAATGCTTATAAGATAAAAACTAATGAAATATAATCACAGAAGTAATTGCTAAACACCTATCCACAGCTTAGACTAGAGTACTGCCCTGTTCTGCAACGACTTATCTGGAAACCTGGAGCTCCGGCGCACGTCCTCCCACCTTGACACCTGGCGGCAAACTCAAACACGTAGAGGCAGATGCAGAAGCACGTATAGGTAGATGCAGAAGCACGTATGGGCAGATGCAGAAGCACGTATAGGCAGATGCAGAAGCACGTATAGGCAGATGCAGAAGCACGTGTAGGCAGATATAGAAACGAGGTGGCAGAGTTGAACTTGAATGTGCTGGAGAGTCGGTCTAGTAGTCTTGAAGTCTTGATATACTGGAGATAGGTTAGAGGGGCGGGAAGGTAATGGTTGTTTGCGAATGCGGAATGGGGATGATATGTGAGGTTTTTGTGCGGTGTGTATATGCATAGGTATGTATATGTAAATGTATTAGTGACAGGTGGCAGTTGGCAGGTGGCAGGTGGCGTCTTCTTCTGGGTCCCCGGACCGCAGCCGTGGCCGTAACTGGCGTCTTCCTCCTCTTCTTTTCCTCCGGACCAAACTCCTGTGATCGCGGTAAGCAGTGATCCAGTCTAGTCACTGCCGTGCCTCGGAAAGTTCGGCTGGCCTTGAGCGGCGTAAGCGGCAGGTGCGCATACGTACCTTTGCACATTTGCACTTACGTACATTTGCGCATACGTACTTTGCGTGTACGTACATTTGCGCTTACGTACATTTGCGCATACGTACATTTGCGTATACGTATATTTGTCATAAGTACTTTTGCGCTTACGTACCTTAGCCATACGTATCTGCGCCTACGTACAATTGTCATACGTACAATTACCAATTACGTGCATTTGCTTACGTACATTTGTCCGGTTACCGTCGTAGTCTGATGGCCTGTGGCACACAGCCACCGTCACTGTCGGATTGCCGAAGTCCACCAGGAACAACTCAGCATCCCGCGCCGCCGGCAGACGATGGGTCGGTAGCAGGGCGGCACGTACAGCCTACGTCATTCCTCCAACACGCCCATCCAACCTGTCCGTACAAAACCGGACGTGCCGGGGCAAGAAGGCATTCAGCTCAAAATTCGACATGGAATTGTCCAGCAACTGCCAATGTGAACCAAAGGAAAATGAGCAATATAACATAACTTAGCTGTCACTTTAGCGATGCTATGCGGGTACAAACACTGCGCGGTATACGGATTAGTCATTAACCAAGTGAACATGTTTGATGTGGACTTTGTATTTGTATTGTTTTCGTTACGCAGGCCCGGGTACACGGAGGGCGCAGCTTTTTTGTCGGTCGTACTCGATAATATGTCGGAAGAAAAATATGTAAATGATGATATGTAACGAGTGGACCTTCAATCGTTGGAAAGCGATCGTTGGAAAGTAGGATTGGTTTCAGGCACTGTTAACGCGACAGAGACAGTCTACTAACTGCCCACTTATGGACGATATGTCCCTGGACGCCGACTGTGAGCAGTATTTTATCGCGATTCTCCCATGGAGGGGGGGATAGCACGATGAAAGGGCGCGATGACGAGACTTCTGATTGCTATTTCTGGGAAAGTCTTCCTAAGTGTTGGCTGCAAAACGGGCTTCTGGGAAGCTCAAGTATTTTTGGGCCACAATTTACCGTCGGCGTTATGACCCAGAGTGCGGATAGGCATTCGGACGGAAGAGCAAGTAAACCCTGGTGGTGTCTCGAGCGAGAAAGCCCGTGGTATGGCAACATCTGTTGGCATCGTGGTATGGTGGTGCTCTGAGGGACGTCTGACGCCAGGTAGAGGCCATCCAAGGCCTGAGCGGAAACACCTTCCCTCGACCGCTTGATAATTGTGGTGACTGGGAAGAGACTGGCATTCCATAAACCTCGATAATTAGGTTTGTGGACTGCCAGTCAGCAAGAAAGTAGGGCAGAATAGAGCAGCAAGACAGTCGGAAGATGGCGCTGAGCGAGGCAGGGCCCTGAACCACCCATCAATGCCGCTTCCGCTCACAAGTCTCAACTTGAAAGCCCAGCCATGGCGTCGATTGAGCAAAATGAGATAGGCTATCCATATATAGTCATATGCCACATAAGATTACATATCCAATTATACGACTGCGCAAAAAATTATGTAACATTTCACGGCCCAGTATCGCGAAGCCTTGAGGGCAATATCGAAAATAACCACCAGCCATACAGTCTAAAAAGTTGCGTCAACCAGTTGCATGTAGGATCCCGAAACGAGCAAGAACTATGCATCTAGGATTACTTCAGCCTACACAGTGACCTACGTATGCAAGCCTAGCTAAATGCTTATGCAACACTGGAGGGAAGATACATTGTGGACTAAATAAGACTAAATAATTTATTAGAGACTAAATAAACGTATGGACATATATGGAGCGAATTACGGTCGTAAATGTGAAGTCAGTGTGGATGACTAAGGGTACTTTGAAGGACAAGTGAAGCTGTCAGAAAGTATCGCTTTCAAATCTGCAAAGCAATTAGCGCTGACACGAAGGAAGGACAAACACACGGGTTGACAGCACGGGTAAGCGGCGACTTTCCGAGCCGGCCGAAGCCTGCATAAAGGAAATCCATGGGATGATCAGTATTTTAAATATCAGGAAGTTGGGAAATGGTAGAATCATGTTAAAGCTGGTCACCTCAAAGATCATTGGGGATGCTGGTTCATAAGCTACCATGCTAAACTTTGGCATTATTAGGGGTAGAGAGCCGAGAAGGGCTCTTGTGGCTCATAGTTGCACTAATCTTTTATGTCTTTATGTCTTTATGAGAAACAAAGCCATCTAAATTTGGCATTCTTCCTATGGAAATGGTCTATCTCGATCAAGAAGTGTTAAGCCATGGCACCCTAGGATTACTTTAAAGAATATATGTGAACAGCCCCGTATGAGTAACCAATTAATCGAGATAGTCCTGAATAATTTTCAAGATTCTCACCTTTGTTTGCAAAGTCATATTGAGTATTTAATTGCTTCGCAAGGGGGGTTATCAAGTCTACGAAACACGTGGTTGGCATTTTTTCTTCAGGAACCAAACATTATTTACTTTATTAAAATTAAAGAGTGCTTAAGAACGGTGTCGGTATTATGTAGAGAAATTATGCGTTTATTTTCTTTGAATGGTTTCACATGAACTCAGGGTACACCGCGCAACAAGCCCCCACAGATCAAATACCACCGCATGATCTCCATTTTCGAATATGTCGGTAAGTTCTGCCCGTCGACGTCTCATGCTGGACTTGAAACGTCTCCAAATGGAACCACCAGACGGCGTCAGCGCGTCACCAGTCGGTGACGATTTCATGATCTGGAATGCGATCATATTTGGACCAACAGACACGCCGTTCGAAGATGGAACTTTTCGCTTGAAGCTACAATTTACTGAAGAATACCCGCACAAGCCGCCTGATGTGCGATTTCTGTCCAAACTCTTCCACCCGAACGTTTATGCCGATGGCTCAATATGCCTGGACATATTGCAGGGGCGCTGGAGCCCAGTGTACGACGTTGCATCGATTCTCACATCAATTCAGTCCCTACTTAATGAACCAAATCCGAACTCGCCCGCGAATGCATACGCAGCTCAATTATATCAGACAGATAAGAAGGAGTATGCACGTCACGTGCAAGCCATGGTCACAAGCTCCTGGAGATCACTGGACGACGATCAAGAAGGAACGAGCTACCAGGAAGCAACTGATCCAGACTCCGGCCAGGAATCCGACATGGAAGAGGCTGCATGAAACTTATTGAGACCAACGCGGAAAACGAATTGTGTAAGGCCACTTCTTGTCTGCTTAATTACCACGCTCTTCTCCATTTATTCCATTCGCACGAGTGCCAAGTATCTGAAGAGTGTGATACAAACTTACCGCACCAATGTTCCTGAACTACAAGTATTTGTTTGAAAATTCACACCGTTCAGATAAGACCAAACCACCTCCGAGTTGTGACAATTCTTTTTTTCCGTTGTTTTCCGTATTCTCTACACAATCAATATTTTTGCAAAAATATATCGATATATATATTTAGTGTCTTTCACCATGTCAACACATCTACCCCTTAAATTCCAAAGGAGCACGGAATATAACCGGAACGACAGTAAATACAATCAACACATGCGCTGATCTCAACACCGCATGGACAAACAAAAGCAGATCACGATTTGCCAACAGCAAATTTCGCGCGCCGTGCAGCATCCATTACGATATGGTCAGTACTCTGCATACACGTAACTGCACATGTGTACACAAGCATGCATGCTCGAGAAAATACTCATGGTCGGCTTGCACGTCTGATTCTACCAGCATACACGATTTAACTATCACGTATGAGATTGCGATATATCATAACAAAGCACGCACATTATATGCTGAACTACAGCCGCCGTTGCTCAAAGGACAACTATCCGCGTCATGGGATATATCGAGCTATTGGGTGCATCACTTCTGATATATATATATCAAAGAAGGCATGGACGTTGTTATGCTACCTGCTTACTGTTTGCTACCTGCCGCAACCAAATGCAACACGGTCATGGCGAGATATGTTGATGCACATATGCATTGGTTGCGCGTTTTGAATTGGTCACGAAACGTCTTCGAACAAACTACTATGTGCAACTCGGCCCCCATCGTATTCAACATGTGGACAGCTTCAGCAGTGTAGGAAAGGGTGACTACCTCTGCCATTTCAGAGCATAGCATCGTAAAGAGATCGGACAGAAGACGATGCGTGATTTAATAGCTTGTCATCATGCCCAATAGCGCCGTTGTCGAGGATGAGACTTTGCCCCTGGGACAAGAAACACTAGGAAGTTACAATCGTTAGAGTGCATGAAATAATCGTAAAATAGACATATGCTTATCACTGGTAAATGACAAATTCGGACTGTGGCTAAAAACGCGAAACCATGTTCAGTGGGGTGTCGAACCCACGACACTCGCGTTATTAGCGCGACGCTCTAGCCAAGGTACCCAATTCGGATTGTGGCTGAAAAACGAGAGACCGTGGCCAGTGTGGGGGTCAGACCCACGACATTCGCGTTATTAGCACGACGCTCTAACCAACTGAGATAATGACAAACTATCCTTTCTGACATTGTGATCAAAGTTTCATGACACTCTGAGCAAGAGCTTTCCCGAGGCCAGAGGATTGATTTCATTATAATTTCCTGACAGATTAATCTATTGGCTCGCCAGTTGCATTTATGAGTATATTTCCACTAAGTATTCAGCTATGATCCACCCAATACAGTGCCTTCTCATCAATCTGCCAAGCAATAACGACTAATAATGCCCATTCCACAGGAGGAATAACAGCTAGCCGGCAATTCGTCCAACATTTGCTAAATCGGCAGCAAAACGTTAGAGACCGACAGTATGGAGAGTGCTGTGGTGAATGATACATGCTGATTGCGAGGTCATGAATAGACTGATATGTAATTAAATCTGAAAATGTTTGACAGTTCACTGTTCAATTTTGCCAGAAGGTGACGCACCGAGCTTAAAATTTCCTATGCACCCCGAAACACTATAACGTCAGCATCTCCACACAACTTCCCTTCGGTGATCAACACTTGTTGACCCAGGAGGCGAGGTCTGAATCGACCGTGATAGACATCAGTTTCCATGAAATTAGGGCGCCGTTCTCAACTCAGGATACGTTCCAAAACGTTTGTGTATACAGATGGGATAATAATCCATACTTAATATGTTTGCAAACATAAGCCGATGCACTCTCAAGAAGAATGGAGAAAGCGCAATAGTTCCAGCGCAATAGTCTACATGATCGGGAGGGCGATTCGCTTTTCTACTATCCTTCACCATGTCCACCAATGGCGACCGTAGATATACAGTTCAACGAACCGTAAATAGAACACACCCAACACTCTGCCAGTTGCCTAGACCCCACAAAACCATATACACTTGCAACAGGCTTTGGTGTGTGCCAGATCCAATGCATGCGCAAAAAGCTGGCTCCCTCAGGAGGAAAGTAGAACAGCTCTACTTTTGTCATTACCAGCTGCTAAGGCGGCACGATAATCACACATTTAGATTTCGTGAATTTGAAGACAGATCCTATAGGCGGTTTGGCACCAGGTAACTGATGCATAAAATACCAATTTATGGGCAGATTTACACAATATAATTGATGAGGCATGATGAATCCAATATACAGCGGCACGTACCCAGCGTCAGAATATAGCAGCAGCAGCATTGTTGAAGCACCCATAATTGAAGCAATCCTTGCCCGAATTTGAGTCTCGACAGAATATATGGTAATATTTCTATCAAATTAATTCCTAAATTACTAAGGGTTCTCGGAATGCCAAGTTGGGAATGATTACCTGCGTTTTTTTATAGTCCATCCAGCACGCTTTTAGTTACAGTACGATAGCTAATGGGAACAGAACATGCACTGCACTGCACTGGACGGACACGACACCAGAATTAGCCGCACTATTATGAGTCAACACGCACCGAACTATCTTTGGTTCACACGTGTGGAACTGGAATGCTTGTATCTTTGGAGTATCCTCGCCTCTCTCAAAGCACTAACGAGAGCCTGATTCACCGGGGTCACCAGGTAACGTATTTAACCGACTAAACTAGTAAGTACTGTAGAAGTACAGAGTAAGCAAACGGGTACAATAACATTGACGCATACAGACGTCCGGAAAATGACTGCAAGACTGCCACTATAAGGAGTGAATCACGTGATAATCCCAAGGCGTAAGATAATGCGATGAAGAGAATATTCCGAGAAGAAAAGCCTGGCTGCGGCGGCTTGCGGAGCACCCAGGCAGTGACTCCGTGCAGTGACTCCGAAACAAATCATTCGAGCTACAAGTTTGCCTACACATGCAAACTGATTTAACATTGTTTCCCGCTGGACGGCGCGGTTCTGGGGATGAAGGTGTCACGTCACGTGCACTGTAACTGGAGACACGGCGCACTGTTCCCGCCAGCAACCGCACACACATACAAAGGCCGTGCGCCGACGCACAGATCAACGCCCCATGACTAGACAAACATGTCCGAAGGCGGCACCGCGCCACGAGGGCTGCCGGCCCTCGCAGGACCAAACAGCATCTAAACAACATATCACACCGCACACGTGCGGGCGGGCCAGTCGGCTCCGATTCCGGCACTGATCCGGGCCCAGAGTGGATCCCGATCAGA